>WBMW01004456.1:134562-151725 GCA_013396635.1 Penelope pileata | reverse complement strand
AAAAAAAAAAAAAAAAAAAAACCCACTTTTTTTTTTTTTTAGGAATCAGTTTGGGCGGTAAACAGAGCACAGCAGCGCTTTGGGGTGGTTGTGCTCTCCTGGCCCCAGGGCTCGTCCCCATGCAGGGCTCGTCCCCATGCAGGGCTCTTCCTCTCAGCCTCTTCAGCCCCATTGCTTCCTTCTGTCCCCGTCCCCGTCCCGTGCACTCTCTGATCTCTCCCTGCCCGCCGGGGCCCCTCAGGAGGCTCTTCCTGACGTTACTCCCACAACAACCACTTCCTTCCCCTCCTGGCAGCCCCCGGCTCCGCAACTGTCCCCAGCTCAGCTGGCCCCTCGCTATCTCCCCCAGACCCCTCGCTTGCTTCTCCCCTTCTAGCTGACTGTTTATGTTGTGGAAGTGCTTATCTCGGCTGCAGAGGCTTTTTCTGTGTGGGGTGAACCCGCAGCTGCAGGGCCCCGGTCCTCCACATCACCTCTCCTGCTACCACAGCCCTGTCCTCGTGTCCCCAACACCTGCAGGGTTTTGAGGTTAAAGAACCAACCCACCATGCTAGGTGGCTTTCTCTTCAGAATGAAGCCTCTCCCCAGCCCAGTCTCCACAAACTGTGTTGTTTTCTCCATGAAATGAAGCATCTCTTAACCCCACCGTGGTTCAGGCTTGCTGGTGGGGAGGGAGGGCGCATGGCATCCACCTGCTCGTGGTGGGATGGCGAGCTGGGAGCTGGGGAAGATGCAGGCCAGGCGTGTGGCAGGGGAATGAAAGTGGCACAGCATCTTCCTCAGCATCTTTGTCGGTGTCTTCCTCAGCGTCTTCCTCCCATCCATCACGTTTCCAGACAGCAGAAGGCACGTGGCCATGGCACAGCGGGAGGACCGCAGCTGGGGGAGAGGGGCAGGGAGGCACAAAATGGCGGCCCCATGGGGCAAAGGAGGCCGTGCAGGGTGTGGGGTGGAAGCTCTCCTTCCACAAGGCTGAACCCTGCTCTGAGGGGCCACTGCGGCCTGGCTTCCCACAGGGGAAGATGAAAGCCTCGCTGTATGCCTTCTCCTTGTCTGCCCCCAGCTTGCCCCACCGAGGCACATTTTGTGTCCCCCTTGGCCTAACAGTGGCCCTGATGGCAGACTTTGGGTGGAAAACAAGACTTTTCCTCTCAGAAAAGCCACCCTACGCACAGCCCTGTGGTGGCCCCAAGCGTTGTAGCATTGCCACTCACGAGGGCCCTGTCCTGGTGCAGCGCCAGCCCAAGAGGCCTCACCGCCATGGCGGCCACGGCCACCACAGTGTCACCTGGGCCCAGCGGGGCACCGTGACATTTAGCAGAAAGATGTCACCTAACCAGCACTGCCACCATGGCTTTCAGGCTGTGGGGGCTCAGCCCGGTGTCATCTGCAGGCAGAACACCCTCGTGCCCAGCCCCAGCCTGAGTGAAACCTTTTTTTAGCTCTCCCCTGTTTGCCAGGCGCACTTCCTTTCTTTTGATTCTTACCACCTACATACGGTCTGACTGCAACGGCAAAAAAAAAAAAAAAGAGAATTGCAACATTCAGTAGAAGGCTTTTCTGTCTAATGACGTTAAATTTATTAACCAAAACTCCAGCTGCACCAGGCTGGGATCTAATAATATTCAGGCTATGGAGACATCAAGTAGAAAGAAGCTTAAAGCCCTTTTTATTTCACAGTAAAACTGTCAGTAAATAACTGGATTGTCTTGAGACTGAGAAAATGGGGATTTATCTTCCTGAACATGAAAAGTGTGCTTATTTTTTTTTATCAGCTTCAAAAAGCCCCAGCAACCTTGATTTTCCTTCCACACCGTTCTCAGCAGCTCTGCCAAGCCCCAAAACCACACAAATCAAGAGACAGGCTCTAAAGATATTTTTAATTAAATTAATTCCTTTTCCTTCCTTCCCCATTTCTCCCCTGTCCCCTCCTCCATCCTCTCTTTCTCTCTCCCTGTGTCCCCAGCTAATGACTTCTAAGCACTGTGACATTTCAGCGCTGGCTGTCACTAACACCACACCTCCGTGCTGGTTATAAATTGGGCACAGAGACATAAAATTCCCTGCAGAAGGTCCCCGTTTGATGATATTCTCCGAGGTAAATCTCCAATAGCTCCCTGTTTTCTTTAATAACGCTAATAGGCATAGATTAATTAAACTGTTATATTACTTCCTTCTTTCTACCGGCACCAGTTAGAAATCTTATTACCTGCTCCTCTCCGCTCGCCTTTTCCCCAAGGTGGTTCTATTCCAACCAGTTACCAAGGTTTCTCGGAGGCTGTAGCACAAGGTGAAGCTGCAGACGCTGGATCCTGCCTCCAGCCCTGTGTGCCCAAACCCCACCGAGCCCAGCGTGGGTGGACGCGGGGTCGGGATCGAGCCCGCTCTGTCTGTAGAGGTTCTGTCTTGAAAGCAACAGCGGGGCTATTGTTGAGTCTGGATGCCCCCTCTAAAAGGGACCACAGCTGTAGGAAAGGGAATTGTATACATCCATCAACTCCTCCAGGGCCCCAGGATGTATTAGTTAAGGTTGCGGGATAGCATGTCTGGGCTCTGCTGAAGGGCTCCTTTGAATGACACGTTGGATATACTGTTGCACATCTGGACGCTGTGTTATTGAATTGCTCTACGGTTGGGTTTTCCAGACCTCGGGAATGCATCGGTNGCCGTGTTGCCATTTGAAATCCGCTCCAGAGCTTCCTGCTCTAATTAAATTTGTCACCATCGTTACTATAATGCCTGCCATTCCTCCAGTGCTGTTTTGTTCTCAGGGATCCCAAAACACGGCAGAGGCAAGGGCAGAATCTCCAGGTCCTCTGCGCATCGTCTGCGAGCGCTTTTTTGGGGCAAAAGCAGGAAAATGCTGTTGTGGGGGCTGCTGGGAGGCAGGAGCACAGCAGCTGTGTTTGGGGGCAGCGGTTTCTGAGCAGGGGACGTTCAGGGCTCTGGGCAGCTTATGCATGGGATATCTCCTGGGACCTCTCATTTGCAGCAGTGCCTGGCTGCAGGCCTGCTGTCACACGGCTCATCCCACTCTCAGCCCCTCCATACCCCATGTTTGGAAGCCCTGAGCCCCCTCTGCATCAGCCCTGGTGCCCACCAGCCCGCGGCTGCTCTGCGCCACGCTGGGGCGGGAGGATTCGCTAATTACCGGCGGCTCTTAATATGGCCCCCGAACGCTGCCAGAGCGGCGTGAAGGGCTCAGAGCAGGAGACACAACCTGCTCCCATCGTGTCTTCTGTGTCAGCCTGCGACGAACTGAATGCAAAAAGGCTGTCTGAGCTGCAAACAGCGGAGCCCTTGGAAATTTAAAGGTGCAGAGCTCGGAAAACAAAGGCGCAGCGATTGCGCTGCTGAATATTCATCCCCGATCCCGCGAGGAGCAAAGCATATGGGAGGGACCTTGGGCTGAACCCCGTCTTGGGCTCCAGCCCAAATCTGAGCGGGGAGGGCAAATTAGTCCTTAATGCACATATATCTTAGACTAAAACCTGATAAGGGAACTCTCCTATGTTAATTTACCTGAGTTATTTACTATACTGATTGCTGAAGGTACTCTGATTAGCGCATGAAATATTTCTATACCTTCGGTCTGATTAACCCATATCTGCAAAATAAATATTTGTCTCATTATAGTTATGCGATCGTGCAATCAAAGACCCCATCGGAATGGAAAAGGGAGAGAGTATCCGTGCGGGGAAGGCAGGGAACGGTGGCACAGAGCAGGTTTGAGAGCAGGGTGCTGGAAAGCTCTGGTGTGGCTCAAGGGAGAGCTTCGTGGTCACAGCCCCAGCCCGAGGGGTTGGGATGCCTGGGAGGGCACGGTTCTCCCCTTTCAGCGGTGCCGCTGCCTTGGGCTCGGCCGCCTTGCGCCGGTCCCAGCGAGGGGAGGGTCAGGCCCTGGGAATCACAGGGGTGAGTCCCAGCCGGATCCCAGCCTCCAGCTTTCTGAAACAGAAGCAGGGAGTTCCCGGCAGCGCGCTGCGTGTGCCAGGCTCCCAGACGAGCTCCTAAAATAGCCCAGCGCACCAGGCGGTGGCACCGGGGGAGAGCGCGGAGGATGGAGTGTTCAGTCTTGCTGGCCCAGATCCGGGGAGAGGGGGGCCTCCCGCTCCCTGCCCAGGGCTGGAAGCACCATCTGGGCGTCAAGGAGCAGATTTGGGGCAGATTTTGGGGACACCACCGTGCATACTGGACATCCCTGTGCGAAAGAGAGCTGTAAGTCAGCCTGAGGAGAGGCTCCCCATCTCCCCTCGCAGTGCTCTTTTGCATATGCTCTCGGTGAGGGAAGGAGAGGAGTTTTATGGTGGCTGTGCAGAAGAGCTAAGTCAAGAGGTTGCTTTATGGCTCGCGGGTCCCGGCGTCGAGAGCAGAGCATCCCAGATGCAGCATATCGTCATGCTGGCAGCACTGCTGCATCGCCGAGCGGCTGCGAGCACCGCTCTGCAAAAGAGCTGAAGTCATTTTTCTTCTAAGGGCAGGGGGTAGTGGGGAGGAAATATGAAGGCAGCCCTGTTGCTAAGGAAATCTGCTCTTTGTATGGTCGTACATTTAGGTAATGCTAATGAAAGGCCATATAGTAGCGAGGTGCAGATGTCAGCACTGTGCACTCCTGGATATTTGATTAGCATTTCTTTGACTTTGCCTCCTCTTACAGAAATACCCGAGTGCTGGATATGAGGAAAATAAAATCCCCCTTCTCCTCCGCCAGCCCAACAGCACACATACGTAGAGAAAGGAAAAACCTCACCGAAAAGAGACACTCCATAATGAATGTGCCTCCCCCCCTCACCCCCCATGGCACAAACCCTGGAGAGGATGAGAGCAAACATGTGATGAGAACAGAAATAGTCACATCACTTAATGCATTGCTGGACGGGACCCAGCCGGCGCAGCGATGAACCTGGCATAAGACCTGCCAGCAGCAAATCAGCATAGCATCCTATTTAATGGCTGGTGGCCCACGCTTGTTTTCAACCTTGGGGCTGCATCTCTGTGAGGTTTCCCTCCCGGCTCCAGCTCTGCCTTTGGGAAGGCAGAAGCCGTGGCTGCTCTCTCAGGCAACCCAGCGCTCTGCGGATTTGCTGTTGGGTGCGTGCGTGCTGTCCGAGCCCGGATCCGGTGTTGTGCTTTGCAAAGCACGACCCGCGCTGCAGCTCCAAGCTCCGTGCCCTGCTCTCCAGCAGGATGAGTCAGCTGTTCTCCTTCTCGCCGGGGTCGAGTGGCTGCCCCTGTGTGAGCGTCGCTAATGAAAGCACCCAGCAATGGAACCGCTCTGCGCTCGCACGTCGCGCTTGCGACTGTCTTCAAGACCAGCTGCTCTGCGTGAGACTTCCAGCGAGCGAGAGCGCTTCAATGAAGCCCTTATATCTCTCTCTCTCTTTTTTTTTTTTTTTTTGCACCGTGGGCTCTGTTCCTTGCTTTTTGCTCTTGCTCCCTGGGGCAGCCGGGAGGGAGTCCCTGGGAAGCGCTCCAGCTCCTGCGAGCACTGTTGGCTTAGGGGCTAAATCCAGCGCTGGAGGTGCTGGCAGTGTCCCTGTGCCATCCCTGTGCCACCCGCTCTCTGGGCTTGCAGCGTGGAGGCTCGCTGCCTTTTTGGGTGCTGCAGGCTGGGGCCCCCTCCCTGCCAGCACCTGCCCCTCCCTCTCGCCGTTGTGCAACATCCCAAGGGCAATTACAGCAGTGCTTACGTGGAGCAGTGATATTGGGAAAGTATTTAGTCATTTTTAACTGTTCTGCTGGTGGCTCCCCTCCCTTAAGGTGGTTCCTGTTTCTTCTCCCTCTCCCAGCATGTCATGGCCTTGTCTCACAGCAGCCCCTGGCCCTGCGTCTTTGGGTACCGCGGGCTAGGAGGAGCCTGCAGAGGGACCCCACTCCCATCAGAGGGCTCTTCCTTTCCTTTCCCCATCCCTCTCTTCTTACTACAGTGATTTTAAACCCTCCTTGCCTTTACTCTCAGTGGCAGTGATGTTAGCAAAAGTATGAGGAAAGAGGATGTGGAGCTTCGCCTGCTCACAGCAGCTTCTGGGTGCTCTCCATCTCCGTCCGTGCTGTGATTTCCCCTGCAGCGTAATCAGGGTGACCCAGGACAGCAGCTTGAGCATTGCTCCATGACCCACTGCAGGCTCCCCCTGCTCCCTGTCTTTCGACCATTGGTATTGTCATTGTCATGGGCATTGGCATCAGCATTGGCTTTGGCATTGGTATGGGCATGGGCACGGGCACGGGCATTGGCTTTGGCATTGTGTGGGGTTTTTGGGAGCCACCACAAAGGCTCTGGCAGCTCCAGCAGTGCGGTGCCCAGGAGGAACCCCTGAGCAGAAGCTGCACTCAGGTCTGCACCCCATGGCTCACCCCAGCTCCAGGGGCTCTAACAAATCTGAGGAGCGGTTGGAGAGGGCTGGGGACAGATGCACCCCTGAGGAGGGACACCGAAGAGCTGGATGCTGTTTACTCTAGAAAGACGGTGAAAGGATGAGGCTGTGGTAGAAGAAGATAAGCTCATGCGTGCACACGAACAACACTAAAAAATACTTGGTTAGGGTCACCAAGTCAGGCACTGAGCACGTAAGAAATCCTGGTATTAAGACACCTGAGCGGCTTACGGCTGGCGGAACAGCGTGCATTCCTTGGGGCACTGACTTCATCCTGCAGCCATGAGCTGCTCTGTCTGCAGGGTCTCTGCACAAGGAGTGGGGTGGATAGAGCTGGCAGAGCCCACGGGGACAGCTGGGGGAACTGGGGACATCTCAGCTGGTGGAGGACCGAGGGATGCCCTGGAGGATCAAGGGATGCCCTGGAGGTCCAAGGGATGTGCTGGAGGACTGAGGGATGCGCTGGAGGACTGAGGGATGCGCTGGAGGACTGAGGGATGTGTGCAGGCAACTCACTCCCATACCTGAGCCTCCTTGGAGACAGGGCTGGGAGTTATCACAGTTTTTCTTAGCAAGAGAGCCCTCCACCGGAGTAATGTGTTGTGGACATAAAAGGAGATCTGGAGAGGGAATCTTTTTACCCTGGATGCTGCTGAGGAGCGTGCGTTTAGCTGCTAGCAGCATGCTCAGAGCTGTCTGTCTGTCCCAGGAAAGGGAAAGCAGAGCAAACTGGCTGCCCCCAACAGCTCTGAATTCTTTCCTGGCTTTGCTGGGGGGAAAACAATGTGCTCTCAGTGAAACCCTCCCAGAAACGCAGCGCATGGGAATGGTGTCTCAGAGCCCTGTATTGCTTCACCCCCAGTACAGCCCTGGATCGGTTTGCCAGAAAATTGGTGGAGTGTCCAGGGAAGGATGGAGATGCTGGATGTCCTCCTGGGCACGTCACAGTGACAGCTGGCCACGTCGTGGTGACATGTGTGCATGGCTGCAGGAAAGGGACTGAGAGGAGGGACAGGAGAACACGACCCACAGAAGGCACATTGTGACTTTGCGTTGAGATACCTGCTACAGCAGACCCAGAGCTTTCCAGGAGGACCAATAGATTCCCTGCCTTGTTTAAAAAGTATTCATAAATACACCAGCCACTGCTACCCGGCCTTTTCTGCTGGGAATTGCCATTAGCAGCTAAATTCAGCGCTTTACATATAAAGAGCGCTGAGGCTCAGTTCCACGCCATGCATCCTTCCAAGTCCTTCTGAAGAGATGGCTGCAGGCTGGGTTGCAGCTGTCGGTGCTGGAAGGAAGAGGGAGGCAGGGACGCTGCCCTCCGTGCCCTCCGTGCTCAGGAGGTTCCCAGTGGTGGCAATGTGCTCCCCAAACCCACTGCAAATCGCAGTTATCCCCGTTGAGTGTGCGGAGGGGATGCTCTATCTGAGCCCTGGGATGGATGGGATTTTGCATCCCTGATGTGATTGTCCCCCATCACGTTCCATAGCCCTGCTGCAGGGTGTGTGAGTAGCTCGGCTGTCTTCTGGACGTGCGGATTTCTGCTTCCCCCTGAGCACATGGAGTTTCCCAGCTCTCAGCCATACAGAAGCGAGTGAGCAGTGAAGGTCCATCCGCACGGAGCTGCTGTTTGGAAGGGAGATGCCATCTCCGTGGAGTTTCCCAACAGGGAGAATTGGGATGGGATTGCAGTGGAATTGGGATGGGAATTGCAGCAGAATTGGGATGGGATTGCAGCGGAATTGGGATGGGAATTGCAGCAGAATTGGGATGGGATTGCAGCGGAATTGGGATGGGAATTGCAGCAGAAGGACATTACCCCATTTCTCCATTCTCTGAGCGCATTCCTTCCTCTGAAGCAGCACAGCACAATCTCTGGATGACCCTGGAGGAGCACAGTGGCTGAGGTTCCATCAGAGCACATCTGGGGAGGACGAAGGGAGATGGGGACAGCAGGGGACAGCCACAAACGGAGCTGGGAGAAGGGCTGGGAGGAAGGGACATGGCAGGGCCGCCGCCTGCAGCCCTGCTCCCGGCAGCAGCAGGGTGCTGGCCGCAGGCAGGAGGGCTGACTCACAGCCGTGTTGGTGTTTCCATGAAGATGCAGTTACCTGAGGACAGGAGGGAGGAGGAGGGGGGAGCTGGAAGAAAGAGTCCCGTCTGTGCTGAGCATCGCCGCGCGGGGCTGTTTGCTTTGGAGCTGCTGGGTCGGTTGTTTGCTGTGGGCTGCTGGCTGTGCGCAGAGCAGGAGGTGGTTTGTGTGCTTGTTGCTTCAGGGCAAAAAAAAATAAAATAAAAGCTAGGAGGAAGGAAAAGCTGATTTTCGTGGAGACCTGTGCAGTGGAGATGTCTTGAGAGAAGAGTTATTCTTCCTGCTGGTGGGTGAGGGGGTGAATCCTCACCGGTGTCAATGGGGAGAGCTCGGTGCAGCACCTCCCATGGCCACGCTGGGGCTGAGGCTTTGCCATCCCAACGCCATCAGCTTTGTGCTGGGAGAAGGAAAAAGGGGCTGCGCCCATCCATCCAAACAGGGAATGGATGTGGCTTCCCTGTGCGCTGCGCCGGGCAGAGCTCATCCTCTGTCTGCCAGCCCCGGGGTGATACCCGCTCCCAGAACCTCTGGGACCTTACAGGACCAGCTCTCATTCTGATCCCAGGGGCAGAAATCCCTGGAAGTAACGCTTCATGGCTCTGAAGGTCCTGACACCACCCTGAGACGCTGTGCTGTGAACCTCCTGTCACAGCCCTGCTCTGCATTTGTGTCAAACCCTGCCCCGCCGATCAGAGCTGCACCCTGGGCACCTTCTGTACAAAAACACGGAGCCCTTAAAATGGGAAAGAAACAACAAAATGTAGGACGCTGCACAGAGCTGACCCACTGGGGACTGGGGGGCGGGGGGAAAAAACCCGCGAGAAGGAGGGCTGGACGCACAAAAATTGTTTTGTTAACAAAGCATCATTGTTCCACTCTGAATCGGTTTGACTGGAGTGGTAGAAGCACCCCATCTGGAGACAGATGGAGAGTTCTGTGCCTGGAGAGGCGGCGGGAGGAGGGCTGCTGGCTGGGGCATTGTCTCTGCACCTTGGCAAGGGGCTGCTGGCAGCCGGGGCGTCCCCGTGCCACCCGCTCCTGCGGTCCCCGCTGGGTGCTGGGTGCTGGGTGCTGGGTGCTGGGAGGGCGGTGGGGGCTGCACGTCCTCAGTGCAATGAGCAGTGCAGTGCAAAGGGATTGCTGTGGTTCTTGCCCCAGCGTGGTGCTGCAGTGCTGGCTCTGGCGGTGGGAGGATGCTGAGCGTGGCCAGGGCTGCAGGGAGGTGGTGACAGCAAAAATGCCACCTTGGAACACGCTGGGAAGGGCCATGCTGGGGTGCTGGACACCCCCGGAGCAGCACTTTGAGGGTGGAGGTGAGTGAGGGGAAATCTCTGCCTCTCAGCTGCAGCTCAGGGGCGATGGTCCATGGCAGAGGTGTGCACACAGGGACAGCTCTCCAGCAGCCCCTGCTCCCTCTGCTGCCTTCTGTGCCCGATGGGAAGCTCTGGGCTGGGCTCTGCTCCTGCTGGCACTCCGAGGGATCAGATCCTGCCCACCACATCTGAATTCCTGATTACTTGCTAATTGCTTGCCACACTCTACTTGCAATGCAAGAGACAGGCTCACGTCATCCTCTGTGGTTTGCCAGGGGAGAGTGTGAACCTCTTTTTGACTCGCCTTGAAATAGATGAAAAAGAATAGAGCTTGATATGATTAATGTGAAAACTTCAGCTTGGTTTCCTGCCTGGCAGTGGTGGTGTCGCCGTACTGTGTTTTTGGAGGGTTGGGTGCACCCGTCCACCCCTAATCCGTGGCCACCGGGGACAGTGGGGTCCTGCAGCAGGGCAGCGAGGCACGGAAGGATTCAGGTGGTTGCCTCGAGGCGCTGCTGAGATAATACCTCCAGGGCTGCTATTCAAAGCCAGGGGGGCCTTTGCATTTGCATGGTGGAAATCTATTCAGATGCAGCGCAGCTTCTCAGCGAGCGGGCGCTCACCGTGCAGGGGGAGCACACGGTGTATGCACAGCGTGCAGGGGGAAAGGTGGGGTTGGCTCTGAGCCTCGGGGCTGTCCCTGCTGATGTCCTGTTGTCCCCTGGACGAGATGGACGTGGCACCAGGAGCGTGAGGGTGGTGGAAGGTGCGTGTCACATCGCACTGCTCAGCCCATGGTGTCCTGATCCCAAAGTGTTTGCATCGCCGCATCCATCGCGGGGATGGAGGTGGCTTTGGGGTGAAGTGTAGCCCTGGGGAGGAGGAGAGAGGATGCTGAGCATGGCACAACAGGCAGGGTGGCTTAAAATAGGTTGGAGCTTTGACCTGAGCTCTTCTGCAAGGTGCCGTGGTAGCCTTAGAGGAATGGAGCTGGATGCGTGCGAGGCAAGAAGCTCCCAAACCGCTCCCTTCTTTTGTGGGACATTTCCCTGCCTGGGAACACCATCCCCACAACCCATCCCAGCCTGGCCTCATTTTGCTCTCTGATTTCAGGGCTGCTCCAGGCAGGGACCGCTGGAGCCGTGCAGTTGGACAGAGGCACCGCACCGGATGCACGGTGCTGCAGGACAGCGCGGGTGAGGGGCAGTGGGCAGCTTCGGGTCGTGCCCCTGGTCATCACAGTGTCCTCGTGTGGCTCTGGAAGCCAGGATGCCAGGCATGCTGCAGCTGCCCAGAGAGATGTTGGGCCCATCTCTGGAGATGCCCAAGGCCAGGCTAGATGGGCCCTGAGCAGCCTGAGCTGTTGAGCACCCAGCCCACGGCAAGGGTAGGGCTGTGGGGCTGTGAGGTCCCTTCCAACCCAACCATGCTGTGATTCTGTGGTTCTGTGATCTTTAAGGACCCTTCTAACCCAACCCATTCTGTGGTTCTGTGATTTTTAAGGACCCTTCCAACCCAACCCATTCTGTGGTTTCATGATCTTTAAGGTCCCTTCCAACCCAACCATGCTGTGATTCTGTGGTTCTGTGATCTTTAAGGACCCTTCTAACCCAACCCATTCTGTGGTTCTGTGATCTTTAAGGACCCTTCCAATCCAACCATTCTGTGGTTCTGTGATCTTTAAGGTCCCTTCCAACCCAACCCATTCTATGGTTCTATATCATCTTTAAAGACTCTTCCAACCCAACCCATTTTGTGGTTCTGTGATCTTCAAGGTCCCTTCCAGCCCAGCGGTTCTGTGACACTGTGATTCTGTGTCACGGTGGCACCAGCCCTGCCCAAGGCAGATGGCTGTGCTTGCAAAGCAGAGCAGTCCCCCAGGAAGGCAGAGCACAGCCATCCACCTCCCTGCAGCCACTGAGCCTGAAGACGTCCCCGTCCCCAGCGCAGTGTCCCAGCTGCTCGCCGCGTGCACGTCGCATAAAACCTCCAGCCTTGCTTTCCGCCTGTGCAGAGTGGGGATAAAAGCATTGAGCTCCCTCTCTGGGGGCACGAATTAATGTTTCTGGGAGCTGCTGGGGAAGAGGTGCTGGGATAAGCACAGAGCAGATTAATCTGCAGCGTTTCGATGTCGCGGCGTTGGCACGTGGGGACGCCGGGAGCGCGCAGGTGGCACAGGGCAGAGCTCCTCACCTGCATCCCAGGGCTCTGTGAATCAGCAGTTTGCAGCCCAAAGGAGGCATCAGGGAAAGGCAGGAGACCTGGGGAGATCCAGTTACAGGAGAGGGGCTGAACAAAACAGATTTTACCTCCAGGATCGATTCCTCTCCATTTTCCGGGCTGTGCACGTGCGGGCGCGTTACCGTCTCCGTCCTCACCGAGCTCCCAACGGGCTCTCCTCGGAAACGCTTGTTTTTCCCAAAACGAAAAGATCAGGGCAATCCCCTGGGACAGATCTGGAAATAGCAAGGCCAAGCTGGGCTTTGCAATGCCTGAAACCCAGCAGCAGAGCCGTGCGCTGGCCGCTGTGAGCAGTGGTACGATGATTCCCCACGGATGCCGACACCTCCGCCCTCCATCGCACGGCTGCCCAGATGGAAAAGCCCAAACCCTTTCAGAGCATTTTTGGTGCCGTTCCAGCTGTGCCAGGAATTGGGAGCCCTTAACCCCCGGCCGTGGCCAGGAATTGGTGGCATCGCTCCTGGAGGGGGGAATTGGGCTTGTTTGCGGCGTTTGTTTTTGGCAAACGCCGGCGGGGAGGAGCCGTGGAGAGCACAGATGTGCATCCCGAGCATACTGCAATGAGGTTCCTGATTTAAGGGCTGTGATTAACCTCCTTCTGACGGTTGCTAACCAGGTGCAGGATCGTAGCGGGGAGAGGAGGAAGCTCAGCAACCACAGGCAGCTTTCCCCCATCACCTGGAGCTGCGTGCGGGTGCCATTTTCTGCCTGGAAATTTGGGTTTAGGAGTTGGGAAGGGCACAGGGATCGCCCTTTTTGCTGCCCTATGGCTGCTGTCCAGAGCCCACCTCCTCCTTCCCCGCTCAGGATCTGCAAATGTGGCTTTGATGCAGCTCGGTGTGCAAGGCTCGGGGTGTGCACGGACAACGGGGAATGAGGCAGAGAATCACCCTGCATCCCCCCTTGCTTGGGGGACGTCCACCAGACAGAGACCATGCCTGGGTGCCCCTGCCTGCAGCTTTCACAGAATCATGCAGTCGTTAAGCTTGGAAAGGACCTCTAAGATCACCAAGTCCAACCCCAACCCATCCCCACCGTGGGCACCAAACTGTGTCCCCAAGTGCCACATCTCCACGGTTCTTGGATGCCTCCAGGGACGGGGACCCCACCACTCCCTGGGCAGCTGTGCCAGTGCCTGGCCACTCTTCCTGAGAGGAAATTTTTCCTAATATCCGACATGAACTTCCCCTGCAGGACCTTGCTCTTAGGAAAGCCGAGTATGGGCAGGAGAGGATAGGAGCATTTTTCTGTGGTTAGGCATTAAAATGAGCACGTTGTGCCTTGTGTTTTCTCCTCAAAGGTTAAACTCTGCTTTGTTGTCAAAGGTTAAACCTGGAGCTGGCAAACTGGCTAATTTGTAGGAGATCTGGCACGGTGAGATTCGGGCACACCTTCGGGATACGGGGTTGCTTCAGCTCCTCTGCCCACGGCGGGTGCCAGTCCCCGGCTCTGTTCTCCATCAGCAATGCCACATTTCACCCATTCCCCCAAATACTGCCCTCGCGTCGTGTTTGGGTTTGGATCAACTTCAAAGTTGGCCATTGGTCGGCCAAATCCTGCAATATTTCTCCCTGGGAACCCAAAGGTATGCGTGCACCCATGGCACGCTGGCATCAGATGCTGCATGAGCCCAGGGGGGGCTCGGAGCCCTCCCCATCCCCTGACCACAGCCAAAACTTGGATTTTTCTGCTGAAGATTTCTGCTGAACAAAGCTACACGCTGGGTTTCCCCGAGCAGAGAGCGGCGGTCGCTGTGCTCCGACCACTTGGCAGAGTCAAGAGCTGTTGGGTGCCCTGGAACGAGGAGAGAACGGGCCAGGGGGATGGCGAGGAGGCTACGGGGTGGGAAATGGGAGGAGACAGAGAAATGTATTAAAAGCAATTAATAGCTGCTACAACCCAGGATTTAAACTGAACCCAAAGCCTTAGGGGGAGAGGAAATGAAGTGGCTTAAGATTGTTATTTTATTGCGTAATTTATTTTTTTTTTTAAAATATGATATGCTAAATGCAAATAAGCATTCTGACCGAGCAGGGGAGGGAGGGAATGGAGGACAAGCTGGGGAGAAGCAAGTGGGATCAAGGTTTTGCATCGTTCGCTGAATTACTGGCAGGTCTTTTGTAACATCTGTTAAAAATAAAACAAACATTCATTTCCATTTCTCGCTGCCTGAGATGGCTTCTGCAAAAAATTTCAACCTGTCCAGGAATTTGTCTTGAAAGTTGCCCTCCCTCTCCTCACGCCTCCTCTTCTCCAGGGGAGATTTCCTTCCTGCACTTCCCAGGGGCTCCATTAGCCCCACATTAAAGCCTTTTTACTTTGCTCTAAAACTCTCCATCGAAGTAAAAGGAATTCTAATAAACCGCTGGGAAGACTCGGCTATTCACT
The DNA here is from genome assembly GCA_013396635.1 of Penelope pileata. NCBI lineage: Eukaryota > Metazoa > Chordata > Aves > Galliformes > Cracidae > Penelope > Penelope pileata. The sequence continues at coordinate 137,311 of WBMW01004456.1, read as the reverse complement.
CTTTCCATGGAAACACGGCGCTGCCTCGGAGCAGAGCTCCTCTCCACGGAGCCTGGGTCACGGCGGGAGGAGACCGAGCGGGGATGGAGAGATGGTTTCCATTATAAGAGACCTTTTGAGAGAAATAATCGCCGCTCTCCCACCATGGAAAGCCTTGGAGACGAGAGGTTTCGACACGCCAAGGGAGTGCAGCGGCGTTGGAGGGAATGCAGCGTGCAGGGGTGATGTGCTGGGCACCCAGAAACTCATTGAACACCCAACGAGCAGACACCAAGCTCCTAATTCCCCTCTGGGTGGCAGGGACAAGCCTTGGGGTGGACAGAACTGGTGCTGGGATAGAATCGTGGAATTATGGAACGGTTGGGGTGGAAGGGGCCTTAAGGATCACAGAACCGTAGAATGGTAGGGTTGGAATGGTCCTTAAAGATCACAGAACCATAGAATTGGTTGGATTGGAAGGGTCCTTAAAGATCACAGAACCATAGAATTGATTGGATTGGAAGGGTCCTTAAAGATCACAGAACCATAGAATTGGTTGGATTGGAAGGGTCCTTAAAGATCACAGAACCATAGAATGGTTGGGTTGGAATGGTCCTTAAAGATCACAGAACTTCAGAGTGGTTGGAAGGGACCTCACAGCCCCCCTACCCCACCCCTGCCATGGGCTGAGTGCCCCCAGCTCAGGCTGCCCAGGGCCCATCCATGGCCTTGGGCCCCTCCAGGGATGGGCACCCACAGCTCTGGGCAGTGCCAGGGCCTCACTGCCTCTGAGTAAAGAATTTCCTCCTCACATCTGACCTAAATTTCTTCTCTTTCAGCTTAAAGCCACTATGGGGGAATCAGGGATGGGGACATAGAGGCAGTGAGGGGATGGGCTGGCAATGGGACATTGGTGGCTCCTTGCTTAGGGCCATGCTGCTCTACAATGGTGAACATCATGGCAGTGCAGGCAGCAGGAAAACGTCTTTTCCAAGACCCCAGAGCCCTGACTGCAATGGGAAGGGCAGAGCTGGTGCGAGGAGCAAGGTGCTGTCACTGTGTACGGTGACAGCGATGTAAGGGAGCATCCTCACAGGCACAGTCATCCCCAGAGCCACGAGGTGAAGGGTTTCTCCCAAACGCCGGCGAGCTCATTAGAAACAGCCCAAAGGGCGAAGTTGGGAGGTGGAAATCCATCGGGTCCATTTGGAGAGCACCCAGTGGCCAGGAACCAGGGGGATGCGGGGTCGGAGGAGCGTGGCAGGGCTGTGGCTGGGGCTCGTGTCTCTCATGGGAGCAGCAGGAGGAAGCCGGATCTTTGTAGGTCGCGGTGGCGAGACACGGGCAGAGCCGGAGCGCCTTTGTTTTAGCAGCTCCAGAAGTGACATTGCAATGAGTCATTATTTTTTAGCCCCCGGCAGAGTCGGGGGGGGGAGGAGGGTTTGCTTCCAGGGATGCCTCTGACTTTTCTTGGCAAGGTGAGCCCTGCCCTGCATGGAGGCTTTTCCACTCTGTGTTGGGTCTGTGGGAGCACGGTGCTGAGATTTGCAGGAGTGCAGTGCTGAGATTTGCTCCCTGAAGGCAACCAGAGGGTGCCAGGGGCACGAGGGCCGTGCCTGGCACTCACCGTGCGGGATTTGTGCTGGATTTTGCACCAAGAAACTTTCCCTTCCGCACCACCTCATCCCGTAGGAGCTCGGAGGGTTTAACGAGGAGTGTTAATTGCTCTGATAGGCAATGGTGGGATGCGGCTCCCGGTGGCCACGGGGTCGGGGGGGTGCAGCGCATCATGCGAGCGGGGACAACGCTGGCACTGCCACCTCGGAAGTGCTGAGGAATCCCGAAATGGGCCTTGGTGGAACCATAAATCGCAGCCACGGAGCTGCTGGAGCAATCAGCGCGCAGAGCACAAAGCACTCAGCGGTGATGGAATTTGCATATGGGGCTCGGTGGGGGCTCAGGGCTTCAACCTCGTCACGGCGGGGTCGGGGTTTCAGAAGGGCAGGGCTGAGGTTCCCCTGCGATCACAGCATTTGGGGGATCTCAGAGGCAAGCACAGCCGGGAAACGACCCGGCTGCGAATTGCTGAATTAGTGGGATTGTAGTGCAAAACTTACAGATCCTTTGGTGTCCTCCCCATCCCAGAGGAGCAGCTGGGGGTGATGTCTTTTGGGTCTGCCCCACCACGGCGTTACTGGGTTTTACTGGGTTTTATTGGGCTGGGATGCAATCAGAGCCCACGGTGCCAAATGGCAGAGGTGCGTTTCCCTATGAAGGGTTTGGGGTTCGTGGTTTTGGGTCAAGCCCCAGCTCTCCCATAGAGGGACCTCGAGGCCAAGGTGGCTGCGAGCTGCGGGGTTGGAGCCGGGCTGGGACCGGGGCGATGGGAACAAGCGCGCTGCTCCGTCACACCGCATCCCCTTGGGATGCTCTCGGTGTATTCCGCAGCTCGATCCGTGCTATCTCGAGTCATTAACAGGGAAAAGAGAGGGCCTGGTGATCCAGCCTTCAAGAGCACGGGGTTGAACGGGAAGGCAGCACCTTGGCAGCGCATCAAACGCCGCCAGCGAGGCTGCGCGCTTCCCGGCACGGTGCCGCCGGGCTGCACCCCCCACCCCCATTCCCCCCACCTCTGCTCCACCTTTCCTTCCCCCATCTCACAAAGCATCGCGTGGGGAGGGAGCTCTCTTTGTTACGCTCTCCCTTTCGCCATCACCCCACAAACACCCCCAAAAGCAGGGACGAGCCCCTTCCCCTGCACACCCCGGTG
>WBMW01004456.1:116213-132158 GCA_013396635.1 Penelope pileata | reverse complement strand
GGGGGGCTGCAGAGGGCTGTGTGCCTGCTTTGTGCGATGTGACCGCGCTGCATGGCTGGGATGTCACCCAGGGGGGACAGGCGTTGTGCCAAAGCCCCTGCACACCCGGGGTGCCACGTTCTCCTGCTGTTTCCGTCACCCAGTGATTTGAGATGGGGATGGGTGATGGGATCTCCTCACCCCCAGGTCCCGTGGGGTGGCCTTTGTCACCGCGCGGAGGTGGAGGCTGTCCCCACGATGAGGGTTTGGTGCAGCAGAAGGCTGCGGGGGACAGGTCCCTGCTGCCCCTGTGTCCCCGTCCCAGGCCTGGAAACCTTTCCATCTGCTCGAGATCTCCATGGAGGAAACGCAGCGAGTGCTGGGGATGCTGTGGCTGGGACACGCAGGGGATCTGGGGCACACGACCTCTCCGAGGTGGCCCTGGCAACCCTGGGAGCTGCGTGTTCTCCGTCACCCATCCCAGTCTTCCCATCACCAGGTGTCAGCACTGGCAGGTGCAGAGCTTTCATTTTGTGCCTCTGGTCCTTCTGCTCAGCGCTTAGCAACGGTCCCAAGATGCCACCAGCTCATGTCCCCATTTGGCGGCTGGCCAAGCCGGGGACAGGGACAGCAATCCCGAGGTGGCATCCAGCACTCAGGGGAGGACCTGGAGCTGCTGCACTTTTGGCTCTGCCAGGGACCTTCTTGCTGTGCTCCCCACGTCCCCTCGGTGCTGAGCAGTGGAGATGCACCCGATGCTCTTGGTCCTTCCGCAGCCCTCCCCGGTGTCGGTCCCCTCTGTTAATCCAGAGCCCCAACGTCCCCTGGTCCCCTATTGCTTGCCATGACTTCGGAGGTCTACCAGGAGCCCAGTGCCCATGGTGCTGTCCCCATCTGTGTGTCACTGAGCGACCTCACCTGGCCCGGCCACCTCTCACCATCCCAAAATAAAACGATAACATCCTGGATGCCTTTCTTCAGGGCAGGCAGACCACGCTGTCAGGGCAGGCAGCATCTCCTCCATCCCAGCACCTGGAGCTTTCCAAGGCTGGAGAGGAGCACAGGGGGGCATTCCTGGCTGCGTTTGGCAGCCCCCCCTGCGAGGCAGTGGGTGTCTCAGCACCATGCAGCAGCCGGCTCTGAAGGCTGTGCTGCACACACAGGAAAACAAGCGAGGAGCCAAGGGGGGAGGCAGGAGCGAGCCCCCCACAGCCAAGGATCGATCGATCATGGCAGTGTCCGTCACCACCCGCCAAGTTCCTGCATCGCAGTTGGCACTCGGAGGGGCAGTGGGGAGGGGGGGGGGTTCTGCGTGGCCCCCATGGGCTGGGGGCGATGCAGGGGGCGAGGGGTTGGCCCCAAGCCGTGCAGGAGCCTCCCGCTGCATTACTCACCACTTGATGTAGCTTGAACCTTTCAACTCCCTCCCCTCGGGGATGGAGCGGGCTGGGCAGGAGCAGGGAGAAATGCTCCGTGCTCTTTGGTTTGAGGGTTTGGGTTTTTTTTTCCCTGTTGTTTTTTTTTTTGCCTTTTCCCACCCCTCTCTGCGTGCGTTTTTTGGGGAGGAGGTCTCTCGTGTTCTCCAAAAAAAAGGAAAAAAAAAATCCTTAAAAAACAACAAAAAAAAACCCAACCCAGCTCCCCCTCGTGCGTCTTAGCAAAAGACAAGGCGAAAGATCAAGGAATTCTTCCTTTTGTGCAGCTTTCAAGACCAAAGATGCACTGGTGAAAAGGGGAGGCTCAGAGTACCAGGCACACACCAGTCTTAGAGGAGAGTCTTCCCTTTTGTCTCCAAGGCGATCAGCCGGCAAAGGGCTCCACAAATTAATTAAAAATTGCTCTGCCTTGATTGAGTTATTCCTGCTCGCATCCCACTTGCCTATCAAAGGACGGGGAATGGTGGAAGGAAATTCCTGCTTCCTCCCAAACCCAACGGGCACTGTCTCATCCCTGCTTTATCCCAAGCGAAGGAAATGAAATGGGGGCGGCCGTGTGGTACCCAGAGATCTCCCGGAGGATGCGTCCCGATGCTGCGCTGACACCCGGCCGTGTTTGGACTGTTAGGAGAAGGAAGGACAGACCAACGGCTCAGTCGGCCAAACAGTGGTCACAGCTTCACAAAGTTGGTGGAGATCCATCGGAGACCCATTGGAGACCCATTGGAGACCCATCGGAGATCCATCGGAGATCCATCGGAGACCCATCGGAGATCCATCGGAGATCCATCAGAGATCCATCGGAGACCCATCGGAGATCCATCGGAGATCCATCGGAGATCCATCAGAGATCCATTTGGCCCGAGGACTTGTGCACTCTGCGGGGGACGCGCTGGATCCCTGCTTTGGTGGGAAGAAGAGGCGTTCCAACGGCTTTGTCATGGCTGCGTCATACCCGAGTGGTGGAGCGGAGCAAAAATCACAACCGCTTGTATCCCCGGTGCCAAAGCGCTGTAAGTGCTCACAGATCTGTCAAGTCGTTCATGAGTTATACCCTATTTACCACTGGGAACGCTGCAACGGGGCGGATTGATCTGTGGGGGCAGTGCAGAAGTCTCTGCGTGCGCTTTGCTGAGCTCCGTCCTGGTGCTGGGAAGCCTTTCTGCCATCCTTGTGGCATTGGTGGGATTCCCACCCAAACTGAGCCCACGCTGGAAATGCAGAGCCAAACCCAGCAGTGCAGCCTGGTGCCCATGCAGGACCCAACACCATCCTGATTTTGGGGGAGCATCCTCGGTGAATCCCTCTGAGCTCGGTCCTGGCTTGTGCTTGGTGCTCGCCCTGGAGGCTCTCCCGGTTTCCATACAGTGGTCGTGGCCATGCAGAGGTCACCGCACGGTCCCGTGTGCTGGGGATGCTCCCGTGCAGGTCCCATCCGAGCTGAGCTTCCAGGTGGTGAGGGTGCATGGAGATGAGTTGGTAAATGCAGGTGCAAAGAGTAATTAAAAATATTTGCAATTAGTGAATCCATGGGCAGTCAGTGGGCCCAACTGCAAGGCATGGCCGTCCCCGCATGTCACACCATAACCCCGGCCCTACTAGTCCTGTAGGAGCGTGTCCTTCACCATGACCACTGCTGTAGGATCTATAGGATGGGGCCATCCTGAGCCCTGGTCCCACTGCTGGTGTCACCTCCAGGGGAAGGTCCTGGTGGGAATGGGGACATGGGGATGCCACATGTGCACTCTGTGGGGATGGGGACATGGGGATGGCACTTGGGTACCCCACAGGGACAGAGACATGGGGCTGGCATGTGTGCACCCCGTGGGGATGGGGACATGGGGCTGGCACCAGGGATGAGGGACAGCCCCAAGGTGAGAGCACAGCATCGTTCCTCCGGGTCCTTCTCCAGCAGGGTGATAAATGTCACAAGCCGTGCGCACACCAAGGAGAAGGGGACATTTGGCCACCGAGCGCGTCTGTTCCAGGCGCTGATTTACTTTGAAGACGTAAAGCGCTCTCTGATGCTTCCCTCTCCGCTGGTTAACCCCGTTACTTTGCCAGTTAAATAGAAATGCAGCCGGCGTCTGGAAAGCCCTTCTGGAGCTCATCAGTTCGCTCTGCGCCGAGCATCGCTCCTTCCCAGCCGTCCCCACGGCTTACAGGGACAGAGCTGGTGTCCCCAGATGGGCTCTGGGTTTGATGGCATTGGGGAAGCCAGGGGTTGGCATCTCTGTGTCTGTGCCTCTGCAAATCAGGAGGGCTTGCGTTGGCTGTGGGTACCCAAATGTGGCTGCGTGGTTTTTTTCTTCTCCCCGGCGCGACGCGTCTGCACGCAGCGAGGAGCAGGGATCGTTGGCTGGAAGGACGGGATGAGATCGTTTCTTAAAAGGATTGTCTGATTTCTGCATCGATCCGCCCAATTTAAAAGGGGGAGCCGGGTCGGAGGGCATAAATTACCACTGAAGGAGGGGTGAAGGCCTCCAGGGCTGCGCTGCACTTAGCTGCAGTGCTGAGGAATGTGGCTGTCGGGAGGGATGCGCGGGGCTGAGCACATGGCTGCACGCCAGCTCCGGGCTCCTGCACGCTGCTGCCGGGCATCACGGCCAGGGCTGTGTGCTCCAACCTGGGCACAGCCCCCCCTGGGGCACCAGGGAGGCTTTGGGGGCTGTGCATGGATGTGGGAACCCATGGGGCTGCCTGGGTGGTCCCCGTGAGATGCTGACCCGGGGGGGTTGTTGGGGCTAATCTGCAGCCTGAGGTTGCTGCTTTGCTGCCCCCGTGATCGGGGCTCACGGGGCTGCCGGCTTTTGTCCCCCCCACCCCTTGGGTTTAGGGGAAGGGGAATGCAGACCCAGAGGGATGAAGTGCTGTCCCCGTTGGTGGCAGGGGATCAAGCACCGGGGTCCTGCAGCTTGGGGGACACTGAGCCCCCCGCCCTCGTTATGCAGCAGTGTTAATCCCTGCGGCACGCGCTGAGCTCCTCGCGCAGCCGGGGCTGTCGGAGCGTCATTGCTATTCACTCGAGGTGCAGCTCCCGTAGCACATGAGAGCACAAGCAGATTACCGTGGAGCTGCCGGGCAGTGGCACATTTGTATCTGTCTGGGTGCGGGGAGCACCCGTTTCCCCTGCACATCTCGCTGCCGCCGTCCCGCTGCGGGGGGAGCCTGGGGCAGCTCGGGGCATGGCAGGAGGGGAATTGCTCCTGGGGTGGGAGCTGCACTCCTGGCAGCTGCTAAAAGCTGAGAGCTCCATGCATCGCGCTCCAGCTTTCCTCACTTGTGGTGGTGGACACTCCTGGGCATGGGTCATGGACCCCCCTGGGCATGGGTCACCCATGGTGGTGGACCTTCATGTGCATTGGTCATCCGTGGTGGTAAACCCTTCTGTGCATGGGTCGTGAACCCTCTTTGGTATGGGTCACCCATGGCGGTGAACCCTTCTGTTCATGGGTCATGAACCCTCCTGGGCTTGGGTCACCCATGGTGGTGGACCTTCATGTACTTTGGGTCATCCGTGGTGGTAAACCCTCCTGTGCATGGGTCATGAACCCTCCTGAGCATGGGTCAGCATCTGCCTGGGCTTTGCATTCGCATCTCTGGCCAGAATGGACCGTGGGGACGTGTGGTGGGGTCAGAGGGCTCAGACCATGTGCCACAGCCACCGGCGTTATCCTGGAGATGTCACCGGGCCAGCAGCCCGCCGGCGCGCGCCAAGATGCAGCGGGAGGCGGTGACTCGGCGTGCTGGCATTGGCTACCATTTTAGAGGAAATGTGGAGCGGCGGGTAATTATTTCTCTTTCTTAATTGAAATTTCAGCCTCAGTGGTTTGCTAGAACGTGCGGGAGAAGGCGCACAGGCGAGCGTGACACAGGCAGAGCGCTCACCATGGGACGAGGGGGAGAGCGGGCACGGCGTGGGGACCGGCACCGCTGGGAGGGGACTGCCACCGCCCGCCACGTCCCCGCCAGCCTCCAGCCCTGAAACCGCGTCGATTTTAATGGTTTTTAGGAGGGCTTGCTTTATTGTTTCTTCGTTCCTCTATTTTGCTTGGGATGGAGGGGCCAATTAAATGGAATTACGCGCTGCAGTCTGGCACCCCGCGCCGGCTCGGAGCAATCAGGTGTAGCGCAGCATGGCTGATGAGAGCCAATCAAGACGTATAAATGAGGTGTTGACATTCAAACAACGGGGCCCCGCGCCGCCCAGCCTCCACCATGCTCGGAGCCAGGCACCGGGCAGTGGCACGCGGCGGAGGGGACGGTGCCTGGTGGCTGTGCTTCGGCTCCGGAGCGTTTTGTAGGATGCGTGGGTTTCTTAGGAGCTGTGGCAATGGGGAAATGCACGGGGAAAGCAGCGCACAGCCCTGTGCCTGGTGATGCTGCGTTGGTGCAGCAGCTGCTGGGGCGTTGGCACAGCTCTAAGGGTTGGGGAAACTGAGGCATGGAGCAAGGTGGGGGCTGTCGGGTTTGCAGCACCCGCTGTTGTTACAGGGAGAGCTGAAAGCTGGGGGGGTCTGCGTGCTTCTGCATGAGGTGGGAGGGCTGGGTGCCCCCATGCAGGATGCAGTGGGGTGAGCGCCTCGAAGGCCTCCGGGGCCGTCTGGGGAGGAGCGAGCGGCTCCAGCAGCCCCAGCAGCGCTTGCTGCATCGCAGCGGAGCAAACAGCACGCGGCAAGAGGCTCTAAAAATAGGCTCGACCCGCTCTGAACCGCACTGGCGGATGCAAAAGGTAAAAGCAGAGGAGAAAACCCCTCCCAGGGCTGCACTCACCCTGGGGCCGACATCTGGCCGCCCCGCTCTGCTCGGTGTCCCCGCGGCAGGCGTTAGGAGCAGCAGCACGTCACAGCGGGCTCTGCCTCGCTGCGCTGCCTCCTGACCCTGATTTGTAGCAGGGCTGAGCGCCGGGGCTCGCTGCAGCCTCACGGCAATTCCTGCGGTCATCGCCCGCACGCGGTCACACGCCGGTGGTGCAGGGAGGGGACCCGACGCCAGGAGGTGGCCGTGGAGCGGTGACACTCGCAGGGGACACGCTGGGATGCACTCGAGTGGTGTCAGCACCGGTGCTGTCCCTGTGCCCGGGGTGGAGGCAGCGTGTCCCCATCCCTGGGTCATCCCATCCCTGGGTCATCCCATCCCTGGGTCATCCCATCCCTGGATCGGCCCCATCCCTGAATCATCCCCTTCCCTGGGTCATCCCATCCCTGGGTCATCCCATCCCTGGGTCATCCCCTTCCCTGGGTCATCCCCATCCCTGGGTCATCCCCTTCCCTGGGTCATCCCCATCCCTAGGTCATCCCCTTCCCTGGGTCATCCCCATCCCTGGGTCATCCCCTTCCCTGGGTCATCCCATCCCTTGGTCATCCCTGCATCCCTGCAGAGTCACCTGGGGACAGCGGCCAGCACCGGTGGCTCTGCTGTGTGTCACCTCCCCACCGGCACAAGGTGACAATAATGGTGTCCCAGTGAGGTCCCCGTGCTCTGTCCCTGCGCCGTGGTTACTTCCATATATTGAGCCCTGGGGGTGAATATTTATATTTTTGCACAGCGAAATGCCCTCGAGGGAGGGGCAGAGCCCAGCACCCAGCCAGGCTCTGGTCCCTGTGGGATGCAGATGGGGCTCTGCCGTCACCGCGTGCCGCTGTGGACCCGGCAGGTTGGCTCCGAGAAATACATGGAGAGGGAAACATGAAAGGGAAGAAAATGAGATTCCTCAGGTTACCTTAGTGACCTGGCTGGCCGTCCTTCTGGCTGTCATCGCCTCTCGTTACCTGCTCGTGATTGCTGCATCGCGGCTGCGCTTGGGGTGATGGTCAGGGGGAGCATCGCCAGCCCTTCCCATGGCCCCGGAGGGGATGAAGTGCCCTTCAGAGTTCCATTTAGCTCCACAATTAAAAACGGAGACGCAAGCTGGGTGGCTGCCTCGAAGCCAGGGGCAGTGCCGGTGCCCAGGGCTCTACATGGGGACATGGGGCCGGAGCGGGGTCGGTGCTGGGCAGGGGCCATCGTTGGGTGGAAGAGCAGCGGGGAGGGGGGAGCGGGGCAGGCAGACGAACAAATCCGTTTTATCAGACGCCGCATATTTTATGAAAGCACATTTCAGCTCTTCAGCCTTGGAAAGCTTTTCATACCCTTTAATTTTCTAATAAAAAGGAATTACGTTTGTTGAAAAGCCAGTAACAAGATTCACTGTCATTGTCTTTTGTACGGACCATAATTCCTGCCTTGGGTGCCTGCCTGCAGCCCGGCTGTGCGGCCCGAGCTGGGGTCCAGCACACGCTCCCGGGGTGCCATCACCGTAGGACAGGGATCCTGTGTCACCATAGCAGGGTTGTCAGCATGGGACGTCACCCCGATGGCCCCGATGGCTTCCCCGTGCCGTCCCCGTTATCACAGTGATGTGTGGTTCTGGGGCATCGCTGCGGTGCCATGCGGCACCGATCCATCCCAGTGCATGGGGGGGATCCATGCCTCACACTGCCCGCATCCCATGGGCTGAGCCCGGGGCTGCGGCTGTTGGTCACGCAGTGGGGTCCCCCATCAGCCCGGGGGCCAGGAGCTCCCCGTGGCCCTGCGGGGATGTCCCTCAGTGGCAGGCTGGGGACCTCCCCAGAGCCTCAGTGCCGATGGCAGCTCAGGAGCCGCGTGGCACAGCCACGGTTGGGCTGCTGCAGGTGGCAGCCTCAGGAGCCAAAGAGCCAAATGGGGAACTGTTGCCAAATTACGAGTGGCCGTCAAGGAGGCTCCGTGGGGCGATGTTGGCCGTCCCCATCCTTCCCACGGCGCAGCACCCGGCACTGCCCGCTCCTCAATGCCCCATTCACAGCCACCATCAAAGGGCGTTTGTGCGGGGAGGGGGCGGGTCCATCCCTCACCCCTCACCGCTCGTTATTTCCCTGCTCAGAAAGCAAAAAGAAGGACATACCCCAACCGGCCCCGCTGGGAAGCTGATACCATGGCAGCACCGATGGCCACCGAGCCCTGGGTGCGTGGTCCCGGCCCATGGCCACGTGGTGCCGGCACCGCCGCTCCCTCCACCATGCCCATTGGATGCCACATCTCCTGGGCTGCCTTCACGCAGGGGGGGGAACGCACAACCAGCTGCAAACAGCAATAAAGAGCTTCCCCGTCCCCTCCCCTGCCCCGTTTCTCATTTCCATCCTCACTTTCCAGCTGGTTTGGAGGGGGGTTCGGGGTTTCAAAGCTTTCCGTAAACGCGTGTAACAATGGGAAGCGATGCCTTTTAGCCTGCGGCCGGCACAGTTTTAAATGAGGTCCCAGGTAGCCATGGTTACCTCTCCTCTTCGGTAAGAGATGACTTTTATTTCCTGCCTTTTGTATTTGCACATCTCAGATATACATTCTCCCAAACCATAATTGGTATTCACGGATTGACGGGGACGCGGGAGCGAGCCACCGGCGAGGGGACGAGCCAGCGGGGCAGCCAGCAGCCCCAGGCAGCAGGAAATCTCATTTCCAGCCACGTTCCCTTCCCTGGGAAGGCAGCGAGGGCAGAGCCACTCGCCCCGACCCCACCGCACGGCATTATCCCGACGATGGTGGCTTCATCCCCTTCCCACCCATAGGGTGCGATCGGGCTCCTGCCAAGGGCCCCGCCGCCCTCCCACCTCCCCTGGTGCTGTTGGTTGGGGGCCGGGAGCACGAGGGAGGGAGGGAGAAGCTCCGGCGGTGATGGATGGCAGATCACGGCCTCATTCCGCGGGATCATTGCTCAGAGTGTGGGCAAAGCTGCGCGTCCCTGGGGGACCATCGCGGGGCTGCGCGCGAGCGGTGTTCCAGGGCAGAGGGGATGGAAAGCCACATATTTCATCCCCTTTTTTTTTTTTTTTTATGCCTTCTTTCTAAAGCCCCAGGAAAAAAAAAAAAAAACCCAAGCTGTCTAATCAGCAACGAGCACATTCCACCCACTGCCATGGGAAGCTCAGCTTTGCTGGGAATCAGCTCCCTGCGTCTGCAGGCAGCAGTGCCCTGGCAGCAGCTCGTGCTGCTCCAGCATGGCCATAACCAGCACCGAGCAGTGGGTGCCGTGCAGCAGCAGCAGCAGCAGCAGCAGCAGCAGCAGCAGACATATTGGCTTTTTGCAGCCAGCAGGAAAGAATTTGCAAAACTAAGCAGGCAGCGGGAGCAGCTCGCGTGCTCGGGGGATGCACAGGGATGCTGGCAGCACGGCGCTGCCTCACGCACCGTGTGCTCCCTGGTGAGGTTGTGCAGGGGATGGGCCCAGCTCTGCTCCCTGGAAATGCCGCTGGCTGGCAGTGTCCCTTTGCCTGCCCGCAGCCCTCCAGGTGTGCGCGTGTTTGGCTGATGGAGAGAAGCTGTTTGCCTTGAGTTTTTCCTTTCCCTAATGAGAAAAATGTGTTCTCGTCGAGGAGGTTGGCCTTAAAAAAATCCTGTGCTGGGGCTGCTCCGTGGCAGTTACCTCTGTTTGATGTATGGTGCCCCAGAGCCCGCCCCATGCCTGGGTTCTGCTGCATCCTAGGGAAAAGCGGGCTCGGTGCTTCTGGTTGGGGAACCACTATGGGCACAGCCCCAAATCCCTCCTTGGGGCAAAGCTCCTTTGCTCACTTTGCATCTCAGGTGGGGATGGGGATTGCTGGAGTGGCCCCTGGGGTGCAGCAAGTGAACCTGCATGGGGCAGAGCCCTCCCCGCTGCAGGCTGTGGGTGCACCCACGGCTCCTGCACAGCACAGCTGGAGACATTGCTTTCCTGCAGGCTGGGTTTGGAGCTGGGGTCTGGAGGTGCTCCCCACTTCTGCACGCTTGTAGCAACGCCGTGATGGCTGGGGCATGTCTGCAAGCAGTGCTCCGAGGAGCAGCACGGCGGGGTCTGGGCGAGGGTTTGCACCCGCGGGATGCAAACTGCACATCAGCTGCAACAGCAGCTGATGGAGACTGCAGTATATTAGCAGCATTAATTAAGTTACAAAAATTATGCATGTTATCAGTTACGAGACGACCTTTCATAAACTCAGTTATTAAAGCAATAAAGCATGACCCGCTGCTCCTAACCGGTTTAATGGCTGGCGAGGAGCGCGGTTTCCACGTAACACTTCCAGCAGGTCATTAACCGAGCGCTGCGATAACGCGGGGAGCCCGACGGACACGCTGCCACACAGCAGGGATGGGTGACACCGTGGGGACATGGGTTGGGGGTCACCCATGCTGCCGTGCACCTGGAGGCTGCGGTGGGTGCTTGGTGCTGGTGACCTATGGGTGCTGCTGGGGTTGGCCAATGTCCATGGGCAATGTCCGTGTCCAGTGCCCAATGTCCATATCCAGTGACCAGTGCCATTGTCCCAAGGCTGTGGCCAAACCCATCCCTGGGGCTGCTCCCTTTGGGGTCCTGGGGTTCGGTCCCTTTGGAGCCCCAGGATTCAGCCCCTTTGGAGCCCCAGGGTTGCTGCTGGGTGCAGAATGGACGTGGGACATGGTGACACAGCCACCCTAGGGCTCCCAGCTGCTGGGGGAAAGGGACCATGTCCCTGTGCAGGGCTGGGGGCAGATGGCAGAGCCTGGTTCCCCCCCGCTGGGCTGACCTCAGCCAATGGACAGCGCTGGGCTCTGGGCTGAGACCCCATTTGGGGACATCTGGGATGGTCCCTGGGTCCCTCTAGGGACGTGCCACGCGTCCAGGGCCACTGGCAGAAAGCCACCAAGCACAGGCCACCAGGTCCTGCTCCCTCCACGTGCCATCACCATCCCCAAGCGCATCCTCCCTGCATCCACCCCCCCGGCACCCCCAAAGCGCCCTCCCCGTCCCCGTCAGACATTGCCAAGTGCTGACCCTCTCCATAAACAAAGGAGAGGGAGAGGGAGGGTGGCTGGCATGTTAATATACTCTCCCCCCCTCTTTTCCTCCCTTCATCCCTCTGGGAAAGGCCTTTGCAGATATAAGCAAACCTTGATTAAAAGCTGCCTGACAGGCAACGGCAGCAGCAAGCAGCAGGCAAGGAAGCTCTCCAAGTCCAAAGGGAGCTGCTGCTGCTGCTGCCGCCGCTGCCTCCGTTCTCAGATGTCCCTGATCCTTTAATCAATCACAACCGCGGAAGAGAAGAGCAAACACACATGCTGAGGCAGAGGTATGTGCACGCATTCATTGCAGCCGGAGCCCAGGCACCGGGGCGGGCGCACGCCTTCTGCTTCGGAGCCGGGAGCGCGGGGCAATGCCGCTGTGTCCCCAGTGTCCCCGTGGGACCCCATTGGGGTGCACTGCGGGTGGGCAGCGGGGTGACCGCTGTGCCCTGCAGGTTGGGGGGGATGCTGGCTGCTCTCTGCATCTGAGCAGAGGGAGTGCAGCATGCTCGCACCCCCAGGGCGCTGCGGGGACAAGGGACAGCCACGCTGCCCGTTGCATGTCACCACCCAACGCCCAAACCCAACCATCCATCGGCAGCCACACACGTGGCACCGGGAGGGGGGCTCAGCTCCGGCGCTGGGGGATGGAGATGAGCACCAACCATCAACGAACCCAACCCAACCCAGGCAGGGGCTGTGATTTCCGTGTTTATTTTTATGTTGCTGTCGCTTATTTTTAGCGGCGCGGCTTAACGCCGTGTGACAGTGCCCTGGGACGCTCCTCTGCGCTGGGAGGTGGCCACGGCCTCGCTGCCAGCAGCCCCTGCTGATGGGGGGGGCTGGTGTTGGGGGGGGGGGCTGCATCCATGCACTGAATTTGTTGGGGCTCCGCAGGGAGGGATGCGCAGCCGCCTTCTCGTAGGGCTCCGGGTTTTAAGGGCGTTTTCTGGTTTTTAAGAGCATCATCCTGGCGATGAGCGGTCCCGGCTGTTTGCCAAGCAGGGCAAGGGAAAATTGGTGGGTTTGGTGCTTTGAGCAGGGACAGCGTGGACACTGGGGGTGTTGGAGCCACGCTGGGCTGGAAGTCCCCTCCTGGAGGTGGGAGGAATGCTTTTGGGATGGGGCGCACGGTGCTGAGCTGCACATCGCCTTCCTGCTCCCGTTGTGCTGTGCTGAGGGATTTTCGGGCCAGGCGAGGGCGGGGGGACGATAGAGCCGGAGGTGACATCACGCCGCGGTGCCAAGAAACCATTGGAATGCCCCAAAACCCATCCCAGCAGGGGGGAGCAGGGGGGGGCTGGGGCTCCCAGCACAGCCCGGGGCTCGGCGGGATGCCGGCTGTGCTCCGGCTGCGGCCGTGGCGGGTGCTGCTCGCGGCACTGCCCGCCCTCAAGCCCATTAGTAACGGATCTTTGTGGCATATCCCCCTCATTAAGGCGAGCTACCCTATGTGTCAAAGGAGCTTTCTACAGAAATTATGCTCCGCTCCGTACGGCCCTGTGCATATGTAAATGGCGCGGTGCACAATCCCTAATTGAGACATCACGGGGCCGCTCAGCCCGGGACCCGTGGGAATGGCAAACGTCGCGGGGAAGATATGGGGCAGAGGGGGCTCGGGGACAGTGGGGGGCTCAGGGGACAGCTGGGTACACGCCCCTGCCACCCCCGTGTCCATCAGCCCTGCGTCCATGCGGGGAGTGCATGAGAGCCATGGAGCTTTCTGGGGCTTCGGACATCCCAGGGATGTTGGGGACATTGGGATGGGGGCACAGGGACGCTGCCTGACCTATTTTCAAGACCCCTGGCTCTATGAATGGGATCCCGGGAGTCCCCTGCGTGACTTTGAGTCTTGTTGGGAGGAAACGTGGCTTATACTCCTTCCTGGGTTTGATCAGGACTTGGCTGCGTTCTCTGCTGGGTGCTCACCTGCTCCCGCTCAGTGTTCCCTTCCCAAAGCCTCGCTGTGCCTTCGGGGTTTGAGTCCTGATCAAATGCCCATTTCTCAGCCTGGGTTGGGATGCTGCAGGATTTGGGAAAAGCTGGAGCAAGGCTCTGGAGAGCAGCGAGCCACTGCGTCCTGGTGCTGCATGGCTTCGGAGCCTACCACAGGGTACTGAAGGGCACCAGGGGACACCAGGGGACACTGCGGTCCATGCGCAGTGCTGGTGCCTGTGCTTGCTGCTCCTTTCCAGAATAGAGATCACCAACCCACTGAGGTTATCCCCATTTGGGGGATGGCAGTGTCCTTTTTTCAAGCAGATCCCATTCAGCATCCCTCCATCCAGCATCCCTCCATCCAGCATCCCTCCATCCAACATCCTTCCATCCAACATCCTTCCATCCAACATCCTTCCATTACTTCCATCCAACATCCTTCCACCCAACATCCTTCCACCCAACATCCTTCCACCCAACATCCTTCCATCCAGCATCCTTCCATCCAACATCCTTCCATTACTTCCATCCAACATCCTTCTATCCAGCATCCTTCACATCCTTCCATTCCTTCCCTCCAGCATCCCTCCCTCCAAACAAAACCAAAGCAAAGAGCTCTGCAGGGTTCTGGGCCATCACTGCATCCTCACGCGAGCACAGCAGTGGCACAGAAGGAAACAAGACCCTTCTGTTTTGTTTTGGCACCGCGTTCCCAATCAGCACGACCCGCGGGCACGGCGCTGCTATTTACGGAGACTACTTGAGGTACACCTGCAAGAGGGGAGCGCGGCGCCAGCACGTCAATAACGCAGCAGCCCTCCAGGAGGAAGACTGCAGAATGCAAAGAGATGCAGCGATTTCAGGAAAAGCACAAAACAAAAGCAATGCAATCCGGAGGCTGAGGGGGTCGGTCCCCGTCGTGCCCCATTTTTCCTGTGTGCTTCAATGCCCACGTCCCGGCTCCGGCCGTCCCCGCGTGTTTGCTGCATGCTGCCGTTCGCCTCCTGCCTTTATCCCCCCCCCTGCTTTATCCCCTCCTTTCCTGAAACATTATAAATCAAACGGCTTAAAATGTAAAGCATCAAAAATTCTAAAACCTTCATCTATTATTAACTGTGACAGTAAATTCCACCTCTGAATGTTTCACATAGCAACTGTTACCAGGACTCTGCATCCCAAGCTGATGTTCCAGCAACTTTCCATCACGCCGCCCGCTCCAGCAGCGCGGGGACGGCGAGATGGGGCCCCCCCTGCAATGGGGCTGGGAAACGAGGGGGGAATCACCCCAGGTCAGGGAGCAGTCGGCTGTGCCTGGCTTGTGTTGGGGTGCAGGGGTTCAGGCGCTGCATGGGATGGGGATGGGACATGGTGGAGTGCAGGGGGGGTCCCATTGCTGCGTCCCTGCACTGTAATGGTCACAGAATGCCCCCAGACTGCGTTGTTCCCACTGAGGGCACCCAGCACATTGCAGAACTCTAAATAATGAGGAGCGGAGTGCTGCTGTTAAAGCATGTGGACAAAGGGATGCTGTTGGGCTGGGAGCTGGATGCTGTTTGTCCCCGTGCTGATCATGGCGTTGGCCCTTGGGGGTGGTTCCCTGCCCCAGTTGTGTCACGGGGCTGCTCCCAGCGGTGACCACTGAGGCTTTCCTGGTGTGTGTGCCCATGGCATGGCACAGCATGGCACAGGATGGGATGGGGTGGGATGGCATGGGATGGCATGGCATGGCATGGCATGGGATGGCATGGGATGGCATGGGATGGCATGGAATGGAATGGTATGGGATGGCATGGCATGGCATGGGATGGGATGGGATGGGATGGCATGGGATGGTATGGCGTGGCATGGCGTGGTGTGGTGTGGCACAGTGTGGAGCGACATGGTGTGACGTGGCATGGAACAGCAAGGCATGGCACTGTGTGGCACAGCAAAGTATTGAATGACATGGCATGGCCCATCATGGAATGACATGGCATGGCTCAACGTGGAATGACATTGAATGACATGACAAGGCACAGTGTGGCATGACATGGCACAGAACGGCGCGGCTTGGCAGGGCACAGTGTGACACGGCATGGCATGGAACATCATGGCATGACATGGCATGGCACAGTGTGGCATGACACAGGATGGAATGACATGGCACAATGTGGCACAGCACAACATGGCTTGGCACAACATGGCATGGCACAAGGTGGCACAGCACAAGGTGGCACGGCACACCACCAGCACCAGGACCCTCGAGGTTCCCCGCTCTTTGTTCTGCCTCCAGCATTGGCTCCCAACCCCACACCCCCAGGGAAAGCCCCCCCAGCCATGCCCCGTGCCCGCTGCGGGTTTCCCTGCTCGATGCCTCCTCCTCCGGCAGCGCCGCGTTGCCACGAATCCCCCCGGCTGCCTCCGCGCCGCCGTGATTTATTCATTCATAAGGAGGGCAGCGCTGGCGGCTCCGCGCCTCCCCCCGCCTCCCCGGGGACGGGCAGCAATTTTCCTGCTCTGAAGAAGCTTGTGAAGGTTTGAGTGAATCTGGGAAGCAAATCTAATTGGCAACCTCGTAATTCCTCGGGGGGACATGTACTTTGGTCATATCTAAGTACATTCCAGCCAGTGTTTAAGACACACTGAATCCAAACTTGGACAGTAAAATACCAGCAGCTCTAAGCTCCTTATCTATTTCAGGCAGATTAACTCCTTAATCATCCCTTTTGGAAGTTCCCTGCCCCAAATTCCTCTCTCCTCCCCCTTCCCCCCCCCCCCTTTTTTCCGCAGGACAAAACGG
>WBMW01004456.1:96281-108970 GCA_013396635.1 Penelope pileata | reverse complement strand
GGGGTGTTGGGGGAGGAGAGTGGAGGTGAAGAAGGGGACATTGGAGGGGCTGTTAAGAGAGGGTTTTAAAGGGGGGGGTACAGGGGAGGGTGTGGAAATGGGGTGCACTGGGGAAGGGATGTATTAATGGGGACATTGGAGAGGGTTCATCGGAGGGGTGCACTGGAGGGGGTGCGCCCAGAGCAGTGCCCCAACCCCCCGAGATGGTGGTGAGGGCATCACTGGGGGCAAATGGGAGGAATTGTGGGGGCAGCCCCACGTGCCCCCCTGCTCCCCATTCCCCTGCATGGCCGGGGGGGTCCCATCTGCCCCCCTCTCCCCAGGACAGCAGCGTGTGTCCCCCTAGGGCTGTGCAGAGCTCCGCTGTCGCGTCCCCCCTCCCTTTCTCCCCTTTTCTCTCCTCCCTTAATAATAAAATGATCCGGAGCAGTTTGCGGTGTGGCAGAGTGCCAGAAAGTGTGCCTTTAAACTCCAGCAGCTCACAATTAAGCAAATCCGGGGCTGACACTCCCCCGCGAGCTACAGGGGGGGTGGAGGGGGCAGCTGCTGGGACCCCCCCCAGCAGAGCCGTGGGGCTGAGCCCCTCCTGGTGCATGGGCTCTGGTGCACGGTGGGGGCATTGGGAAGCAGGGGAGGTCTGCTGCTCCTGTTGCAGAGCGTTGCCCTGGGAGCACGCTGCTATTTTTAGTTGTTGAGTCCTTGTTGATGTCGCATCAGAAAAGCCAGAGCCTGAGAAGCACCAGGGTTGGGGCTGTCCCCAGGGGTTGGGGTGAGGGGGGGGGGTGTCCCCCACTGCATCAGTGCCATGCACCATGTCAGCCCTGTGCACCATGTCAGCTCTGTGCACTGCAGCATCAGCTCCCTGCACTGCTGCGTGGCCCCAGGTCATGCCCCAACCCCAAAGGCTAACACCAGGGCTGTGCTGGGAGCTATGGGGCTGTCTGGGTGATCCCTGAGGGCCACCTGTCCCTGGGGACTGAGGGGATGGGATGCCCCAGGGTGGCCATAGCCAGCTGTGTGTGCAGGGACAGCGTGCTGCTGCCTCTGGGCGCTGTCACATCCCCGCTGTCCCCGTCTCCAACAGCCAGAGCCCTTCCTGGGGTCACCCTTTGGGCACGGTGTCAGGAGCCCCACGTGCAGCCCTGGTGGCTCTGCAGGGCTGCAGGGCACAGCCGTGCCCCCCCAGCCCCACACCGACCCCATGGCAGCGGTGGAACTTCCTCGGGGCCACACGAGCACGGTGGGGCCGTGGCAGGGAGCGAGTGCACAGAGCCCCGGGGCTGCAGCCGCTTCCTCCTCCCCCTCCTGGAAAGGGACTTAACCTTGCTGCTGTCGACAGCTTTGATTTGATGCCATTAAAGCGTTTGCTCACAAACAGCCTCCGTCAGGCAGCACAGCTGCTGGGTCCCTTCTCCAGCAGCGCTGCGGCACAGCCCAGGGCAGCAGTGGGACAGAGCTGGGTGCTGCCAGCACAGAGCGGGCCCCCCCAGCAGCCCCCAATATTTGGACCCCCATGGGAGGGTCCCCATGGGTGCAGGATGAGCCCTAGACCTCACCCCACAGTGGGACACGGCCGCAGCTGGCTGTCCCCAGCTGGGCAGCAGCCTGCAAGCACAGTGCTGCCCCGGGGGCTTCCATGCATGCACACCCTGCATGTGTGCACAGCACTGCGTGCACGTACACCCTGTGTGCATGCACATCTTGCATGCATGCACAACCTCTGCGTGTGCATACCTGGCATGCACGTACATCCTACATGTGTGCACACCCTGCGTGCATGCACACCCTGCTTGGATGCAAATCCTGCGTGCATGTTCAGCCCACATGCATGCACACCCTGCATGTGTGCATACCCTGCATGCATGCACCCCCTGCCCACGTGCACGCCCTGCCTGCACACACACCATGCACGTCCCCTTGTGCCGGGTGCTTTTGCTCGGCCTGGCATTGTCCCAGCTGTTTGGAAAAGTCATAATAATTAATAATAAAAGAGAGGGGAGGGGGAAAGCTCCCCTTAAAGCGACAGCGCGGGGTTGTCTCCAGCTGATGCACGTTGCAGACCTGCTTCCACGTGGGGCCTTGGGGGCCCTTTTCTCCCTTTCACTTTCTCGCCGCTGCTCAGGGCTGCCCCAGAGCCTGGCTCTGATTTGCTCCCTTTGTTCTTGCAGCCCCCACGTCCACCCCACCCCTGGACAGGACCAGGTGGTCCCCACGCCCCTTTGGCATTAGGAGCTTTGCTTGCAGGCTTATAGGATTTTCACTGCCCTGACTTTTCCCTGAGCTTTATGCTCTGGCTGTGTCCCGCATCCCATGGGATGTGGCTGCAGAATGGAGGAATGGACCCAGAAAGGGGCTCTGGGGGGGTGCATGGGTGAGGGACTGTGATGCTGAGTTGCACTGAGCCATGCTCTGGGGGTTCTGCAGCATTAGAGGGGGGAGAGGGCATCCCTCAGAGCTTCCCCAATGCCAGCAGCAGCGCTTCAATAAATCAACACCCACACGCATGGAGAAACCCCAAAAAGGTGCTGCAACGTGACCGCTGTCCCCAGGACACACAGCAGGAAATGGGGCCGCGCTGGGACGCAGGAAAGCAGCGCTGCAATCCGTGCACATCTGCAGAGCCGGGGACAAAGGGGCAGTGCAGAGCTGTGCTGGCTGGGGACTGTTTGGAGCTCAGTGCCATCAGCTGTGCCCGCAGGTGCTGGGAGTGATGTGCTGGGCCTCGTTAAGCTCATTGCCTTAATGAAGGCAGAGGGGCAGCATGGCTGAAGTGGGGTCATTGATGGGGCTGTGGAATGGAGGGGGCCCTGTGGTCCCAATGCACTGGGGATGGGCAGGATGCGTCCCTGCACTCTGGGATCAGAGCAGTGCACCAGGCACTTCTTCCCTGCACCTCAGTGTGAGCAGGGAGAGGAAATGGGGCCGTTTAGTGACGACTGCGTGAGGCGCTGGGGGGAGCAGACAGCTTCCAGATGGCATCGCACCGGGGCGGGGGTTATTGGCTGGGGATGGGGGGGGGGCGGGGGGCAGCAGCAGGCACAGACGGGCAGAGCCAGGAAGTTGAAATGAGGTTTTTTGCAGCAGTGCCTGCGTGGCTGTCCCTCCAGGCTGCTGCCTCCAGTAATTATCTCAATAATTAAAAATAATGGCAATAAGCGGAGTGTTGGCAGGAGCCCCAGGGAGGGCGTGCAGGGAGGGGTTCCCGGGTAAGGGGTCTGCGTGGAGCACGGAGCACCGGCACAGCTCTGGGGGTCACTGCTCCCTGCGGGTTTTGGGGGGGGTTCACCCTGCAAAGCTGAAGTGGGTGCCACCATCACACTGAGCATGGTGCAGGAGGAGGCAGGCACGGGAGCCCCGGTGTCCCCCAGCAGCGCAGGGTGATGAGATGCGGGGTGAAGCGACGCAGGACGCTGGAAGCTGATGCACGGCGGTGCGAGGCGAGGAGATGTGATGTGGGGCGACGCGGTGTGCTGCGCTGTGATGCGACGCGGGGTGATGCGACGTGATGCAATGCCAGCTGCTGCGATGCGGGGCGGCGTGCAGGGCGACGCAACGCAAGGTGAGACGGAGCGATGCGATGCAAGGTGACACGGTGCAGGGCGGTGTGAAGCGGCGCAGTGCGAGGTGATGTGATGCAGAGCGATGCGATGCAAGGTGACAGTGCAGGCCAACGTAATGCAATGCAAAGTGATGCGATGCTCTGCAAGGTGTTGTGACACAGTGATACAATGCAAAGGGGTGCGGTGCAGGGCAATGCAAGGTGACACGTTGCAGGACAATGCAATGCAAGATGACAATGCAGGGCGGTACAAAGCGATGCAATGCAAAGTGATGTGATGCAGGACAACGTAAAGTGATGCAACACAAGGGGATGTGATGCAGAGCAACGCGATGCAATGCAAGGTGATGCAATGCAAGGTGACAGTGCAGGGCGGTGTGGAGCGATGCTCTGCAAGGTGTTGTGATGCAGAGTGATACAATGCAAAGGGATGCGATGCAGGGCGGTACGATGCAAGGTGATGCAATGTAGAGCAATGCAAGGTGATGCAATGTAGAGCAATGCAAGGTGATGCGATGCCATGCAAGGAGATGTGATGCAATGCAAGGTGACAGGGCAATGCGGGGTGATGCGATGCTGTGCCAGGTGTCACGGTGGGGTGACACGAGGTGCCGTGGTGGCAGCGAGGCGATGCCCTGGCAGGCAGTGCGATGCCCGCGGTGCTCCTGGCCCTCCGCGGCTGCGATGCTTCATTTGAATTCTCGCCTCTCTCTCTCTTCGCAGATAACAAGCCCGCGCCATGCAGTCCTTTCGAGAAAGGTGTGGTTTCCATGGCAACCAGCAGAGCTACCAGCCGACTTCACAAGATACATCACGCCTGGAGAATTACAGGCATCAAAGTCAGGCAGGGCCGAACTGCGAGCGGCAGAGGCTGGTGGCGAAGGAGTACTACAGTCAGCAGCAACTGCCGTACGCGGGCTACGAGAACAGCGCCGTGGAGAAATACCACCGGGGAAACAAGCAATTAGCGGGGCAGCAGCTGCAAGGCAGGCCGGCCTTTTCCAATTACGCCGTGCAGGAGAACAGCCCCTACCCGGCGCGCTATTCGGGGGACGAGAGCCTGCAGGCGTGGGGTGGGCAGGCGCAGGCGCTGCCGGGCGGCGTGGCCAAGTATGAGGACAGCCTGATGAAGAAGACAGCGGCCCCGGCAGGTGGGCGGCCGTACCATGAGCCGACGGCCGCGGCCCCGCTGCCCTTCCGGACTCACTTCCAGCAGCAGCAGCAGCCGCCCGCCCTCCCCTACCCCAAGCTACAGCGGCAGAAGCTGCCCAACGACGTCTCCTCGCCCATGCCCTTCTCGCAGAGCCCCCATTTCGGGCAGCACTCGCAGTCCTTCCCCGCCTCCTCCCCCTCCTCCTCGGTGCCGGGGGGCAGCCAAGCCGCCCATTCCTACAAGAGCTGCACGGCCCCTTCGGGGCAGCCGCCGCTCGAGCGGCCCTTGAGCAGCGCTGCCAGCCTGGCCCCCGGCCCCCGCGTGCCCAACCTGCACGGCTACCAGCCCAACCGCATCGGCTACGAGCAGCCCCCGCAGCCGACCCCNCAGCCCAACCGCATCGGCTACGAGCAGCCCCCGCAGCCGCCCCCGCAGCCCCCGCCACCGCCGCAGCCCCCTCAGCCTCCCCAGCCCCAAGCCCAGCCTCAGCCCTTGCAAGGGAGGCATCACACCCCGGAGACTCTCCACTACCAAAACTTGGCCAAGTATCAGCATTACAACCAAGCGGGGCAGACCTACTGCCAGGGCGACGCGCCGCCCGTCCGGACGCCGGAGCAGTACTACCAGACCTTCAGCCCCAGCGCCAGCCACTCGCCGGCACGCTCCGTCGGCCGCTCGCCGTCCTACAGCTCCACGCCATCCCCGCTGATGCCCAACCTGGAGAACTTCCAGTACAGCCAACAGCCGCTCAACGCCGGCGCTTTCCCGGCCGGCATCACCGATCACAGCCATTTCATGCCGCTGCTGAACCCCTCTCCCACCGACGGGACAAGCCCGGATGCTCAATCCGGGAATTGCAAAAATCTGCCGAAGGAGAAGCTGCCCGAAAACCTGCTGTCAGACCTGAGCCTGCAGAGCCTGACGGCGCTCACCTCCCAGGTGGAGAACATCTCCAACACCGTCCAGCAGCTGCTGCTCTCCAAATCGGCCGTGCCCCAGAAAAAGGGCATCAAGACCCCGGCGAGGACCCCCGAGCAGCTCAAGGGGCAGCACTGCAGCCCGGAGAGCAGCACGTACTCGGCGGAGCAGGTGGGGACCCCGCTGTCGGAGCCGCTCAGCACCCCGCAGTCCGTCCACGCTGAGACGCAGGATGCTGACTATCTGAGTGGCTCGGAGGACCAACTGGAGAGGAGCTTCCTGTACTGCAACCAGAACCGCAGCCCTGCCCGCGTCAACAGCAACTCCAAGGCGAAGCCCGAGTCGGTGTCCACCTGCTCTGTGACCTCCCCGGATGACATGTCCACTAAATCAGATGACTCCTTCCAGAGCATCCACGCCAGCTTGCCCTTGGAGACCTTCACCAAGTACGTGACCAACGAGCGGGACTGTCCCCGGCTGCTCCTCAGCGCGCTGTCCCAAGAGGAGCTGGCCTCCGAGATCATCGTCCTGCAGGACGCCATCAGCGAGAAGGGGGACAAAGGCTGGGCCAACTCGCCCATGTTGAGCAAAGAGGCCACCAAGTCCCCCTTCCAGCTGGAGAACCACCGGCCGTGCCTGGACTCCATGGTGAAGGGCACGTGGCCCACCCAGGGTGACTCCAGCACCCTCACCGAGCCCCTCAAGCTGGACAAGGCTTCAGGGGGCAGTGCGGGGAAGGACTTTGAGGAGGTGTACGAGGGTCCCCAGGTGGAGTTTGCGGCCACCGAGACCAAGGACGCTCTTAAGGATGCGGCCCCATTGGCGTTCAACTCCAAGCCCAGCATCCCAGCTGCTACTTCCAGCGCGGGGGCCTCCAGCTTCAGCTGCTACTCCAACACCACTGCCAACTCGGTGGGCTCCGAAAGTGCCATGGAGCACTTTGAGTGGACAGAGGAGAGCCTGGGTGAGGCTTGCCTCAGGTGGAAGGAGCTGGGCTCGGGCTTGCAAGCCTCTGATCTCCCCAAAGGCCTCTTCCCCAGCAAACTGGCGGGGTCTTGCAAGGAGAAAAAAAATGCCTGTGGCTTGGATCTGTGTGATGGCGAGCAGCCGGCCAAGAGCGAGCCGGCCCGGGACTTCAGCCAGCAGGCGATGGAGGAGGAAGAGGAGGAGACGCTGACCTACGACGAGGCCACGAAGGCAGACAGTGAGAGGTGGCTGCAGGACACCCGGCACTGCTGCTCGGCCGGGGACTTCAGTGAGATCCCCATGATCTCATCGCCGGAGCTGAAGGAGTCAGACCTGGAGGCGGAGGAGTACTCCTCGCTCTGCGAGCTGGCGGGCACGGAGCAGAAGTCGGTGCCCTACGCCACCTCGCCGCCCAAGCCCCCGGAGATGCCCGCTGTGCTGTCTGCCAGCGAGGTGCCCATGTCTGCTGAGGAGACCGTCAGCACGGTGGAGAAGGAGGGCTCGGCACCCTCGGCACGTCTCTCCGGCCAGTCCATCATCCTGCTGGGCCCCGCGGTGGGCACGGAGACCAAGGTGAAGAGCTGGTTCAAGTCCTCCCTGCCCCACATCCAGCCCGAGGAGGAGAGTGGTGGAGGGGAGAAGTCCCACCCGGAGACAGCAGACTCCGAACCCGCTTCGTCAGTTGGGGTGAAGAAGCAGCCAGCACCCGAAAACGCGCTGGGGAAGACGGAGCCCATCTCACGGGGCAAGAGCCTCCGCAACAAGAGGATCCACTGCCGGCTGCCGGAGGAGGACGGTGCCGGCAGCGCGGTGCCAAGCCCCTTCGATGACCTGCCAGCGCTGTGCGTCGGGCCGGACGGCCAGGGGGAGATGCTGAGCAAGAATGCCCACAGCCAGACGCCCAGATTCGCGGCGGAGGGCTTGCCGGCACGCATGTGCACCCGCTCCTTCACTGCCCTCGCCGAGCCCCGCACCCCGGCCCCGTTGGAGGGGATGAAGGCACCGATGCACCAGGAGAAGCTGGGGAAGAAAGCAGCGTGTGGCATGAAGCAGCGAGTGGCTTTCAAGGCCAGGAAGCGCAGCGGGCGGCCGGCCCCCAAGGTTGCCCAAAATGCTGGCGGTGATGCCACCATTATGGTGCCCAGCTTGGTGCCGGCCGAGGAGGTGGCGGGGCCAACACCAATGGATGGGGACGTGGCAGACTCTGGGGAGAGGGACCAGCGATCGATGATCCTGCGCTCCCGGACAAAGACGCAGGAGGTTTTCTACACCAAGAGGCGGCGAGGCAAGCGGGCAGCCGATGTCCGACTGAAGAACTGCAAGGTGCCCAAAAAACTCATCTCCAACAACCACCTCCCGCCCGCCTTCAAGCTGACCCCCCCAGGCAGCCCCCACAAGGAGGGCAAGGTGGGCGCCCGGATGAAGCTGCCCAAGGCGGGGACAGGGGTGGGCGGCAAAATGTCGGAACGGCCGCTGCACTCGCTGAAGAGGAAGTCCACCTTCATGTCCCCCATCCCCGCCAAGAAGAGGAACCTGGTCCTGCGGAGCAACAGCGGTGGCATGAAGGAGGAGAAGCCAGAGGGTCCCCCCAGCCTCTTCAAGAAGATGCCCGTGGCCAAGAAGGTGAAAGCAAAGCTGCCCCCCAAGAACCCCGGTGAAGCCGTCCCAAAGCCCCTGCCCGTGAAGGAGGCCCCTGACGTCTGCATCAAAATCACCTCCCGGGCGGCCTTCCAGGAGGCCACCAAGACCAAAGTGCTGCCTCCTCGCAAAGGCCGCGGCCTCAAGCTGGAGGCCATCGTCCAGAAGATCACCTCGCCCAACCTGAAGAAGTTTGCATGCAAACCAGCAGCCACGGCGGCGGCGGTGGCCACGGCAGCAGCTGCCTATGGCACTTTGCTGGGCCCGGCGGGGACAGAGCGGGCGGTGAAGCACGGCGGGGTGGCCCCGGCGGTGGGTGACACACGGTTGCCCAAACCAGCAGCAGCACAGAAGGTGCCCACCATGCCGTCAGCTGAGCAGTTCTGCCGAAACCCCCACGGCAGAGCGCTGAAGGGGAAGCCGGGCAGCGGGAAGAAGCTCTCCGCTGATGGCTTCCAGAGCGAGACCTGCGTGCAGGCCGTGGTGGCACAACCCAGCTCGGCCATGGCGGCCAAGAACATGGCGCTGCTGCCCAAGAAGAGGAACCGCAAGGGCAAAGCGGCCGCGCTGGGCATGGCCAAGGCACCGCTAGGGCCCGCGCTGCCGCTGTCGCCCCGTGAGCGGGCTGCCGGCCCGGGCGGTGGGGACGAGGCACCGCGGGAGGGCAAGAAACCAAAGAGCGAGGAGAAGGAGGCGGGGGGCGGTGAGGGCCCTGAGGGGCGTGCGACGGGTGGGCCGGCACGGGGGCCGAAGCCGCGGGCCAACCACGCCAACTACAACGGCTACTCCAAGCGGCAGAGGAAGCGGTTGACCCATGGCAAGACCAAGGCGGTGCCGGCACGGTGCAAGAGCCGGGGCAAGCGGCGGCGGCAAGCACAGCAAGCACCGCTGCCGGACCCTGCCGAGCCCGAGATCCGCCTCAAGTACATCTCCTGCAAGCGGCTGCGGGCCGACAGCCGGGCGCCGCCATTTGCCCCCTACGTCCGTGTGGAGCGGCGCGGTGACTTCACCACCACGTGCACCGTTGTCAACTCGCCCGGCGATGAGGCCCGGCTGCAGCGGGGGCCCGGTGGCACGGTGCCCAGGCCGCGGGCGGCCCTGCCGGCCTCCTCCACCATGCACCTCGGGCCCGTGGTGTCGAAGGCGCTGAGCGCTGCCTGCCTGGTGTGCTGCCTCTGCAGGAACCCCGCCAACTACAAGGACCTGGGGGACCTGTGCGGGCCCTACTACCCCGAGGACTGCCTGCCCAAGAAGAAGACGCGGCTGAAGGAGAAAGCGCGGGCGGAGGGCGAGGAGGCCGGGGCGGCGGAGCGGGGGCCCAAAGGGACGGAGAGCGGCTGGGCGGCCGGCAGCAAGGCCCCCAGGCCCGAGGGTGCGGCCGAGGCAGCCAAGCAGAGCGCGCTCCGCTCCAGCCCCCGGGGCATGTTTCGAAGGCTGCAGAGCTGCTACTGCTGTGACGAGAGGACAGAGGGCGAGGAGGCAGCGGCCGAAAAGCCCCGGAGGCACGAATGTACCAAGGCCGAGTCCCCGCCGCAGGAGCCGGCGGGTGACACGCAGGAGCACTGGCTGCACGAGGCCTGTGCCATATGGACCGCTGGGGTTTTCCTGGTGGCGGGGAAGCTCTACGGGCTGCAGGAGGCTGTCAAGGCGGCTGCCGACATGGTAAGAGCCCTCCTGCGCCGGGGGGATGGAGGGGACGGAAGGTGATGGGGCTGTGACTTGTGGATGTGAGGGTCCCCATGTGCCCATTCCATCCCATGGGGCTCAGCCCTGCAGGCACCACAGCCCCAGTGCCCTGTTGTGAGCTGGGAGCTGATGCTGTCTTGCTGCTCAGGAGCAGAGGAATCCCCCAGGACATGTGGCTGAGTGGGGAGGGGTTAAAATTAATGGGGTTGGTCCACAAGCATCTGGGCATCAGGAGTCATCCTGGGAGGCTGGGCTGGTGCTGGCTGTGCCAAGCCCAGTTGGCTTCCCCTGAGATTCGTGCTGCTGCCTGGCTGACACCACCTGACATTGCCCCTTTCAGCCTTTAGAAGTGTTTTTAGGTGGGTTTTTTTTGGGAAATGAACACAGGTGTGTGGCAGCCTGATGGGCAATGATGGGCAGCTGGGGACAGGAGCTGGAGGGAGGGGACAGCCCTACCCTGCTCCTTGTGCAGGAGGAGCATGGGGAGAGCAAAGTAGGGAGGATACTGCTGTGGGACTGCCGTGGGGACACAGTTCTGTGCCACAGCCATCCCAGAGGCTGGACGGGAGCTCCTGGCAAGCGCCCTGCTACCAGGCTGCATGCAGTCCCTCACCCCCAGGTGTGTCTGCTCACGGCATTGCTGTGGCCCTCCCTGCTTGCACCTCAGCCCCAGGCACTGCCACCCCTCCAGCAGGGGCAGGACAGGAGGTGGGGACCACCGGGGTCCTCTGCCAGTGCTGCCACCGAACCGAGCCGTGGCCTCAGCCACGTCCCTTCACCCCCATGCCTCCTGCCCCAGCTCTGCTATCAGGATGGCTGTGTGGGTGCAGAGGGCAGGGTGCTGCTGGGTGGCAGCGCGGGGCTTTAGCAGGGACACCGGCGCGTTGCCCTCACAGCCATCGGGATTTCTCACCTTTGTGCCAGGCTCTGATGGGCTCTCTCTGTCTCTCTGCCTCTCTCCCACCCTGCTCCCAACTCCTGGTGGTGGTTACAGAAGTGCTCGAGCTGCCAGCAAGCCGGAGCCACCGTGGGCTGCTGCCAGAAGGGGTGTCCCCACGTCTACCACTACGCGTGTGCCGTCGACACAGGTGAGCTCGGCCGTGGGGACCGGGACACAGGGACCCCCCTGCGCCCTCCAACCTGGCTGATGGCAGGGCCAGGGCGGGCTGGTGGCTCTCTGTGGTTGGCAATGCCATTTGTGTCCTGAATTTGGCCAATCTCAGCCAAATGCAAACAGTGCGGCTCCTGCGGATGGTGGCAGGGAGGATGCTGTGTCCTCACTGCATGGTGACAGCCACAGGCCTTCCTCACACGCCTTCTCCTCTCCCCACAGGTTGCTTATTAACTGAAGAGAGCTTCTCTCTGAGATGTCCCAAACATAAGGTAAGCCCAGAGCCCTGGGTGTGCCCCCAGATGTTTCACAGCCTCTGGGGGAGGTGGAGCTGCTTTTAGGCCTTGTCCCCATGTCCTCAGGGATGCCCCGTTCCCTGGCACAGCCCCCGCCAGCGTTCAGCCCTCTGTCATCACAGAGTCATTGCTTCCTGGGGGTCACCGTGCCACCCATGAGACCCTCAGAGTGGTGACAATCAGTGCTGGGCTGGGGGCTGTGCTCCTGCCTCCCCTATATGAGCTGTGGGGTTTTTGCACCTTCCCTTAGCGCTGAGTGATGATTTAACCCATGCTACAAGCACACCCTCCCGGGCTCAGCCCTAATGGGGACATCCCCATCAGCTGGGGACAGGAGGGACATGCCACCCCACCATGTGCCACATGCCNGGCTGGTGGCTCTCTGTGGTTGGCAATGCCATTTGTGTCCTGAATTTGGCCAATCTCAGCCAAATGCAAACAGTGCGGCTCCTGCGGATGGTGGCAGGGAGGATGCTGTGTCCTCACTGCATGGTGACAGCCACAGGCCTTCCTCACACGCCTTCTCCTCTCCCCACAGGTTGCTTATTAACTGAAGAGAGCTTCTCTCTGAGATGTCCCAAACATAAGGTAAGCCCAGAGCCCTGGGTGTGCCCCCAGATGCTTCACAGCCTCTGGGGGAGGTGGAGCTGCTTTTAGGCCTTGTCCCCATGTCCTCAGGGATGCCCCGTTCCCTGGCACAGCCCCCGCCAGCGTTCAGCCCTCTGTCATCACAGAGTCATTGCTTCCTGGGGGACACCGTGCCACCCATGAGACCCTCAGAGTGGTGACAATCAGTGCTGGGCTGGGGGCTGTGCTCCTGCCTCCCCTATATGAGCTGTGGGGTTTTTGCACCTTCCCTTAGCGCTGAGTGATGATTTAACCCATGCTACAAGCACACCCTCCCGGGCTCAGCCCTCATGGGGACATCCCCATCAGCTGGGGACGGGAGGGACATGCCACCCCACCATGTGCCACATGCCCAGCATTGCTGCCCTCTCACTAACACCGCATCCTTGTCCCCACAGAGGCAGCCGGTGTAGCAGCGCGGGAGGGTGCACGGCCCCCAGCACCAGCGAGGGACCCACGGGGGGTGGCAGTGCCACCGTCCCCATCACGGAGCCTTCGGGGGCCACCAGAGGACCGTGGCCCCCAGGGTGGGCACAGCGCTGCTGGCCGCCCCCCACCTCTCTCCCCAGAGCCCCCCCAGGTGGGCAGAGCCCCCGGGGTGGCAGAGCGGGGCCGGGGGCATGGAGCCCCCTGGGGCGGCGTGGCGGGGTCACCGCTGGCACCCGTATGGCGAACACAGAGACTCTGCTCCAGGACTACGTGAGCTGCACAGGGGTGGGATGGGGTGGGGGGCAG
>WBMW01004456.1:38981-75202 GCA_013396635.1 Penelope pileata | reverse complement strand
TTCGTGGGGGAGGGGTTGTGGGGGGGGGGGGGGGCGTCGGGGGGGGGGGGACGGCAGGTTGGGGACCATCTCCGCCGCTTTGGCTCGCTCTTCTAAAAACTTGTCAAATTCTGCAACGAAAAAAGAAGGAAGACCAGTGAGAATGAGGGCTGTGCAGTCAGCACCAGGGAAGAGGTTGGAAGGGTGTGAAGTCCCAGTGCCTGCAGGAATTCTCATGGACGTCCTTTGACACAGCCCAGCCCTGGCAGCAGAGGGAATTGAATCCCACACTGCGACAGGAGCAGGGAAACCTCATTCCAAAGGGCTGAGCAGCTCGGGTACACATTCCTACTGGCACAAACCCAGTGTGCAGCCAAGAAGATGCCAGGGAAGCACTTACAGCTGGGAGGGCTCCTCACACAATGAACACAGTTTGCTCTGCAACGCTCTCCTCCTGCCTTTTCGAGTGTAGAAGCAGGGATCAAAGCACATTATTCAGGCTGCACGCTTACCAGGGGACAGCTCACAGCCACAGGCATCCTGCTTACCTTCGCTGGTCACTCCTTCTTCCAGTTCATCTCCTTTCTGCAAAGGGAACAAAGAGGCATGTGAACACACTGGTGCTGCTTCACCACTCTCACCCCACACACACATCTGATGCAGCTGGACAGCTCGCACCACGCATTTCCAACTATGTGAGCAGGGTGACCTGGGGAAGCTGCACAGCTCCCACACCAGGCCAGCAGGGACTGATGTGCTGCAGGGCAAGAGGAAGCACTGGAGATGCTCCTGAAGATTGCTGGTGGCATTTGATAGCTCAGCTTTCCCTGCTGGACCCAAATGGCAGTCCCAGCACTGCTTCCACTTCAGACAGCAAAACCTGAGCTGTGTGAGTCAGACAGTGTCATGCAGTCCTCTAAGGATTGCAGTTTGTGTGATGCTTTGAGTACAATGCACTTTCAGCTGACAAAGTAGTTTGGGGCAGTGTTCTTCCTGTGGGAGTTTATTTTACATCTCCTGCAAAAACACAGCAGGTTTCCTGGTGTCCACGAGCCCAGGGTGGGCTGGGGGAAGGATGCTGCTGTGCATCTGCCCACAAACGCTGTGACACCATGGGGTCTGAGCATTCCCACCAGCTGTGTGCATTTCAGCATGTGAATTTCCAACAGCCCTTTAATGAGGAAATTAAGTCCATGGAGGTGGCATCCTCATCCATCTACCAGGACATAAAAATGGACTAAACCACTACTCAGATGCCTCACGTTGCACCTGCTTTGAGACAGAAAAGTGTCTGTCCATGTATGGGCTTTTCCAGCAGGAGAGTGGGAGCACAGTGACCTCACAACAGCGTCCAAAGCCTGGCAATGAGATGTCACCCGGCATCTGCCATCTTTCTGCAGTACAAAGGCCTCCACAGGGACACACAGCAGCCACAGCTTCACGTGCACAGGTACTGTGTGCTCCAATGGACCCCAAAAGGGATAAGGAAACAGTACTTCTCTGCTTTGCTCCTTTTGAGCAAGGCCATCTGGGGTACAATGGGTGTCCAGAGCTCCCTCTGCATCTCTCCGTAAGATTCTCTCTCCTGATACATTGATGTAACTGGGAAAGTCCAAGGCTTCTTGTTTAAGCAGAGTGGGTGCATGAAGTTTACTGCTTTCTTTGCCCTGAGCAGCAGAACCAGAGGACTGGGGGAGGGCTGGGGGAGCAGGGAGCTGCCTGGGGACAGCCTGCAGCTGCAGGGAGCAGCGGGAGGAGCTGATCCTGACAGATGTGGTGACCACAAAGGAACGGTCTGGTTTGCTCACAGCACGTTTAAAAGAACAGTTTGAACTGCAGCCCACCCCCGTCCCCAAAATGCACTTTGTTAATTTGAGTCGGGTGCTCACATCAAAAGAGAAATGTGAATAAATGTGCTCTGGCTGTACCACTGCCAAATGGGGATGGGTGCAGCAAAACAAACTCCAGGCCCAGAGAAGAGTTACTTTTAGTAACAAGTTCGGTTTGTTTGTTTAATAATTACCAGACAATAATCTTTCTGGAGAAACACAAAGTTATTAACGTGGAAGATGTGTTGCTATAAATTTTTATTGTTGTTATTATCGTGCATCGTACCAAGATTTCCTGCTCGCAGATCTGAACAAAGACACATTGATCTGAGGGGAATCTGGGCCCTGACACAGCATCCTAAAATGCATGCCTGGGAGCAAACGTGCACCTGGATCCTGCCAAAGGTGATGGAGCTTTAAAGGTGGGCTCTGGGTTTGGTGGAGAGCACAGGTGAAGCTCAGCACACGTTCAAATGCTTTCCTCTACCCATCACTTCTGGAACGCGTGCCATGGGTGATGTTAGCACGGCCACGTGGAAGTGAAACAACTCAGAAAAAATGTTTTGAATTGCTGAACACAGCCCTGTCTCCACCTGCTTCTGTATTCCCCTCCAAAGGAAATAAGCTGTGTGATTTACAAGTTTCGCTGTCTTTCCCATAATGAGAAATGCCACGAACTCAGCAACGCATCGAAAATTATCCGTACAAGTGCTATTGCCCGTGTGAAAAATGAAAATATAAAGAGTCTCACCACGTCAGTACTGAGCCACTCCTCAATGTCATCCATGACAGAGGACTGTGCAACAGGGATCTAGGGAGTGCAGCAAGAGAACAGCAAGGCAGGCACAAACCCACACATCCACAACCACGGCCACAGCGCGATGGAAAACGCCCGAAATGAGATTAAAAACAGAACAAAAACAAAGATGTAAGATGCGCTGGAAAATAAAATAAGGAAAAAGGCAACAAAATATAAATGGCATTTCAAATAAAGAAACAGTCGGAAAGGAAATTGTGAACAACAAGGCTTAAAAAAAATGAGAGAAAGATTATGGGGAATGAGGTGACCGGATGGCAGCGTGAGATGGGCACGCTTCCCGACCACGTATTAAAACCATCAGGATGGGCTGATGCTTCTAACGTTGGTCGTGAAAAGCTTTTCAGGGTAGAATACTGGATGTCAGGTAGGTTCTGAAAGGTTACGTTTATACCTTTTTCTATTTTTTTTTTTTAAATGGGGATTAGCCACAATGAAGGGTTAGCAAAAAGAGGGGCTCAAAGTCTTCTGGCAACACTCGAATGAAAACAATTTAATTTTCTCGGAGGGTGGAGGCAGTGCGAGCCCGAGACAAACACAGCGTTCCCCTCCTGCTCCTCCTCCCACAGCACTGCGGGCTCTGAGCTTGGCACAGCGAAGCAAACCTGGCCCAGCTCCTCTGCTCAAGGCAGCCCTCCTGCTCCAGTGCCTCCTGTAACACAGCTCGTGCAAAGCACCGCATCCCCAAAGCAGCAGCAGGAGGAGGAGGAGGAAAAAGAGGAGGAGGAAGGTGGGGCAGCAGCTCTGCAGGAGCACAGAGCACAGCCCTTCTCTGCCCCTGCCTCACTGCCCTTGGGGTGGCTCAACAAAATGGCATGGAAGGGTCCTCCCTGCTGTGCTGACACCGCTAAGGATGCGCTGCTGTGACGGGCAGGGGTGCTGGGTGCTGCCATCGCACGCTGCCTGCGGGCAGCAGCTGGGCCAGCAAAGGGCAATCACTGCTCGTTAGGAGCATGACTTCCTGATGAGCTGCACTGCTTAAATACAGCACTGGGCAGAGCAAGCTGTAAACAGGAAAACAGCACAATGGAGCTCGTGAGGACCTGCAGAGCACTCAGGGAGCAATGCCAGGCATGCAGGTGGCAGGCAGGGTGCAGGGCTGGCTCTGCAGGTGAGGTCCTGGGAGACGCGGTGTCCCCGGGGGGCGAAGAAGAAATGTGACTTGACCCAAGGTGGGGTGGCAGCACCCCACACCTGAGGGCACCCAGAAAGCTCCAGCTCAGCCAGGAGCCAGCCAAAGTGTGCGGGCACAGCCCAGGGAACACAGAGGTGTGATGTGTCACCTGGCCTCAGCTGCAACGTGGAGATCCTAAGCAGAAGCTCCTGCAGGGAATGGGGCAGATGGTCCCATTCCAGTTTGTGATGGAGAGCTGAACTCTAGAGCTCTCCACATGTGCACCTTCTCGAGGACAAGCTCCATCCTGCAGAACTGACTTGTTAATTCAACAGCTCTGGAAAGTACTGGCTTCAGAGATACAAAGCAAGGAATTTATTCAGCCTACAGCAACCTAAAAACCACTAGAACACTGCAGAAGTTTCACTGCTGTCTCCCTCTTGCATTCCTGAACATGGCACACCATAAGCAGAGCTCTGGAAGGCACAGCCCTCAGCTCTGAAAGGTGCTCGAGTTGCTTTAAGGATGATGTTACAAAATATGTAGGAAGGGGAGGAGGGAAACAGGAGTTGTTTTTTGTTTATCTGTGAATAAAATAAGTGCAGCTGCTCTAAAAGGGGGGTGGTGCTGGGGTCCCTGGACCAGGAGGAGCAGGAATTCAGATCGTGGCTATCCTGAAAACATGATGGCTGATGGAGCAAAGCAATGGGCTCCCAAGGACTGCAGGGCTGCTGAGTGCAGGAGTGCTCCACAAACTGCTGAGCAGTTCAGGAGTCTGTGCTGTCCTGTTTTGTAAGAATGGAAAAAAAAAAAAGGGAGGGGGGAAATCTACTTTGAGGCAGACTTTCCTTCTATAGCAAACAGGAACCTCCCAAGTGCAGAACCACTTCTCGCAGGTCACGCACAAGGAGCACAGAGAGCTGTAAGATAAACATCTGAGCGTGGCAGACGTCTGCAGTGCAGCACTGAGCTTTTGAAAAGCCCCCCCACATCTTCCAGGCCTTCCAGTGCACTTTGAGAAAAGCCAAGGATTGGTGCCATTGCTCCTGCCACGCTCAGAGCTCCAATTTACCTTCCTCAGACTCTGAGCCCCGTTTTCCCCATAAAATATGGGTTAAATGCATCAGGTTTAATTTGTTCAAGAATTAAAGCAGGAGGGGAACTTTTAAGAGTAATTCACAAATTTTAAAACCTTTCAACTGTAACACTGTACCATTTAAGTTTCACTTGAAATTGACCACACAGAATCTCCCTGCTTGGAGCCAGATGAGTATTTAATTGGCCAGTCTCCCCCTCCCAGAAGTCCCAAACTGAAGGACGTGGACTTTTGTGAAAACGAATCCCCAGAACACAACAGAAGCAAGGTGAAAACAAATCAGCCAGTTTCCACATTTAAAAAGACAACAATTGATGGGAGCAAACAGCAGTGGCAGCCGCAGACTGCATGGAAATGGCTCCAGAATGGGATACTGTCTTGTTAATACTTTGATTATACAAACATACACGGTCTGGTGGAGCTCTCAGGCTTGGCAAGACAGCTCCCCAGATAGTCAGAGTTGGCTGCAAGAGCTGTTTTTATAATGATACTGTCATTTCTTTTTAAAAGACTAGACTCACTGTAAATGGAAATTAAGTCACAGCGTATTTCTGGGTGCTTGAAGTAACTAGCTTTAAATATAAGATGGGCTCATTGTTCAAATCCCTGTTTTTTTTAATGGAGGTTTTGGAAAAATCCTACAAATGGGATCGTCTCCATAGGCCTGGCAGGGAATTGGAAAAGGAGGGCAAGGACAACAAAAGGGAGCAATCAATCCCTCTAAACCCACAGGAATCTGAAATTCAAGTTCCTACTTAACGAAGTTAGATTGTGTTGGTGTTCTCACTGGCAGTCAAAGCCAAAGTATTGCCAATACATTTCCTCAGAAGTCATAAAATCCAATATTCTACCCTTAAAAAGACAGTTTGAGGTTATTATTATCCCATTTTATTTCTATTAAAAATGATCCCACTGGAAAAGAAGCAGGTACGAAATGACAAGTCAGGTCTCTAGGTGAGCTCATTAATGTTCTTAAAACGTTTAACAAGGTTCATGCTAATTGTTGCTAGACGACTGCCTTGTAGTAGCTTCGTTAATTCCGCTCCTTTCCAGGTGTTTAAC
Source organism: Penelope pileata (assembly GCA_013396635.1). NCBI lineage: Eukaryota > Metazoa > Chordata > Aves > Galliformes > Cracidae > Penelope > Penelope pileata. The sequence continues at coordinate 69,305 of WBMW01004456.1, read as the reverse complement.
AAAGCTGACACCAGGGCTGGGCTCGGTTAGCAGCAGCCACAGAAGCTGTTATTCCTACAGCAGCAGAACGAGAGCGCTGGATGGGCGCGAGCAATCTGCTCCGGCTCACCCCGACGGCCCTCCCATCTATTTCAAGCTGTTGTGATCTCAAAATAGCTGCCTGGCCTCAATATTAGAGCACGCTTGACTTTACGTGTAAGGGTTTAATTAGCTACTTGATTACTTGTAACTATGTTTACACACTGTGTAGATGGGGAAGGCAAGAGCTCAGGTGCAGCGCGTTCCCAGCACAGCCTGCCGTGCTCGTACACCCACACGCCAAGCTGGATCTGATAGGCATCTCCAGGAGCAGAAGCCCTCCTTCACCAGGGGGCATCAGACCTGGCCTTGCAGGGTGTGCCATGAAATGCCCTGATGGGAAAGGAACCCACGTCCTCTTTGGGATGAGGGAAGATGCCTGCTTGGCCTCAGAAAGGAGAGGGGTCCCCCCACCCAGAAGGAATGAGATCCCCGAGCGATTTTTGGAGCAATTTAGTCTCCAAGAAGATGATTGATGTCAGCAATCTCGTGTTACCCAAGTCATTTCCACATCTTAGATCCTATCTCTCTATTGAAAACAGACATAGCAGCATCCCACTGCGTTCCTAATTAACATCTAAGCAAAGATTTCGTTTAATCTTTACTCACAGCTCTTTAGAGCAGAGGAACCCCCCCAGCCAGGCGTGTTGCAGGTGGGCAGGATGCAGGGCTGAGGGCTGTGAGCTCTGGTTTGATTCCACGTCCCCTCACCCCTGCCTCAATGTCTGCCCTGACACAGTGGCTTAAGCAACACCTGCTTCTTGCTTTTGCAACAGACACCACTTGGCATGCGAGCAGGCTGGCAGATTATTCTAACAAATGAATATATTCATGCAGATCTCAGTAGCAGCCTGAACTCGTGAGAAGGGGAACTGGAATTACCTGCACTAAAACAGGGTGGCCTTCTGCTAACGTCTGTGGCTACGAGCTGCTCCCTTCCAGCACGGCCTAACCTGCAAGCACACAGACCTCCCACTGCAAAGAGACCCTGTGCTGGCCAGCTTAGCTAGCATCCCTAAGGCATGTTTGAAAAAAGAACATTTTCTGAAGATGTAACTACGCTAGCTTTGTGGGTGTAGCTGGAGAGGATGAGGGGTTTGTGTCTGCATGGACCTGCCACTGCCTTGCCAGCAGAACAGAGCTACAGATTAAGCTGAAACAGAAACAACGCTGCCAAATTCCCTGGGAGGGTGCCCTGACCCAGCCTCCCCCTGCACAGGTGTGCTGGGACGTGCAGAAATGGAGTGGGAAGAGCTCAGCCCTAAGCTTCAACATATCCCAGTGTAAAGAAACACCAGGCCACGGCCGAGGGCTGTCTCCGAGGAGAGCAGGGGATGACGTCCTGTCTGTGGTCTCGGTGTTGTATAGGCAGTTAACAGCAGTGTCAGCTCACCCCTCTTTCCTCCCTCATCTCAAAAGCACAAAATGTTACCAAAGAATTTGCACATCAGGGCTGTAGCTGGGATGCTAGGTGCTCCTCCTGCTTTGCAAATGCTACAGAGCCGTATTAATACAAACAGTTAAGAACTACAGCCAGCTGAGAGAGAAGCAGAGTTAATGATTAGTTTGGTTTTGTTTTTAAGTACTTCTCTCTCACATCTAGCATACATTAAGGTGACAGGCTTGTCAGACCAGTGACTGGCTGGGCAGCCAGCCCCCTCCCTCCCCAGGGCCGTATGCCTCCATGGATGGTGCAGTATCCTTTTTTCCAGACCGAATAACCACAAGCCAATAATGAACATCGCGTTTGTTTTTTTAATAAAGCAATGGCGTGAGTGGTGTGAGCAGCAGAGGTGCTGATTTCATGCTTCCCTGCTCTTGTAAATAGTAGGAAGGCAAAGGAAAGGACCTAGCTCAACCACTGGATTATTCATTAGGGATGAACACCTCACAGTGGTGCAGTGCATCTGCAAGAGAGCTGCTGAACTGCGAGAGTCCCTGAACCAGACAACAGCATCAGAGGCAAAGTGACTGCTGCTCACCTCATGGCTCTTTTGCTCTCACGTTAGGAGCTGCAGGTCTCTGACAAGCACTGAAATAAACCCTTGGCTCCCCAGGACAGGTACCAGCACCTGGGCTTACCCACAGGTACAGAGCTGCTGCTGGGTGCCCGCACAGGCTGGCAGCTACAACCATATACGTCTGTGCTCAGTCACTGTGCCTGCTCCAGGCATGTACAATTCTGACTACTTCACAAGATGACCCTCAGAAATCATCTGGAATAGCTCTAGGTCTAGAAGAAAAACGCAAAGTGTTTCACAGAGCTGGTGCACTCCAATATTGCGTGCTCTGCATTTTCTCAGCCTTAAATTCTCTGGGGCATTTCCCCTTTTAAGCATTGGCAGCTTAGTCTGGGCCATTCGAGGCACTCCCTGGAGCGAGGCATGGGCATCCTGTTCCATGGGCATCCTGCAGCCAGCCCCACACACTGCACTGTGTGTACCAGCCCCAGGGTGCTCTGCGCTGCATTTCTGAACCCAGCTGCAGCCAGGACTCCATGGGGCTGCCAGGACTCTGGACAGTTAGGTCACATTACTGGTACTATTCTCAAACTCTTAAAATGATGGATTATGTAGTCCAAAAATACAAAATTGGTCTTAGAACTTGTCTCTAAGGCACACCAGAGGCTATTTTTTACCTACCTCTGACCTCTGCACTTAAAGCATTCTTTCAGACTTCTCCCTGCAAATATGTTGAAGGAGGACAACTTCAAACAAAGCCAAAACGTGCACATGTTCTGAGATCTCCAGAAGGCTGGTTTTATCAGAACACTGGCATCACCAGACACAGGAATGAAAATCTTAAAGCCAGGAACACTACTGAACCTTTTGAAGTCTGAATCCTGATGCCTGCATAATTCCCTGACTGAGGTGGAAGATGTCACTCTGGGCAGCAATTCTCCCATTCTCCCCACACTCTCAGTTCCCTGCATCACTAAGTTCAATTAAATATGATCCTACAAATGACACAGGTTTATTCCAGACTGTGAAGTTCAGCACTACCAGAAGAGGCTGCTTTAAAGGCACCAGAAAGTGTCCTCTTGATGAACAAGATGAATGAGACTTGTGTTTATCCCTCGAAAAGTGGATACTGCATAAACAAATCAAGACAGTATAAGGAACCAATCTGATCCCCAGGCCTCCTCTCAAGGTGCTGTGGGATCCTACAAACGATCAGGCTAGTTACAGGCCTTTGTCCTGTATAAACCAGGAATTGGTGCAATTTTTTCCCTTTGCCCCAGTAATGATGTAGGTGGGAAACTCCTTGTACTGTCTGATTTTGAGTGGTTCAGTAGGGCAGGATGAGAGGTGAATGGGGGATGGTTATTCTAGGGAAAAGGATCGGGGTGGGCAGGAGGAATCGCTTCACTGGTGAAGTCCTCACCATTCCTTGTGTAATTAGCCACTTGTCTATGGGCTCCATGTCTGAGTTCCCACCTTTACCTCTCCTCTGTGTTGAGAACAGAAAGGTCCATAAAGAGAGAAACCACAGCAACACCCATGATAAGGTAATATAACAGCAACAAGTTGAAAGCTTCACGTACACAGACAGACACACACACACCGAGGGAGCTTCTGGCAGCAGCTGCATCCCCTCTGCTGCCTGGCAGCTCTGTTCATGCAGGGTCAGAGCTCACCCCAACCCCTACAGACAGTTCACAGAATGTCAGCACTTCCTCCATGCTGGTATTAAAAAAAGACTGACTAGAAGTGAGGCTGCTGTTTGTAGAACAGTGTAGAAAAGTGCAGGGTGCAGGCTGTACAACCTACCCAAACCAATCAGAGTTCACTGGAAGCATCAGCATAACACGCTGTGGAGCTCCCCCTGTTCAAAGGGCTAAGTCATAGAAAATCTTGCTTGCTTCCTTGATGTCAACAGACAGACTGCCTCAGACTCTAACAGCACGACAGCTCAAGCGCTGAGCAGAAGCGAGCTAAGGGCACTCTGCAGGAGCACTCCAGCAGTCCTTCCAGCTGCCCACCTCTAACACCCTCAGGGTGGTTTTGTGTCCCTCTGTGCTTCATCCTTGAGCCAGGGCCCAGCTTTCTGGCCCTGCAGTGGGGCTGGCTGAGCTCCTGAGTTCATGCACCTCCACCCAGATACTCACACTACGTGAGAAACCTCTCCTGTCCCCATTACAACAGATAATGGAGAATCAGCTGCAATCTCTTACGCCCCAGTACTTGTGCTGAGAGGAGGGAAAAAAAAATAAAAAAGGGGGAAAAAACAAATCCCTCCAACTCGATCTGCTATCTGCGTAACACCAGAGAGCTGTTTCTTGGACACCTCTCCTCCCAGTTGCGATCATGCAACAGCTCTGTGGCAACAAAAGCAATTCCCAACATGGAAAAGCAATATTAAGAAAACAGGGTATTTTTAGCTCGTCTTGTTTCCAGCTGCTAAATCATATTAAAAGACAGCTAACGCCACGTGACCAGCCATCTCCCTGCAGACCTTTCTGAGAATGACTACATTAGAAATGTCGGATGTGCTGAAATTTACCACTGGACAACTGTGCTGGAAGGCGACGTGCGTGAAGAATGTGTTGCAAAGCTTTTGGCTCCTCCCTAGAGCTGTTCTTAAATTAGCTCTCTACCCAAATCAACGCGTGTCTTTCATTTACTGCGCACTGCCAGTTTTTTCCTACACATGCTGGGGCTGGTAACTTTAGGAGAGTTTAATTTTTATTTCCTTTAAGAGGAGACACCCACGAACCTCACAACGCTTGACAAAAAGTAGCATTTACTAATTAGTGAAAGACTGTATTTCAGAATGAGCTATTCTGATTACACGATACAGTCACCAGGACCTTTGAAAAGAGGCTGAAAGTCCCTACAACACCTCAGAGCCCAAAGTTCCACAACCTGTAAAGTACTCGTTCCCAAAAACTTTGACCCATCGGATAAGCTTAGCCACAGCCATCTGAACTGATAACGCTTTGGGCAGAGCTGCAGCTGCACAGGTGTGAATGACACGTCACATCGGTGCCTCAAGCACAGCTGTCTGAGAACAGCAGTGTTGATAAACACAACGTGACCCTGTGGCCACCCAGGAATACAGCCCCCTTGGCCAGCAGCTAAATGCAGGCCCCTTGCTTTTGGTTAGCCAGGAACAAGGAGCACAACCTCAGACTCTTTCCCAGGTCCTCCCAGCAGCACAGCTCTGTGACAGAGCCTGGACTGCAGCGCTGGCTCCAGGAATTCCTCTCTCACTCCCTGGGGTACTTCTGTCCCTGCCTCCCCCCATGCTTCCTCCTCTTCCCTCTACAGCGCTGGCATGAAATTTTGTGGGCCATGCTTGAAACTGGTCACTGGGCTATGCATTATCCTTTTTGCAGGAGGATGAAGACAGCAAAAAGCAGATTTGTGGGGCGGGGGGTTGCTCCATAAGCAACCATTGCTGGAGCCCTGCTTCCACTGAACTACGGCCAAGGCAGGCAGGCAGCTGCGATCTGACCCCAGCTGGCTCTGCACACAAATTCTCCCTGGCTCACAAGCTGCCAGCCATGCCAGCTGCCCAGAGCACTCCCACTTCAACTTATGAAAGAACCAGGACGGGCTCAGCCAAGGCATGGGGAGGCAATTCTCCATGCAGGGAGGCATTGCAGGCTGCACTGCCTCTCTCATGCTACACCGGCTCTCCCATGCTCCCTAGTGGTCAGCACAGACTAAAACTGAACACGGGAAGGGCCCTCTGCTTGCTTTGTCACCTAAGAACTTACAGCTACGTACAGGACAGTTTTAAAAAGTTGGGTGGTTGAAAGGGGTTGAGGGATGAACTGAGAGCTCCTTACACTTCTGCCTTCACAAAAGCAAGCACACAAAGATGGCCAAGCTCACTCTCTCAAGCAAGTTCTCAGTATCAGCTGGCGTGAGGTGGCAGCACATGGGTGTCCCCTGCCCACAGAGGCAGTAGGAGCCTGCCCTGGGGCAGAACTGACTGCATGCAAGGGCAGCTGTGGCAACGCATGCAAAGCATTAAAAACCTGCTTAATTTCTCTTTCTGTAACTCACTCGGGTGTCCATGCACATACAGCAACATCTAGCAGATTAAGACTGCACCAACTTTCATAAGCAAAACCAAAGCAAAAAGAGGCACATCAGTGTTGACAGGATGTTCCCTACTTATTCTTTTCAGCAACAACTCCAGTCAAAGAACTGGACCCCTCAGGCAAGCTGCAAGAACACAGGACAATTTACCCACTCTCATTCTGAAGTCTTTTAGGCTGGTGCGCTAAGTAGCAGCTCTTTAGAAATCATTACTGAGCAAGTGCTTGCTCCTAGATATCAATTTCAAAATAGCCAGTACCAGCACGTCCCTGGAATACAGAATGAGAAGTCTCAGTCAAAGCAGCTGTCTACAGCTTGGATTCCACACGCAGCTTTAGAGAACGAAACGCAGAGCAATGACCTACCCCTCCTGTGTTCTGTTTTCGAACATCCAGGGCGGACGCCAGTCCTTTGACAGCCTGTGGGTCCTCATATGTCACACTGCAACAAAGGAACAAACCACAGAGCTAGAAGGAAGTCCAGCAGCATCCATGCAGAACGTGCATGCTACTCTGATTCACTTCCCTTGAAATCAAAAAGTACGTTCTTTTTCCTAACAAGACTTCAAGTGCACTACGTGTATTCTAAGAAGAGGCATGTGCTTTGCGTAACAACCATCTAGCAGTTTTCCAGACAGCTTGTTGGATTAAAAAAAGAAAAAAAAAGAGCAAGACTGGCATTATGGAAGGTAGGCAAATAGGTTATGAGGCACCACAAGCACGTCCAAGAGCTAGCAGGGGACACTGAAAAAGAGCCCTGATTGCAGACCGTGTTTTGCAAAGCTTTCATGATGTTTGGAAGCCTGACCTCAATGCATGGAGAGGAAGAGGCAGAGAGAGACCTGAAGACAGGTGAAACAAAGAAATGCACTGAGCTGGTTCACCCATCTGCAGAGGCTGGATTTTTAAAAAGCTCCTTAAGCTGCTGTGTACAGGGGACATGTACTAGTCAGGTGACCGAGGCAATTGCATCATTTCTGAGCGCAGCAGAACCAGCAGATGTGACACCTGCCCACAAAGCAGCCCCTGGGAGGAGCCGTGTCGGAGCAGGAGCGCTGGCTTCTCCAGCACAGCACCCAGAGGCTCTCACCTACACACATCTTCACTGCCTCACTGTTGCTCCACTCACACAGAGCACAATCCAAGGAAGAGGCAGCAACCCTTCCCTGTGAAATCACGGGCTGATGAGCACTCCTTGTTCTATCAGCTCGCAGAAAGAGACAGAGGTGCAGTGTGGGAAGCTAGTTTCGTGCTTCATTTAGCACAAGAGACAGAGGGAACTCCATTAGATCTCTCTGCAATGCATCTCCTTTCTGACTACACATTAGGGCTCTCAGCCTGAAATCTCTGGTGGCAGCGTGTGCCTCTGTGGCAGAGCACATCTTCTCCATGCTGACACTACAGCTGAGGCAGCACAAACAGCCCCACTGATGGCTGCAAATGGAAGCTCCTAATCAGCTTGCCAGCTGAAATTATCAAAAACTTATCAGCTCTGCAAAATCTGCTAAGGTCCGAGCTAATCTATTTAATAACATTTTGTGGTTTGAGAGAAAGTGTTAATGGTGTTCAGCCTGCTGGTAGCCACTACATCCTCTTGAATTTGAAAAGAGGAGACGGCAAGAAATAATGCATGAAAGAAAACTACCTGAGTGGCTTTTAATGAATCTCACTTGACAGGGATCAAAGGATTGCTTAATAAGTGCACAGATTTACTTTACATTAAAATAATTGGATCTGTAAAACACCCACAAAATTGCCAGATTTGCAGCTCTAGAGATGCAAGCCCTACAAATATAAACAAATTAGGGATAGCATGGCAGCCAGTCAAGCTACACTGCCTTGACATCCTGAGAGTCTCACTGCTGGGCCAAAGGGAGAGTTTAACTGATGGTAACTCTCTTTTAAAGCCCTTGATGGCAGCAATTCAGCCACCAAAGTACATCCATGACCTTCATATGAAGGACCCTCATGCTCTACCTCAAGCACTGGCCAGGTGGACAGGGTGACAAGTCTTTTAGAGAAGAAGCATCTGCAGAAGTAAAAGCAAGTTTGTTTCCAGGGAGCTCATTAACTAAGACAGTCAAGTAACATTACTCAGCCAGTCTGCTCTGGCCAGCAGAACCTCCCCATTTGCTAATACTAATAAAGACCAGGAGGACAAGGCCTGGATGAAAAGCACAAAAACATACATCAAAACTACATTTTCCATCTGGAATGAAGCAAAGTATCAGATTTATGCCCTTAGAAAACAGTAAGGCCGTGACTCAAACAGCACTAAAGACAAATTCCAACATACTTCTTTCGCTGCTCAGCCAAGGAACTGCCTCTTGTCTGCGCAAACATGTCAAAATCATCACGAGGGTTACAGTGCTGTAGGGAGCTGAGAGTGCCACTGACGCTGTTTGTACCCAAGTCTGCAAAAGAAGTGAACCAATGTAACAGGAACCACATGCAAGCAACACTGCCATGACTGTGCAGGTTAGAGAGGAAGTTATTAACAATACAGCTATAATCTAGTTAACAGTTGTAGCACTGAGACAACTCTGTCCAGAAGAGGCTGGAGGCTGCCAATCACCCATTTCTGAAAGGATAAAATTAGAGACAAGTCCATGCATTACAGCCTCATGTTCATCAGCACTATTAAATCAGGTACTCACCAAGCCCTGCAAGCTGTGAAGAAAGTGAAGATGGTGGTGCTGAGTTTCCGACCATTGGGCTCACTACAGCTGGAGAGCCAGGACCCAAATCTATTAAATTATCTTCTGTCACCTCATTCAGTACCTATTGGAACACAAAACCAAAGAAAGTTACATATGCCAGAGATTTTATTTTTTCTGCAGTACAACATTAAACAACAAAAAAATGATGGTTGCTTCCTGAAAAGCCCTTTCTTCCATACTTCCATTTGGACTACTCTCTGGGTTACTAGAGTGATGAATGTAGAACAGAATGGGTCAGCCAGTAAAAAGCTCAATTTGACTGCTCAGGACGGCAGGGAACTGTCCTGGAGGTCATCTACATCTCTTCAGATTTATTTCACTTGTCTGTGTTCTCCACATCTTTCAGCACCAGACCACTGTGAATGTCAAGAGTCTGCACAGACTCAAAAGTAATCACAAAAGTCAACAGATGACAGAAAATCCATCAAGGACTGTAAACACAAAGATGTTTTAGAGCACAGCCTTCCTGAGCTCAAAGTTTGCCACTTGAAGCTTGCCAGGTTCTTATACTCTTTTCTCTGTATCCACTGTTAACCACCACAGGCAGGACACAGGGCTGGACTGACTTTTTATCTGATCAGTATGGCTAGTATGGTGCAGCTACTGACACAATAAATGGAGTGAGGTACTTACTCCATTGCTGGCATTTTGCGTTGAACGTCCTGATCTGTATCGTTCGAATCTGTTTAAAAAATAATAATAATAATAAATTAACATGGACCATTAAAGTCACCAATAAACAATGAAAAATGCAAGTTTATAAGAGTCATGACGTGCTTGTGACTGAACTTAGCTTTCATTGGTTCAAGAGAGATCCTTAAAAGCTTTAACTCCAAGCTAGGACAAAGGGAAGATAGTTACAGAAGTTGCATCGTTGGCAAATGTGGATATTAAGTTGACTAATCTGATCTTGCAGCATACACATACCTGAAAAACACTGTAGGATTTCTCTTTGTTTTTTTTTTTTGTTTTTTTTTCATTAAGTGCTTCTTGATAGACTACTCTGTTAGCCAAGGGACAGAAGAAACTGCAGTAAGATTGATGCTCCCAGCTAAATAAGCTGAGCACCGCAGTGAGTCTTAGTCCCACTTAACAGCTCCCTCTTGCTGCAACAGATGTAAATTAGAAGCAATATGCATGCCAGCACAGCCAGCACGAGTCAGAAGAAACAACACTTAGCAAACTCATTTCTTAAAACGTTCTGGGCCAGTTTAAAGATTACCAGAATCTGTGTTCAGATAGGTTGGTTCTTTCCAAGAATGAAAAGCGATGATGTTAGATAAAAAACCTCACACTTCTTAGGGGAAGAGGTCTGGCTAAGTCAAGGCCTGCTTTCTTCTCTCCTCCCTCCCCATCCAGCTATACATCTGGGACCCCAGACCCAAACGTGGCATTCGTGAACACAAAAAAGCAGAGGGAACAACCTCCTCTCAGAGCCAGTCTGATTCCCTTCCTTACCAGGAGAAGCACTGTGATTTTTCTGAAGTTAAGAGTTTTCCCTAATTCAAAAGCAGTAACACGTAACCTCCCTATTCAGTTACAAAAAAAAAATAACAATTCTACAAAGTCATAAAATTCTGTGGGTTTTCCCTCAGCTGAACAAAACAGAACGGAGAACCTCAAGCAAACTAAAATGTTTTCTTACAGTAACAGAGAAAAATATAGACTTAAAAAGCAGCAAAAACAAATTCAGGCCCAAACTTCAATTTTAGGAAACTGTGGGTGTCTGGTGTTACTGGAAATCCAGCTCCCTGTGCTGGAAACCTGAGACACCTCCCACCTCCCATTTCTCACCAGAAGGCCGATGCACCACACGGTCTTTTACATCCAAAGCCCCGCAGCGAGGGCCAGAGCTCCTGCTCCAATCACTGCCAGAGCTCTGTACCCGTAAGAGAAATCAATGTGGTGAACGTGGGGCTTTTGGAACAACAGAGAGGAACTGGGACGGACTGAAACGCTCAGACCTCTGCAGCTCTCCTGCCATAAATAGCTCCCTAACCCTGCTCAGCTCACCTTTCAGTGCATAATGGTTACAAACACATTAGCTACGATCAGCAAGGTTGCAGATGGAGTAAAGCAGAAAAAAATCAAGGGTGACCAAACAAAGCCTTAATGACAGTTGCACTCTGCCCCTTGTAGCATCACGCTCGTGCGTGAAACACGCACCACTCCACATAAAAAGTCAGCATTTGTTTCAAAGCTTGCCCCGATCTCCTCTGAAGGGCTAAATCAAAGACAAAATTGAGGCCACTGAGTCTCCTTTCCAGCCTCTGCCGTGACAGCACAGACTCACAGATCCAGAGTCTGATTTATTTTTAAAGGCTTGAGAAACAAAGCCCCGCGCTAGGAACAAGGAACAAAGGATACTCTTCAGTGCCTCGCTCCCCAGGCCTGTCATTAAGGGAAGATTAAACTTTCCCAAGACTGCTGCATCACGTGCCACCTCCTGCAGCAGATGTGGCTGACAGTGCCTTTGTCTGCCATGCTGCAAGTCTTGTGACCAAGGCCCGCCCCCGGGGACGGTGCCTGCACATTGACCCTTCAAAACCTCTGCTCTGTGCAAACCAGGATTTTTCAAGATTTTAAGCATTGTTTAAAAACAAAACCTTTCCATGCATGAAGGCTGTGCCCACGTCAGGCAGCTCCCCGTGCACCAGTGCTGGAATCAGAAAGCTCAGAGATCAGAAGGCAGAGAGCTCTCGGGAGCCTCCCCAAGCCAGGAAGCAGCACAAGCATTAGTGCAGAGCCTGGCTAGCAAGTGGAAGCAGCAGCTGGGGTTGTGCTGTTTTCATTCCCAGGCTCCTGCATTCACACAGCACTGCACGGCAGGGACTTACAGACTCAGATCTCTGCTAGTTCAAAGAGCTTTGCACAAAGTTGCCCTGCATTTCAGATATTCCCTATCAAAATTCAATGGCAAGGACCAAAAAAACCAACCAACCAACAACATAGTATTAAAAGAAACAACCGAAACAGGGATGTTACCACAAAAGACATCAGAAAGACTAAGTGCTTTGGCTCTCTACATTTTGTTATGCTGGATCATTGGCCCACATGGTCATCTCCATCAACTGACCTGTTTAACAGTTCTGAGAAAACCCAGAACAAACGTGAACAGTTGATGGAAAAAGATGCCTCACCTTTCATATCTGAGGAAGACGTTATTTAGGTCATCGTTCACGTGCAGCAGCTCCTCTGTGACTTCTTCATTGGACACTCGTGAGATCAGCTCCACAATTCTCTGCTGCATAGCTCGACAGGTTCGGTTCAGCTCCTGCGAGGAATGCATTGGGCACACATGTTCTGATAAGCAGCCAGCAACAAGGAGATTTTGTTGAGCTCTGTTCGCAGCCAAACATATCCCCCAGCTGAGAAACACTAAGACAAGTCTATCTTTGCATGATTAAATGTCACCCAAAAGCACATCTAATCAAACATGCCCTTCAAGAGATGATGGCAAAAAACCTTGAGAGCCTATTTACAATTCAATGTCCCAATTCTTCTTTGACTCTGAGCACTTCAGAAAAGAAGTATCTGTATTTTAGTGATCTGTTTTAAGAATACAACATGCTAAAACAAGAGCTTTCCAGAAGGGAGTTTTCAATGAAAACTCCTCTGCTCTTTTTGGCAATGTAATTCCCCAAAGCCAAAAGGTGCATGTGGAGGAACAAGTGGGGAAAAAATGTTCATCAGGACTACCCCAGGTAGCTATGTGTGCTATGCAGCAGGAAGAAAAGGGCTGGGGACACAGCTTGTCACATACAGAGAAGATGAGGGTGAACATACAAGCAGGAGCACAAAAGGATGAGCATCCCCCCCCCTTCAGTACTCAACTATACACAGAAACACTCCCATCAACTGAGCAAGTATAGACAAGAAACAGAAAAGAATATAGAGCAAGAGGATGTGAGTTTGCCTAAAGGAGTTCTCGTGCTTCCAGGACATCTCTTCGATCACCAATTACCTAGCAGATTTTTTTTTTTTTTTTAACCCTGTTGGTCTGAAAGGCTTCAAGACCAAAGGTCAAAGCTGGTATGTTGAGGAGGAACTACAGGAAGAAACGTGACATATGGCGTGGCAGCACTGATTAGACCCACGGTTTTACTTCAATAAGCACTGACATTTCAACTAAAGCATGGCCCTCCATCATCTTCCACACCCCCCAGCTCCACTTCAGAGCAAAAATTCAGCACTAAACAAGAATGGCTTGTTGGTACACAACCTTTGGGATGAAAGCAAAAATGTGTTTGTTTTCTTTGCTTGGTCTGACATCCTAAGCTCTGGATAAATTTCACCTAGTGCAATCCAGCTGCCTTAACAGCTTGAGGAATGTGTTCTCCAATGTCAGTTTTGATCCCATCACTTTAGAAGCAGATTGTGACATTTCAGAGGTTTGTTTGCTGCCTTTCTGAGAGAGCTGACAGTACCTATCTATTCTGCTCAGAGCTGGCTCTCCAGCAAGCTGTTTACATTTGATTGTTGGAGAAAATGTCAGGAATTATTTAAGGAGGACAGCTATATAAACCTCAAAGCAAGGAGTCCTTGCATGCAGCACCCTGCTCACAGCTTTCCAAAGACTAACCATCCTTTGTCTTCAAAAACGGGCTCCCACCAGCTCTGTGATTCAGATTTAGGATGCATCAGTCGGAGGGAACCAGCTGGAATAAGGAATCGCTGCTGTCGTTCCATCTTATGATCAAGTTCTTTAACCTTAAAGCTATGCTGTAAGGTTGTGCTGTCAAGATGTTGGTAGTTGTTTCTGAATGTGAGCAAACTGTTCTATGCTGTTTTGGTCTGTCATGGTTTCCTGGAAGCTTCTTTTGCTTTGAGCTGTCCAACCCAAATGGGCAGTAAATGAAAGGCTCTTTATTGCAAAGCCTCTCGTCAGCTGCCATGATGGCTCTGAGACAAACACACAACACAGCTGCACGAGAGAGACCAGTTTTTGGATTGATTTCAATCTCTGATGTATCGCAGAGAGAAATTCCCTGCCTTCCTCCAAATGCACTATTGTGGGAGCCCATCCTCCCTGCTGGAAGATCAAAACAGCCTATTTCTGAAGCTATGGAAAGGCAAATACCATGTAAAGGGGAGCAGCTGAAATGCTAGCTCACAGTATTCCTTGTCTGTGTTGCATTTGGTCCTGTATTACTTTCCCCAGCCAAGGGCACCTCGCTACCACAGCTCTGGAGAAGCAGCTATGAAGCTTGACTAACACAGTTCTCTCTTATGAGATGATAAACACAGCTCTGGATTGAGACTTCCCAGGAAATAAAACCCTTCTGATTACCCAGTCAGATCCCGTGGACAGCATGAAACTTCACCTGAACCTTAAGCCACTACATTCAAGAGAAGCTACAGCACTCCTGCTGGGAAGAAGTTCATATATTTCAAGTGGCAGAGAATGCATGGACCCCTGGCAATTCTGAGTCCAACTGGAAACAAGCAGCGTTTTTCTTTCCTGCAGTGACTGGGAATGTTTTACCACTGCACAGGCAATGACAGAGGACTTGAAAGAAGCAGGAATGTTCACTGCTTACTGACCCTATGGCAGTTCTCGGCTGCGTTATGGTAAAGAAGACTTTATATTCAACATTAGGAAAATATTCTAGCTACATGGACAGGAAAGCACTGGAACGGGTTTCAAGGGAAGTCAGGAAATCCTCACCATGAGAAGCTTTAACAAATGAAGAGCATCAAGCAATGAGGCTAACTGGGGTTAAGCACAGCCCACATTCATTATGCAAACCACACAAGCCAAGGCACTGAAGGGAACAACAACAAAAACCATCCCACCAAAAAACCTCAAGCACAGACAGGATCAGAATCATACTTGCTAGGAAAGCGTTACCTGGAGTAACTCAAGGTCTGAAGAATCCTCTTGTCCAGGTACCATTTCTGTCAGCATTTCTGACATCACTTTTGTGTTCCCACGAACAATATCCAGTTCACTGCGCAGCCGGGCAATCTATATTAGGGTAAAAAGACAGCAAAATACTGCATAATCTTGTGGGTTTAAGCAGAAGATTTTCAAGAATTGAAATCATCCCAATACCTGTTCAGAATTGGCAGTGATGGGACCAGTCACATTCAGAGCAGGAGCCTGAGGAGCAGAATACGCCGTTGGAGAAGGTGAAGAGTAAGAACTGGTGCTCATCCTTTGCTGAGACTGTGAATTGTGCATATTTGCTGCAGGATCAACTTCAGGAACGCTCTGCCACATCAGAAAGACAGTAGTTCAAAAACTGAATTGTGACAGCACTTGCTTTGTCAGCAACCTCAGGCCAGAGATGTTCAAATATAGAACATAATTGTACCTTGTGGAAAAGGTCAGTGTAGTTACGAGAACATACTGGCAGGCCAGCCCATAAACAGACAGCTGCAACCAAAACACATGCCCATATTTTTTGACCCAGCCCACATGCATTTAAGTCAATTTATCATTAGAAGAAAAGTGAGAAGCAACATAAAAACAAGAGCCAAAGATAAATAATTTTAAACTAGCAACTAAATTGCAGGGTTACAAAGGATGATGTGATAAGTAGATACTGGTTTTAACTGATCTTGACACAAGGACTGTAATCCTTCAGTCTTGATCATTTGCATTTACCACTTCAAAGACTCATTAACTTCTCAGAGTGAATAATCAGAACACCTGGGATCATTAAGTTCCTTCCTAGCAGTAGTTTTATCAACTTCACAGACCTAACTTTTCAAAGGTATAAAGAGCTCCCATTATCATGAGATCGGTGGGAGATTCAGACTCCATATGCCTTTAAAAGATGGGCAGAGTTTGGTTCAGGCTTATCACCAAAATAAACAAGTATAGTACTGAGAAAATGAAGTAATTTCATATACTTCTGGTCTCTCTCTGAGAGAATTAGCTGCATTTACCTTTGGTGGCTTTGTGGTACAAGACAAGCGTACAAACCTCCAAACTCCTCTTGGATTGATGTCTGACTCAGGGGAGGAGATTCCACTAGCTTATCAGCCTGTCAAAATGCAGCTGCATTATGCTTCTCCTACATAGCCCTTCACTACTAAAAAGTCCTTCCAGGAGTGAGAAAATAAGCCAAATTCAGAGAAACAGGAGGAGAAAGAAGAGCAGTTACTCACTCTGAAAAATGCCCCAGGTATTGCAATGCTGCAGCTTACCCTCTGTGGTGTGTGTATTGGAGATAAAGCATCAAGATCTGCCATGGGAAACTCTATGCCTTTCCTCTTGAGTTCTTCATAAATATGCACTACTCCAGTTAAATCAGGGCTACTTCGAAAGGCATCAGCCCAGGCCTGGAAAATAAGAGGGATTATCCATAAACCTTCCCAATGAAGTTCCTTCTCCACCCTGACCTCAGTTACTAACCACAAAAGCTTTCACAGATTTCAGCCTCAAAAAGAAGCTGTAATCATTAGACCTGGTCTAAAAGACCCTGCAGATATTATTAAGACAGTCATATACACATTTTATATGGATATAATATTGACAGCAACTCAGTGCACAGTAGCTTTGTACAGCCCCTGGTATCATCAGTCTGTAAATGCAAATGAAAGCTTCTTCCAATCTCCTCTCCTTAGCACTGATTGCATGCTGATCTTTTCTTCACGTTCTGCAGCCAGTGACCCACCAGAAAAAGCCTGTATGAAAGATTAAATCAGCCTAGGCAAAATTCACAAAGTCACACAATAATCTTACGTAACCTTAATTTACGTTGTGAAACATCCTCATTTATTGAGAAAGAGAAAACATAGCTGTCCAGTTCAGCAATTTTTTTGGACTGAACTTAAAGGAAAAGGTTGTTTCTGAGCTCTGTACACTGTGAAGCATGCAGTCCCACGAGCAGCAGAACCAACGGAGCCCACATTTGTACAGAGCACATCCAGCACTAAGACACCCCGGAGTGTCAGAGGGAACAAGCTTAAAGGGAGAATTTCCCACAGCCAGAATGCTCATAATATCTCTCCTGCTTGAATTCTCTGCTGTCTAAAAAGGCTTCAATTCCCATTTGAGCTTTTCCTTCCCTGGGAGCACTCAGTGTTTCTCCTCGCCAGCAGCTCCTGTACTCACAAAGCTGTGAGGAACACGGTACCTTGAAAGACTTCACCTCCTTTCACTTTTTCTGGAAATTCGCCACGGATTAACAATTTAGGGGAAGGAAAAATCACAATATCATGACTCAATTAAAAACAAAGCATTCCCCTGAGCCCTCACATATGTGAGGCAGAGTAGCAGCGCGCCGGCTCCAGCACTACGCAGAGATGTGTGTGGGCTCTGCACTTCATCCATTTAGTCATCATTTTTACACCAGTTCTTTGCTTATTTTTATTTTAAAAGCTGTTTTTAACCACTTTTCATATCGGAGAGAAGAGAAATTGAAGGCAGAAAAACAAGATAAGAAATAACATTAATATTTAACTTACATTCCTATTCTGTTCAATTCTAAGTAAGAGCATCTCCTACCAGATGTACTCAGGAGACAATCCATTATCACTTGCAAGCTAACAATTCTGGGTCTGCTTCACAGCTTTGTTAGAGTAAATTAACTGCATCCACTGTTCTGGTGGAATACAAGCCCAAACAGCCCTCTGTGAGCCATGGAAACCAGCTCTGGCTGGAACAAGCCACTCTGCTTCCTTGGCAGTGACCTTCGAAACCATCCCTAATTATCGCAAAGGCATTTACTGCACAAGTAACTCTACCCTTGCGCTGCCTCTGCATTTTCAATTTACATAAGAAGTCATCTGAACGATGCTTCTACATAATGATGTTCCCATTTCAAGTCGATTTGCAAGTAAGAGTGAAAAATGTTAGGCAAGGGATGCTCTATTAAACGACCACTCTAAAGAAATGCAGAGGCAAAAGTCTGTCCCCAGCATTTCACGATGCTCGTTTGCCCAGGAGGATGGACTAATGCATCCCCAGTTTCACTGGTGCCCCATGGGTTTTGTTGTGGGCAATAACGACAGTGAACTCACTTCATCTGCACTCTGCCTTTCTTACATGCTCTCTCTTCTGCAGCTCCTCCCTGGAGAAAGAGACGCTTCCACTTGTCCTCTTCATCCGCCTGCGCTGGGAGCATTAGCTGTACCAGCACGAGCTTAGAGGTCACGAGCAGGACTGGGCACCCTTGTCCTAAGTGCTGTCTACACAGGTTGTTAGACAATCCCTGCCCTAGACAGCTTACAATTCAGAAGGAATATTAGCTCTGCTTTACAGATAAGGAGCTGCAGCGAGCTTTGGAGACTTGTCCATTGTCCAGAGAAGCGTATGACAGAGGTGAGATTGAATTCAGATCTGTGAAGACTTGAGGCAGACAATCAAAGGAGACGCTGCAGGATGCTGCTGTGTAAGTCCCACTTGGCAGCTCAGTGTACCCAAACAGGTGAATTAAATACTATTGCAAATCTGTCCCCCAACTCAGTGACCATCACCAGATGGTTTTCCAGTCTCTGACAGTTTTTAACACGTCCCCTCAAAAGAACGTGCCATGCCACTAAAAGTCTCCCTAAGCGTCACCTTGGATGCTCAGTGTAAGGAACAGTTCCAAGGCCTTTTAGCAAGATGAGGAAGGATAAGCAGTTGCTAATACATGCTAATTCATGTGCACTGGGAAATAGGTTGAGAAAGTGAGACACGAGATGCCCAATGTCTCCAAACAGTCAGGTCTCCAGATAAGAAACTGCATGGCAGCTTTATCTGCTGGTGCTATGGGAAGGCCCAGGAGTACAAGAGCTATGTGGCTGAAGACATATGCTGTTTGTACAGCTTTATTTTCTTGCTTCCAAGTCTGCTATTAATCCTCTCATTTCTGTTCTTATTAATTCCCTGATATCAAACAGTAAAAAGCCTACATAAGGGGATAAACATAACGTTAGCAGAGCAGAGCTGAGCTCAGTCCCCCTGGAACAGAGTTAACCCAACTGCAGGGAGCTCAGAAGAGCCACGTGTAAGCTGAGCAAAGTGGTCCTGACACATAGGATGCTCTGGGTGTACGTGTCCCTAGGGCAGATGAGAGGAGGGGCTGCAGCACTCTCCTAAACTCATCAGGAACTCATCACCATCCTGTCACCAAGAAATTACTTTCAATGATTTCATTAAGGCTCTTTTTTTTTTTTTTTTTAAATAGCACAGCACTGAGATCAGCGACCAGAAACACAGGGAAATAGTGCCCCAGTGAAATGCCCACCTTGTTCCCCCACCCAGCCTATTTCCTTTTTGGAAATCACTTATTTACATTGTCATGCTCTAACAATGTCCTGTGTATCCAAATAACAAAGAAAGCAGTAGAAATTCAACCACGTGCTTTGCCACAAAAATCAGAAGTGTATCTGGAAAACTACGCTGCGCATTTGCAAATACGATCCCACAAGAAACACTGCAGCATGTTTATATCATTTTGAGTACGCAGTGTCTTTTAATCTCTGGTGTGTGCAGCAGCCTGTAGGAGCTTTGTGATAAAGCTTCCTATAATTGCAAAATTTCCTCCAGGCAGGCACCAGTGTTTCCTCATGTGTTGCTAATGGTTTGTGGAATTAACATGGCTGTTTATTGTTAAGCTGCACAGAAGCGGCACACAGGCCTATGTCTGAACTGACAACGCACTTTTACTGCGGAATAACCAGAGAAGAGACACCAAAACCATTTTATCTCCTATATGATCCTCTTCTTTTCTGTAGACATCTTTAAAAGGAATTCAGAATACTTTGTGAAGGAGGGAAACGGCTCCATTCAGAGAAACAGACACAGAAAAGTAAGTGTTCTTCAAATGGCAGCAAAAGCTCTACAATTTCCTGGTCTCAGATGACAAGCCCATCACAGAGGCAGGTCTGCAGCTTCTAAATTTGACTGTTAAATTGCAAAGCATCTTATCTTTAAGCCCTCTTGTTTTAGGGTAGAGAGCTCTCTCTCTAACTAGAATCCAGGCATTTCTCCCTGGATACAATTTCTGTGCGTGTGCATGTCTGCTCTTCCCTGCCAATCTGGATATATTGTTTGTTTTTACATATAAAAAACTTGCTACATTTTTTAATGATGACAGCATGTTTAGTGATGCGTAGCACTGAAGCAGACAGTCCTTATTTCAGGCAGCAACATATGGAAGCAGAGACAAGCTGTGTACCTGAATCAGCGCTAGCACTTTATCCTGTACAATAGTGGGGGGATTGTTCTTGGGCGAGATGATTTTCACCAGAACACCATCTATGAAGTCACGGTTTGCCACTAAGACGTGAAAGCGATGGCCACAGTTCTTCACACAGGTCTCCAACACCTACAGACACACAAAAACACATCCATTATTGGAACATTGCTTGATCACACACACAGCAGCTATGTGGTTGGTTTCTGATTTTCTCTTCTAAATCTTTCGATGGGGGAGAGAGAGAGACAGTAGAGGACAATTGATATTCTTATATTCTCAATTCTTTACCATTTTTCCCTCTCAAAATTGCCACAAAGCTTCCTTCTCTACACACACACTCTGATGTACCTTGCCTACCGTTAATATATCAGGCACTTCGGTGATCTACCTTTGACTATTCTCAGGTTAAAGAAATATAAAGTTTCTTCCTCTTCAAAGCAGAACTTTCCAACTTGCACAGCTGAGCAGCTAAATGCAGAGGATCACATCAGGAGCAGGTAAGATAGAGGACGTCCTGTCACTGTGAGATATTATCACGCTGTGGCACTCCACCATTTTCTATGTAGCTGGAACACAGCTGGACCCAGTTGCTCTGAGCTACAAGTCATGTTTTCGGGTTGGGAATTCAGGCAAATGATCTTCACTCATTCAAAACACTCCCTTGTGAACGCTCTGGCAGGTTATACTTTGACACATTTTCCCCCTGCAACCTAGCTAGAGGCACCTTCCACTTGCCATTCAACTGCCACGGAAGAACAGCTGTTGATTTTTCTCTGAAGAACATGATTAGCATGGAGATAAATCTAATGCGTCACTTCTCCTTACAGCCATGCCTAATAACTGCTGCGACTCTCTATCTAAGGAGTCTGTAATTACTCTCCTACTTCAGCCACTTTCATCAGCCCTGATGACACGGACTCACTCCTGATGAATTTTGCTCTTTCCTGCACAATGGATAATCTCATGGTTTGGTCCTTGGTAATCTGTCAAAATGACAATCCAGGATAGGAAATGGCATGAAGACAGAAAGTACAGTCACGCTTCATCAGGGAGATGCAACAAGAGCTCTGTGAAAGAATCTTACAGATCACCTACCCACAGCACTGTAACTCCATCTAGTTATTGCTGCTCATCCCTCAGACTGCTGCAGTGCACAGCCTGCCCAGCACCATGCTTCTGGAGTGCTGCATTACCTAAGAAACTCCAGCTACAGCCAGCAGTAGGAAAGGTCACTGGCAAATTATCTCACACCTTAGCAAATGCACAGAATATAATTTACACTTTATTGAGTGAAATTAGATCAGCATAAATTAATACAGGCCTCCTAAAGAGAGCCATTCATAAGGGAAATGGTACATCAGCTACTTAGGAAGCTCAAAACATGGCAAGTTCATCATCACCACTTGCAAATATGCCCACAATTGCCCTGGACTGGAGAAACAGCTGGACACAGTGGGATGAAAGCAGAAGAGAAAGCCCCAGAGGATATGGATTCATTTGGGCTACTTTAACTTTCCTCAGTCAGTACTTGGGATGGATAAGAGCCCAGACAACAGCAGAAATCAATTGAGTCAGAAAAATGCTATGCAAAGCTTCCAGTAACTCTCCTCAAGGATGTGAGGAGGCAATCACAGAGAAAAGGGCAAAGCAGTGACTGTTAAAGCAAAGAGTGTGTACATTCTAGAGTGCCAGGAAAAACAAAATGACAAAAGAAAAGGGATCTGCCCTTTTGAGGCATTCCAGGCTGCCTCCACTCACCGTCAGAGCCAGCATGACCTCTCTGTAATTTTTGTTTCCATTCAGCCTCTTCTTCAGTGCTCGAATGGCATCCTTTGGACTGAAGGAGAAACACACCATTTTAAAAAGACAGCTCACACATGCTTTTCACATACCACGCTGAGGGACAAGGAATGCTTTACCATTTCTAGGTGGACATGAACATCTGTATTACCTTTGGATAACCTGACTATAACCAAACTAGGGTCAAGTAGAATTATGTGAGAAGACAAGACATGAAAGACAGCAAGGACAGAGCAATGCCTAAGGCCCCCAAAACAGCAGGATGTTGATCAAACAGGAAAGATTGACAACCACTCAGAAGAAGTCTCAGAGTGGAACATGAGCCATCAGTTCTCCTGTAAACTGCAAGAACAGCTTTTCTAAAGCTGAAGGAGATGTATCAGAGAAGCTCCCTATTCAAATGGCTGAAATTAATAACATCGAAGCACCTGCTGAAAACAAGAACCCCCAAAGTACAAACTTGTTACCCTCTCAAAGAAGGCATTTTTCATGCCAGCCCTCCCATGCAGAGGTGCAGCACAGATTTGGGGTTTATAGGACTCTTCTGAAGCGTGGAAGGAGGAGGAAAACCAAAGGACTTGTATGTAAACTGCAAAGCACGAGCACCTGCCCCCTGCTTCACTGCACCTCCCCACATGCTGAATGCAACTGGAGGTGACTCTGCTCATGAGCCTTTCAAAGTTTGCTCAGACAGTGCATACCCTTCTTCTGTCTCGTTGATAATGTCACAGATCTCCATGTTAAGTGTCCAGTCTTCACTCTGTAGAGAGCCATCTGTGGCCTTTTCTGTAAAGAAAATAATATATATATATATCTTTTCATATTTGCTGGATTAGGTACTCCAATCCATGTTCAGTGACTCAGAGCTGAAACCATCCAGTAAAAAAATATATAGAAATAAAGAAGTCCCACCTTTCCCCATGGACTGTAAGCAACGTCAAGCCTTCCATCCTGGCTTAGGGATGAGCACAGAGGTTTCCAGACAGAATCAATTATCCCATAGACTCACTACCTTCAGCCCATACAGATGGGCTGCTCCATAAAGACTCCCAAATTCCTGAGAAAGTAGGAAAACATCAGCTAATGCCAATTTAAACTTCTCAGATGCTGCACTGTAAGGGGCAGGAGAAGCTCCCCCAGACCAACAAGCCCTCCTCCCTGGTTTAGTAGGGCATACCTCCACGTGAGCCAAGGGAGGAGAGACTGCAAACCGGAGACAGAATTAAAGGAAATCCAAAATTTCAGTGGGAAAGAACCACCAGCACATTGAGAACATTTAGTACACGGCAGTTCAGGTCACAGCACCATTCACAGACACCCCTTTTTGCCAGGGACATTTCCTCCTGCACATGGTCCCTTGCTATCTGCTTGCCAGGGGCTGGGCACTGCCTCCCCTGCCTCATGCCATGTCCCCATTCTCCTCTTTGTGCCAGGGCTATGCACGATCCTCCTTCCTCCCCAGCTCTCAACGTCCTCCTCACTGCTTGCACAGCAGACACATCACTCAGGCATCAGTTCTATAGGAAGAATGACCTATGGCATCTGCCACTGGCACTTAAATTTATAGACAACGGCAAGAGCAGCACAGCCGTAACTCCAAAGAACCAGTTGACAACGATTTCCTCCTTGGGATTTCCTTCTACACCGACACAGCTCTGCCTGGTGGTGCCTAGAACACCCCCTGAATGCTTCACACTTCTCACTTGCAGCACTGAAATGCTGTCTGCATTACTCTGCCCACGTGCAGAAGTGCTGTAAAGTTCAATGTAAATCCCATGGCCAAAGAGACCTTGCAAGGGGACCTTCGAGGCAAACAGGACCTTCTCCTCCAAATCAGTCTAGTTTTTCCTGTAGATACCTGGCGTCCCAAGAAGGCAAATAAAAACATTTTTTTCCCTAATGTTAAATAAACCAACAAAAGTTTCTAAACATTTCAAATCAGAAACAAAACCACAGGTACCACCTCCTCCAGCCACCCTTCTGTCTCTGCACTGCACCCCAATCTGTCCCCAGAAGAAGGCAGATTTTGTTGCAGAACGCTGGGCTCCGAGGACTCCACATTTCTCTTTTTCTGTTTACCAACAGCAGTTTTTCCATTAACATTTTTATCACTGTGACTGCGGATAGAGATGCCCGCAGGCCGTAATTATGGGACATTATCTGGAAAAAGACAACGTGCCTGGGTAATTCTGGTCTCAGGGACCAGCCTGCAGCAGCACAGCAGCTAAAGCAGCTCCACACCACAGCAATTGCAGAGGGCTGAGACCAAGCAGCGTGCAAAATCCAAGCACGTGAGAAGCCATCTGCCTCCAGAAGGGAGGAGGCACCATGGAAAAGGAGCATCCAGTGCTCAGCACCTCGAGGGAGAGCTGCAGAAGGTCCCCTGGTGAATCGAGCTGTCCTGCAGCAGGATTGCAGAGCTGTGGTTGGGTTCTGCTGGAGCAGCGCTCACAGAAATGCCACGCCAACCCATGCAGCTCCCTGTGGGGTGGGAGCAGCAGATCTGGGTCAGGCTCGCTCCAAAGGACAACGCCAACGCGTGGCAGTGCTGAAGAGGAGGCTAAAATTAGCTCCGACGTGTTCAAATTAAACATTACCAAAGGGAAAAGAGCTCCTTTCCAAGAGACAAGTGTATGCCTTAAACCCACGCAGCCTCCCCCACGTATTACACTGAGGAACAGAAATAAAAAAACAAAATCAAAATAAAGGCAGTAACCAAAGTTCCCTGGAGAAGGGGGATCTCGCTTCCCCTCCCATACCTCTGGGGGAAACAGGAGCGAGGTTATTGGGGAGCACAGCCCCTGTGCCACCCCTGCACAGTGCTGCAGCGGCATCGCATCCCTTCATCGTCTCCGCAGCATCACGATTTTTAGCCGTGGAGTATTGCCACAAACACATGCTGTCAAAAGAAACCTGAACTAAACAGGTTTCACAAGCCCAACGGATGAACTGGCTGCTAGCACGACGTGCTGCGGGATCAGCGTTTTCCACGACCATTTTTAAGATGTGATTATAGCAGAACCACGGGCGATGAATATTGCTAAGCCGCTGCCTGATGTCAAATGCTGTCGAGAACACATACATTTGTTAATATCTTTTTACATTAAGAAAACAAACAAACGGCCCAGATTAAGGAATGTGCTCTGTTTAAGGCACAATCTCTCACCCTGCATCGCTGTGCCCATAAATCCCTCCCAGCTTTGGTGACCAACTCCTCCAGCAGTGCAGATGCAATGACTTTTTTTTTTTTTTTTAAATCTCTGCATATTAAAGGATTTTTAGTGTTAAATAAAATGTTTTGCTAAGCAGCAAGGACTGCACGGAGGTGAAGGCAGAGCACGTTCTACAGCAATAAAGCCTGATGTACATTGCAGGAACAAAATGCACCTAATGAAACTGGCTGCTGGGAGCAGCTTTGCACGAAGCTGAATTCCTGAATCCCAGAAAACATGGAACAGCTCTGCCTGCACCCTTCCCTAGAGAATCCCTCTGAGCAGATCCAACATGCAGTGACTTAAAAATACCCAATACCCTGTGCAGCATGTGTTGGACATTTCAGAAGCCATGCATCTCTCTGAGGCTCTTCCTCAACCAGCAAATAGATAAAACTGGCACAATTCATCACATCTTGGATACTCAGGGCAGGCACTCTCACAGCCCATGCTATTCTACTTTTGCTTCAAGTGCTGATGACACTCTTAAAATTTGACCTTTTCTTCACATATGAATGAGGGAAAGCAGAACTACCTCTTTCCTTTCCCCCTGTGCCCTTCTCTGACCATCACACTGAGCCTGCTCACGGAGACAGCCTGCACACTGCAGCTGCACAAGTTTCAGGCTGCGTGCTGTTTAACTCATACACCACATGCGTGGTTATAAAGCAGACTGACAACCTGGCTGCTGGAAGCCCTGGGAGCAGCTACCCCAGCTGAATGATGACAGCAGGCACGGCCAGTAGAAATCTCTCCAAAAGGTCCATCTGTAAATATCAGTAAGTGATTGCGGTGCTGCGTAACGTTCTTGGAAGAAAAGGCAAAACTTCAGTGCCACAAATCATATTAAAATAGGAGAACTGCAGAGCTTTCTGTCTGAATACCAGAGTCTCTTGAATGAACAGATCTTTGTGTTAGAGAAATCCCAGCTTTCTCTCTTGGGACGTTTCCAGATGTTACTTCAGAGACTCTTGATTCATACATTTGGGAAGAATTATGCTCAAAAAAATCACCTCCTGTTAATGCAAGAAACATGCACATCAATGCACTGTGTTACAGAGACCCAGAAGCAAAAAGTTCTGATTTCAAATTCCTCCCCTCCATCAGCTAAGATGTGGATTCTGGTGTTCAAGTGGCATTAAGCATCCTTTTTGCTTGGTCTTGGAATTTCAGAAGATTTCAGATCTGAAGTCTCAGTCATGTCTCTTAATAGTCCACCTGCCTACTAGTGGTGCTCCGAGACTGAAATTAGAAAACCAGCCTGTAGATGTGTTACATTTCACTTTGCACAACACCCAGGGGGGAACAGAAGCAGCCACAGTACGTGCAGGTCCTTGCTCCCATCCTGCAGCTCTGCAGCTCAGCGGAGCTCGCTCAGAGGTGAGGGCTGCCAGCTGAGGTCAGAGCAAAATGCTTTCACAGAATGGGCAAAGGTCTTTCAAGAAAAAAAAAAAAAAAAAAAGTTTTGCAAGTGATGCAAAACACAGAAGACAGCTCACAAGGCAAGATAAGCTATTGAATGAGATAACACCTCTCCTCTGAGCCGTAGCTTATAGAGTTGCTTTGCATTAAAGAATCGTTATGTTTTGTGACTGTGCTTGTCGCTCTCGGATTCAAGAACTCCTTCATGACCCGCATGGCACCTGCAGAAATACCTGGGGGAGGACCACGGAGACATGTGGTCCAAGCCAAAGGAAGGTAAGGCTGAAGCTCCTCGGCATTCACACCCCGCTGCGTCCCAGCCATCTCACCTGGAAGCCAGTGACACACTGCAATAACACACCTGGATACTCCTGGAGCTGATGGTCTGCTCTTCCTTCCTCTACTTTTCCTTTTAAAGCAGCAGTCACAGTCACTTACACATTATGGCAATCAACAGGAGGGTGGTTTTTTTTTTTTTCCTTTTTATCAAAACGCTGCTATTAAAAAATAAATGTGAATCATCGGAAATTCTAGATCAAAACTCAGCCCTGAAGTGACTTGCTCTTTAAGAACTGCCAGCTTCTTTGTCAGAAAGCACAGCTCCAATAGCATTTTTCAATTAGCCACCTCACTGCTCCAAGTGCTTTTTTTACATCCCTTATTTCACACTGCTCTGAAAATGCTGAGCTTCACACTTCCAAAGAAAAAGCCAGTCAGCTAGAACAAACGGGCTCAATCTGAGCTGCAAAGCATTACAGAAAAACATGATTTGGGTTGGACTGCTGCAGCCCTGGTCAGCCGCTTTGACCGCTGAGATTTTTCAATTGATTTTAGCTCTGCTTACATCGAAACTCTTTGCGATGAAGTCATCTATCCTCCACTCATTGCTTTGCCAACGTTTCTGGGGCTGAATAAATGAATAATCATAGCCTGTAATGACTGCAGAGTCTGCATTAAAACAAAACAACAAGAGAAATCTGTGGACATGCAGATGTGCAGCCATAACGAGTATTTAGCTCGAAAGCACAGTGGCAGACTGGGGACTGTCATTTCTCCAATTAACTCTCAGATTTTCTCCTTTTTGAAGCTGCTGCCCGAATGCCAAACTTCTTCAACCCAGATCCCACTTACCTGCAAACATGAATATGCAACATGCAATTATTGTGAATTTTAAGGACCACGTGGCACTCACAGCTACGTTACCGCATCCCTGTGATTTAGATACAGAATAGACACTGCTCAACATCCCCCCGAAATTCAGCCTCTTAGGAACAGGAATCTACAGCTGATTAATTGAGCACAGCTGTGTACCATTTCAGAAGCAAAGCAAGGTGAATGGATTAATACATATTAAATAAATAATAACTGCTGGATAACAAAGGAGATTTTCCCTTTACACTCGGATTGGAGCTGCACCTTAACAAGAAGAAAAACAAAACAGAAATCCTTGTAATATCACCAGAGCAGGCAGGAGAGCATGTCAGCCTGAGTTTATCACATCTCACAGGTCTGGATGCAAACACAGGCTGTAAAACCAGACCAGAGCTGCACCACTGTGTTGTACACAGCCCAACAGGGCAGCCCGGCCCTGGCAGTTCCTGTACTCAGATGTCATTCATCTCAGGCACAAATGAGGGTTTAGTCACAGTCCCTAAAGGCATTTGGAGACTGGATCCTGAGCAGAACAGTGTGTTTCTATACAATAAAGACTTCTGTAAGGAATCTTCTCCCTGAAGTTCCCCCATCAGCAGAAATTGTTGCTGCTGACAGCACGCTTCGCTGCGTGACGTGTGTGTAAGTGGCTCTTTCCAAACAGATGGCTGAGACTACTGCTTCTTTAACACAAAGCAAAATCCTTCCAACTTCCTCATTCCCAGCTTAAGAAAAACCAACAAGAACTTTCTCCTTTGAGCACACGTCCATTAAAGCTAACACACTGACCATGCACGTCAAAAGGTGTCCTCCAGAGCTTGGCCAGATGGCAGCTCCCAGCTCCATGAGCCACTGCCACAACTCGGGGACACTTTTCCCTAACAGAGCCCACAGTGCTACCTCACCTCTTCCAGCAGTGACCTTGTTGAGGTCCTCGCAGGACCACAAACTCACGGCACTCACAGCGTGCAAGCAGGCACCTGCTCACGTCAGAGATCGATGCGCTAAAGCCTTCAATCAGACGTGTCAAAGTAGTCTTAAATTACATGCTCTGTACTAATGGATTTTAGTGCATTTGAATGGAGATGTTTACTGGGTGATTTACTGCTGGGGAGCAACAAATCCATGCTCCTTTACGACACATCCCATCTCCTGGCAGACCGTCGCCCCGGAACGCTGCGGTGATGCCAACTGCTGGGATCCATCAGGCAGCACTTCCCGACGTCTCATTATCGCACCGAGCGTCCGTCCTTCTTCTCCACATGAGAGGCACAAGAGCATAATTTAAAACCTTTCGGGTGATTTAAATGTTCTCCCTCGGATTTGCCTTTCCCTGAATTAGGCTGTGGCTGCTGTAACACGGTTCCATTTGGGAGAACTCGGCAGCACGATGCTGCTCCAAGGCAGAGCACTGGGACCCTTCTCTAAATCTGCTCCTCCTGTGGTCATGGCAAGGCAGAAGGAGCTGCATTCCCAATCACACTGACACTTGGCCATCTCCATAGGCAGGACTTGGACTTCAGCCTATCACTCGCTGAAGGATTTTTCTATTGTTTTCATTTATTCAAGGATTTTGGATCAATGGGAGAGGCTCCTCTGACTGAGAATCTTAATTGAGAATCTCAGTTATTAAAACACTGCCACACTGAATGAATAACACAGGTCTACCCACACCACAGGTACAAAATTGGTTAATAGCTGAGTCTTTGGCTCTCCCCGAAGGAAGGAGGAAAGGAAAGGAAGGAGGAAAGGAAAGGAAGGAGGAAAGGAAAGGAAGGAGGAAAGGAAAGGAAGGAGGGAAACTACCTAAAGAAGTTGAAAAACTAGTCCTTTTCCAAGCATTCCTTACTAGCTGATAACATTTCTCACCAAAAAGACAACTCACTATGGACAATCCCAAAATACAAAAAAAAAACAAACCCACCACCCCAACTCTTAAACAAATATCGAGCTCATATACATGATTTTGTCCTAATGCCAAAGAATATCTGCTAAGAAGAAAACAAACAAACAAACCACAGACTCTATTCATTTCATCAGCCTTAACTTGCAAATCTGAGATAAGGGGAATCTGCTGGAAGCGGTGACTTATTTCCCAGCATTGCTCTTAGCAAGTGTCTTAGCTCCATCACACCAGGTTTTCTCTTTGTAAGAACCACACAGAATGCCAGCATTACAGTTCCTTACAAAGTTAGCAACTCCCTTTTTAAAACATTCCCACCAAAAAATGCAGCCAAATGATATCACACATGGAAAACAGACAAATGCCTACGACCAGCACAATACTTCCAGGAGGTAGGAGAGAGGAAGGACCACTCTGCACCCCAGGATGCAGCTTTGCTCCCCAGGACCCAGGCAGTGCAGCATCCAGCAATTACAGGTGAGAGACTGCAAAAAGTCCGTGCAAAGTTATGGATGATCAGTGTGTCAGTGAGCTATATTCGAAATCTATCAGCTCTTGATGGCTAATTTTGTACTACACGAGTAAAGCAAGTCCTAATAACTCACTTGGGACTTCACTTCAGTACTTACAAGCTACGTGCTTTTCATATTCATAAAACAAAACTAATTGCCTTTCATGGATGAAATGTTCCAAGAATTTTTAATCCACGTCAGCTGCAAACTCTAAAAATCCATCCCCGTGTATTTCAAACTCCCCCTCCCACCCACTCACTTGTAACGCGTTGTTTGCTGCAAACAAACTCTAAGGCAGAGATAATCCACCAGGCTCCTACACTGCTATTCTTCTCTTT
>WBMW01004456.1:8355-29600 GCA_013396635.1 Penelope pileata | reverse complement strand
CCCCCACGGCCGTCCTGCCATTGCCACGCCCTCCGATTGATGGACAGCTGAGATAACGCTAATGGTCACGCTCCATTGGTCAACGGACAAAACATTATGCAATATGATTGGACAGATCTGTCGTCAATCATACGCACCTCCTCCCGCCCCTAGGGCACGGTGGGGACACTGATTGGCTGACACGGTTTTCTCGGGCTCTGATTAGCAGCCAACCTTCCCACCCCCTCTGAGATCATTGGCTGTCGGGATCGTCACGTAACATCCCTTAGCAACGCGTTTGGGCTTCCTTAGCAACCACTGAGGCCCGGGGCTGAGTTGCAAGTGCGCGTCGGGCCGGTAACGGGGCCGCGGGCCGGGCCTGCTGCTCTGGGGGGCCGGAGACACGGGACCGGGAGTGAGGAGGGAGCTGGGCCTGCGTGGGTCTCCAGGGGAAGGAAGGTGTGCCTAGGTCTGTGGAGCTCAGCTCAACTAAAAAATAAAAGTGGATAAATGCAAAGAAACGAGGTCGAGGATGGATAAACATGGAATTTTACATTCCTTGCTGCTTATTGAGCGCAGCCACAGAGAGCTTTAGTTGGTTAATTACTAGCCGTGACGAGGAGAGAGCTTTCTCAGCTGCAGGCATCCATCCTTCCTGTCCTCCTATGCAAAAATGAGCAAAAATAGCTTAAGAATTGTTTAAAATGTATTGAAGTGCTGGTAATGTCTATATGCTGTGAATACACTGTAAATGAAACCCTCCCGGAGCAGTGAGCTTACCTTCAAAGCTGGATGTAAATGGTGTGCAGAGCCTGGAGCATGCCCTCTGCTCGAGGAGGGGTCTCAGGTCCGAGAGCCCCGCAATGGCACAGGGCCCCCCCTCCTCACCCCTTTGTCTGGGCTCTGTCACCCTCCACAGAAAACTCTCCAACATGGTGTGAAGGCTTAGAGCCACTTCAGTGACTTTGTGATAAAAGTCATCGTGCTCTGATTTTTGTGCAGAGCCACGAGTTGGACTCCATGATCCCCCTGGGTCCCTTCCAGCTCAGGATGTTCTGTAATCCTGTGACAGCCAACTGCATCTTTGCTCTCAGCCATCAGGAGTCAGATCTTAGCTCTCAGCTCTGCTCTCAGTTCCTTGGGATCGTCATGCCAGTTCAATGAATGTTGGCAATAGCAGCCAGACAGTGGCTCTCTTATTATTATTATTATTTTTTCTTTCCATTAAGGCCGGTATCACCTAAAAATGAGTCAGTCATACAACATTGAGCCAAATGTTATCGACAACGAAATGCTTCAGAAGGCGGTGGAAGAGCAGTGGCCAGAGGACATAGGGAAGATTGCCAAAGCAGAAGGCACTGACCTTAAAGATGTGATGGAGCTACAGCTCAGTTTTAGAAGTGAGTATCAGAACACGTATAAATACATACATTTATGGGAGGGTAACAGAAATAAGCTTTAATTGGCTATCTGGTAATTAAACAATAACAATCAGCTTGGGTTTGTTATTGGAAAAGTCACATTGAGGCTTAGGTTTTTAGCTGTGCCTGTAAGGAGCTTCAGCTGAGAGGTCTGCGTGGTTTTGCTGAGGGTGGCTTTGCAGCTTGAGCAGCTGACGCTGTTGTTGTCAGTGCTGTTCTCATTTAACATTTATATTGTGCTGACACCTACAGGCCACAGGCCTATGGGCCCTTCTGGAGGTGGACAAATCAAATCCTGGGCAGCTCGACCGTCCCCTGGCATTTGTGTGAGCGCTGTTTGGTGCAGTGTGGTGGTTACAGCCTGGCTGGGCAGCTTCCTCTGGTCACTGCAGCTTCTCTCTTACTGCAGAACTAGTCACCATCTTGCATTCAAAGATGAGAAGGAAGAACGTTTGGTTCAATAGTTGACTATTTTGGGGATATAATTTCATGGGCAAAATCAGATTATTCACTGCATGATCCAGTGGATGAGTTCCTTTGAACACACTTCCTATTACCTGACCCTGCATTTATTTGTTTGCAAATACAAAACAAAGAACTGTGCAGATATTTTGTGTGTGCAATTTGTTGCATTGCTGTGTACTCACTTAACAAAAATAGCACCTAATGAAATCGTCTGGGAAGCCATGGGAGGGAAAAAGAGAATTGGGAGCAAGAGTGTTCTGTATTTTCTGTCACCTTGGTCATAATGCTTTGCTGTAGTACCCAACAGCCTGCCCTTGTGATTCTGTTTTTGGAGGAAGCTAAATGCAGTGATATTGATCAGTTCTAAAGTGCAGCCTTCGCAGTAACAGTAGACCCCAACTTGTTCTCCTGTGATGCAAATCCTGAGAGCAGGAAAGCAACTTCCCAAAGCGGTAGCTGGCCCCCAGTAGCCTGCAAATGCGGGGAAACGTAGAATTTCATCCCAAAGCTCATTTACAGAGCTGGAAAGGAAAATGAAGGTCAGGGCCTCTTAGCAGTGGGTTCATAAAGCCACTGCTGTCTGCAGCCAGCATCCCTTCAGTGATGTGTTGGCAGTGCTGGTGAGCAGTGTGCTAGGACAGGATGCTGGGGTGAACTGGGCTGGTTCACTGAAATTGCATCCAGCCAGAGCAGCACTCAGCTCTCCAGGGCAGTCGTCACACTTAGCACGATCTGCTAAGAATCGTTTTGGAGGTAAGATTGGATGTTTCCCTTGGGAAGGGTAGCGTGCCTGATGAACTGAAAGCTGACTCAGATGAAAAGCAATTCTGTTTATTTTTTTTTTCTCTGTACCTTTAGATATCCTGCAAATTGATAATGTGTGGCAGTTTGAGAATCTGACTAAACTGCAGCTGGACAACAACATCATTGAGAAGATAGAAGGCCTGGAGAGTCTGGTTCACCTTGTGTGGCTCGGTAAGATACGGGCACATGGGGCTAGATGCCTGCTCAGGTGCAAAGCAATCTGCTGTAAAGCCAGGATGTCACATTCCTTCTCAAACACCACTGAGAGGAGCTTTCTTGGGGAAAGCTGTCAGCTGTCTGTGTGTTTCCTCATTTGACTGTCAAATGTCAAAAGGCATGAATATCAGAACTGCAAAACAATCCTTCAAATGCTTAAAAATGCGGTTTTAATAGATTTGGTGTGGCAGGAACAGGAAGCTGAGATTTCAAGGCAGCTTCCAGGTTTTTTACTCATGTTTAGAGGTGACTTTCAGAAATACGAAAACTCTTCTGTCATTTAGAAGCCTGTATTCTGTTTGTAAAGATAACACAAGCATTTTGCAGCCTAGAACCCCTGGAAGACAGTGGTGGCTTCACCACTACGTGCTTAAGGGCTTGTCATCTTTCTTGTATGAGGAAGTGAGACTGCTTTCAACTAAAAACTCAGGATACTGACAGCAGCATGGCACAGTGGTGCGGGCTCTGACGCTGGGCAGATCAGTGGCTGCTGCTACAGATTGGTAGCTTACAGCCTTCTCTGGGAACTGCAGCCACATTATTGGGTGGCAGTGTAAATATATCCTCAGTCACTGCTGAAAATAGAATGCAAGGCTTTGGTCTGTAAGCACATCTCGAAGTGTCTAATGAGTTCTTCCGCTCTGTTGTCTGCACTGTTCTGCTGTGCAGATGACTAACACACTTGTGAATCAACAGCAGATCACCACTGTGTCAGCAGAGTGTTCTGAAGCACACTCAGGGGTTGCAGTTTGCCCAAAGGTTCCAGTGGTTCAGCTGCTGCGTGCGTGTGTGTTGGCCCTCCTGGGGCTGGGGTGACGCAGACATTGGGAACCTCATCAGCTGCCTTTGGACTCCTCGGTAGCAGCCTGAGGGCAAATGCTGCCCTTTCTCATGATGAATGCAGGTGTTAGCCTAAATGCCTTGGCAGGATGGGATGAGGAAATATTAACAAGTAGCTACAGTGAGCATCTGCCTTTGCATGTCTCCATTGACAACAAGGTGATGGGGAGCGTGGAGCTGACGTGTGCTGGGCCTGTGGGAATCACCATGCTGGTGAGCACTGGTGCAGCAGGCAAGAGCCTGCATAAACAAGACATAATGTCACATTTGTCACAGAAATACATCCCTTCGAAGGGTTCTTCTTCACCTCTTTTCTTGTCAGGTTGTGTATGTGGACTCTACATGGAATGTCTTCAACCATTCTTCTCATATAGATGTTGTGTGGGCAGTTGTAAGGAGGAGATTTGTGTGTTGCTTCCTGATGCTAAGAATGGTGATTTCATGCTGAGCTTTTCCTGTAAGACACTGAGCACCCCTGAGGAAAATACTGTGTATAAACTTTTAAGTCAAGACCCATGCTAAATACAGGGTCTGGGTTGGGGTGTTCTGCTAGAAATGATTTAACTTTTGCTTGTAAAACTTCTGATTTCTAAACTCTTCCCCAGACTTGTCCTTCAACAATATTGAAGTAATTGAGGGCCTGGATACTCTTGTCAAACTGCAGGACCTAAGCCTCTACAATAACAGAATATCTAAAATTGAGCACATGGACACGTTACAAGAGCTACAGATTTTCTCCATAGGAAAGAACAACCTGACTGCTCTGGAAAATGTGAGTGCTCTCTGGCTTTGCAATTGCTCCCTATCAAAGCATGAAATATTCTAAATCTGACATTTACCACTGCCATCCCTTCGAGGAGAAATTTTTCCTTAGGATTTAATTTCCTCTGTGGCCTGAATTATGGTTTTGGTAAGCTATCCAGCTGCTAAGTGCTTACTTCAGCTGTTTCTCTTTTAGGTTATTCACTCACGAGGGCCTGGTTTTGTTACTGCTGTCATCTGTGGCAAAATTCCTATTGGTTCCCCTGAGAGGAATAAAGAGCTACTACGTATGAGGGAAGGAGGGAGTGGAGATTAGGATATATTTGGGGTTCTTTCTGAGTGTGCTTCACCAATCTGAAGGCCTTCTCTCCACTCTCATCATTTACATATTCACAATGTGAATTTAGGTATTTTCTTTCCCCAAAGCATTAGAAACTTGTAATTTAACTTTGTGTTTGGCAGCTGAGCAGGATATGTACCACAACACAACTGTGATACGAGCAATGAATTTCAAAACTGTTTCCCCAGCACTGGTAAGTACAGCATCCCTTTCCCTGTGGCACAGGTGATCTATCTCAGGAAGCTTAAAAACTTACGCACGCTGAATCTCACCGGGAACCCTTTCTGCAATGAAGAGAGGTACCTGCTGTTTGTTGTTGCTTACCTCCCAGACTTGGTATACTTGGACTTCAAGCTCGTGAGTGATGCCACAGTAAGTATTTCTGCATCCCCTTCTCGTGAAATTGGGCATGAGTACCCTACAGAGCATTTGCTTTGTTGATATGCTCACAATATTCTAGTATATGGGGCTGATTCCCTTGCAGAAATCAGACCTATGGAAACACACACTGTTTATTCAGTCTCACCTAACAGCTGTGAACCTGCAGGCCAAATTCTGTCAAATCTGGCAGAGAGGCAGAGGTGTCAAAGGTATTATGTCTTCACAGGTTTTGTGAAAATCAGCAGCTGTGTGTGGGAGAAGGGCTTGGTTAATATTGCCACAGAGATGCTGCAGTGTGAGTGTAAGACTTCTCAGAGATCAGAGAATCTCAGAGAGAGGATCTCAGAGGACATCAGTCTTGAGACATGAATCTGGAGGAAAGCAGGCTTGGTGGTCCTGCTGCTCACTGAGCAATTTGTTTCAGTAGCAGACTGACATATTATCCAAGCAAGCAAGTGCCATCCACAGGCACTTCTCTTTCCTGATTTCTGAGAAAAGGACATCAGCACTGGTAACCCACGCGACTGCTTTTTGATCCCAGGGCTCATTGGAACACGAACATATAACCAAAGAATATGTTTAAATTTGCTTGGCAGGGAGCAGGAGCTGTTCTTGGAATGTACATTACTCTTACCATAGGACTGGAAGGGCTTTCCAGGTCATTGAGTCCTGTCTCTGCTCATACAGACAATATGTCATAGAATTGCATACTTAAATTTGTCAAGCTTCAGTTGCAAGCTAATTAGGTTCTTGCCCCTGCCACTACCTTGCCATCCACTCCTCAGAAGAACCATCTCCTCCCCAGTAATTGTATTAAACTCAGCAGCTGATCCATTCAGAGCTCAAATTCAAAGTCAAAACAGGGCCTCCTACTACGACAAACAAACAAACAACAACAAAAAAACAACAACCCTAAAGATGAAGAAGTTGGGAGGTGAAATGCTGCTTGGGGTTCATTCAGCTCAGATGCATTGAATGCAGAGGCAGAGTAGTATGTCGACAAAAAATGGGGCGAGGAAGGGGGTAGAAACTTTGTTTAATAAAAGGACCCCAGAGGGGTGGAGATGCAGATGTCATTCAGGTGCACGTCAGAAAGATGGAATCCTTACACCTTTATTTGTTGGGCAATGCTGGGTAAGCAAATAAAATACCGTCTGTCTTTGTGTTTCTCAGCGAGAAGCTGCTGTTTCAAACTATCAGTATCTCACTGACTTGCTGGAACAGGAGGAGGCCGAGGCCCTGGCTCAGCTGGAGGAGGAGCAGGCAAGGCAGAAGGAGCTGGAGCATCACAAGGTGCGTGTTCTTTGGCTGGTTTGTGTTGTCTTGGGAGAAAGGAGTGCAACAGCTATTGACTTCTCCTTCAGCTGCTTGAAGCTGTAATGAGAGGTTAACACTGGCTGTGCTAACACTAAAGCTAGGATTAGTCTCTGATCTCTGAATCTCTTATTTTGAACAAAACCAGGAACTGCTGTGGAATACATATGATGTGGGGGAACGTAACTCTTCCGGCTGAACAACCAAGCTGCAGATAGAGACCCTTAGGAGCTAAATAGTAAATCATGCTGGAGGATCTTATCAGCCTAATGGGAGATGAAGAAAATTACATCTGAGGGAACTGTTAGCATCTTCATGGTGCAGTGACTTCTTTTCTTCTTTGCACCAAGTTGATGCTTTTTATTAATTTTATTATTAAGCTGTTGAGGGCTTTGAGATTGCTGTAGTCCTGTGAACAGCCTGAAAACAAGGCCAGGCAGAACGGTGATTTCAGTTATGGGCTGGCTCTGTGCTCCACACTGGCTGAAGAGCAGGAGGAGGTTAAATGACGGGAAGGACACCTGCAGCTCTTCCCTCTGACCCTCCCTGAAGTCCACTCACTCTTTACCTGCAAGGCTCGATAGCCTTGAAACATATGGTTGTATGTGAAAATGTTTTATGTCAGATTAAACAGTGTTTTCTGTCCTTAGGCTAGAGAGTTCTAGCAGCAAATCCACACGTGAACCAGGATGGCTTTCACTCCAGTTGCAGGGTGCTTTCATGACCTGGCTGGTGTATCTGTTGGGTTGGTGTCATGGTGTCTGCACAGGTCGTTCCTTGCTCAGCACACCAGCATTCCTCTGCTGGTACAGAGCTTCTAGGAGAGAGGCATCCTAAGGACTGGCAGCAGGTTGGCACTCTTCATTTGACTTAAATCGCTGTGATTCTTTTCAAAGACAGCCTTTGTGGAGTACCTGAATGGGCCGTTCCTGTTTGACAGTTTGTATGCAGAGGATACAGAAGCTGCCAAACTGGCTTACCTCCCCGGAGTGGATGACCTGCTGCAGGCATATCCTTCCTGGGTTTAAAAAACCTACAGCTAAAACCTAATGACTTGAGTTAAGAAGGAGGTGCATCCACAGGGACTCTTCATCCGTTGCTTTTGTCCAGGACTGAAAGCTGCATTGATCTGAGATCTGAGAACTTTCTGTGCTCAAATGTGGAACAGTGCCAGAAAAACACTGCGAGACCATCAGACCACTGACAGCTTTAAGGGCTGATATCTCATGAAATATGAAGGCTACAAACAAATGGTTTGTATCACTGGCAAGCTGGCCAGCCCAGCTTGAACCAACCCATTTGTATAACCACTGGCTGCTATCACCAGCAGGTCATGGGATTCCAGCGTTTCAAATTCTCACCGTTGTAATTACCATATCCCCTTTTCTTCGCCGGAATCAAACATCATTTCTGCAGCCTTCTTTTCTGACCCTTTGAGAATCAACGCTTTGTACTGCCTTTAAGTCTGGAATCCACTTAAGGTTTAAAATGAGCTAGAAGATAAATCTCCGTCAGTTAGATCGTGAGAGCGCAGTCGCTAAAATCATGTTGAAATGGAAGTGGTAGGAGATAGGAACAGACTAATCAGAATGATATGAGTCACATAGCTCACAGCCTGCCGGAGCTGGCAACAGGAAGATTTCAGGCCAGCACTTCTTTCTGATCATTGCTCCTACACGGGGGATCAGAAAGCAGACACTTTTATTTTTTGCTTTTCTCATTCAGATTAATAGAGCGTTGTCGAGGCCAGTAACTTGACCTTCCTTAAAACTGCATTACACTGTTGGGGAAGAATGCATCACAGCTTAACTATGATAGACTCTAGAAACAATTCCATTGCTGAGATAATAGCAGAAGAAAAATTGACGTTATTTTGGTGATGCTAGCAAGCCCGTAGTTTATTCTGTGCTCTGGCTGTAGGCTGCAGAGCTGTATTTATTAACTGCACAGATACTGTATTCACACTTGTGAAGACAGATAGGGCTGTATGCTTCATTCTGCTGCTTTGTCAGAAAAGAGTCAGAGAAGCCTATGTGTTTCCTCTTTGTCCTCAAGGCCTTTTTCCCCCTCAAACTGCCACATCTTTCTCTACACCCTCAAGGTAGCAAAATCCTCTGCATAGAATGTGAATGGGTGACCCAGTCCTGCCATAGACAGAGTATTGGCAGCCTGCTGCCAGCAAGAACTACAGGGCTTACATAGCAGTAGCTTGTAACTCCTGCTTGAATTTGCAGAGCTGGAAGGAATATAGCATGCTGCTCCACTGAACAAACAAAGTGCCTTGACTCTGGTGTCACATACAGGCAGGATTTTGTCTCAGTTTGCGAGAAGCTGTTTAACTACGGGCTGAAAGAGCACGAAAAACGAGAAGCTGAAGTCTCTGATTTCTACGAAGGCCTTGGTGAAGCATTAAAAGCCAACCAAGAAGAAGGCAGGAAAATAATCCTAGACTTTGAAAACAAGAACAAAACGGTAATTTTCTTTATCCTTCTGTTAGTTTGATACGTTATATACCACCTTTCAATTCCTCTGTGAATGAGAGTAACTCCATTAAAATTCGGATAATGAACTTGGATTTACACTGCAGTAGGAACGTGGTCCCTAACTGCAGAGTCCCAGAAGGGCTGAGGTTGGAGGGGAGCTCAGGAGGACACCTGGCCCTCCAGGTAGGGCAGGGCTGTCTGCAGCAGGCTGCTCAGGACCACATCCATGGGTTTGGAATATCTCCAAGAACGGACACTCCACATCCTCCCTGGCAACTCGTTCCAGTGCTCAGCCACCGATCTTCCTTTGTTTTCTTGCAGTGTAAATCTGTGATTATGTCAGGTAATATTAACTAACGTGATGTTTTAGTGCTTTATACAGGGAAAGGATCTGGGGTTTGAAGCTTCAGCCCTTTTGTCAAACCACCACCAGCTAACACTGACAGCTTTTATCCATACTGGAAATGGAAATTGAGTGTAGGACAAAATTAACATGCCCTAGTGTTATCTCATTGTCCATGGAGGTAAAGTTCTTCAAAAAAGAAAAGGAGATTGCAGGTCATTCCGTTTGTTGTCAAGTCATTTTCTGATTCAGTTCATTTTGTCAGCAACAGCTCAAAGAACTTTGACAGAAAAATCAGGTAAAGCGATTGTAATGTATTTCTGGTCCTTTTTTTTTTTTTTTTTTAAAGCAGAAACAATCTTTTTTTCATTCTGCTCAACTACAGCCACCCATTGTGGCTGCTGGGGGCATAGCTTCTAGCTGGATCCCTGTCTGACCACGTATAATAGGTGGATCATTATTTTGTTTCCACAGAAATTAAAAAAAAAAACAAAACAGGGGGGCTAAAGCTTGGTAAACCTGTCAGCTGAGCAGAGCAAGTCCCTGACAGCTGACACTGCACAGAGTCACGAGAACTGGCTCTTTGAAAACCAGGTCACTTTTATTTCGCTGCCTTGTCACAAGCTGGCAGCCTGCTGAGTCACCCTGCCCCCAGGTCCTTGGACCTTGCTGAGTCATGCTGGCAAACAGACTCTGGCAACGCTGGTGGGGATGTGAGTTTGCAGGTGAGCAGATAAAGCAACAGATAAAGATTGAGAATGTCTGCTCAGTTAACTTGTACTTGGTTCTCAGTATAAATAGTAAGATATATATGTATGGCTTTGACAGTTTGTCTGGTAGCCTGCAGCCTCAGCAACGGGCTGACCTGCCAGAGCAGGACACAGCCACAGTTCCCATGTAAATCCAGCATCCAAACCGAACACTTGTCTCTTAGCAGTCACTTAAAGCTGACAGAGAAGTTCAAAAAGGGCAGAGGTCCCAGCAGACTGAAATCTGTCAACCATTTTTAGGGGCTGTTTGCCTGGCAGTAATCCTTCCCTGCAACCTTGGGCAACCTGTGAAAGAACACTGCTCTCCAAAGTTGCTTCAGGAGCACAGCAGCATTAAAGGCCCCGAGCTTTGAAGTTATTGCTTCCAGAGCTGTGGCTTGAATGGCCTGGGAGGTTTCTGAGGCCTCCTGGCTTCTTTACATTGGAAAAGAAAATAGCTTGCTCACTCCTCTCCACTTTTAACACTGCAAAATTTGGGTAATACGGGCTGTTTTCAGACACAGGTCTTGGCAGTGATCTTGGCCAGAATTCCCTCTCTTAGCCCATTCCATTTCCTCTCAAGAGGATTAGATTAGACATCTTAAAACGCGTGTTTCTTTTCTCCTATTAACATTTGATTGTTAACTTGTTTTGAACAGACTTCAAAATAAAACATTGCTGAGCACAAGAGGATTTTTTTTTTTTTTTGATCTAAGAAATGCTTAATTCTGAAGGGCAATAAATCCTTGCCGTGAGAAGAAGTCAAGCAATGATAGGTATTCCATATTCAGAATACTAAATCCTGACCCTGTGGATGTCAGGCATGATTCTCCTTGACAGGAAGAGGATCAGGATTTAGATCTGCATTTCTTGCTAAGAGTAATTGTTAATCTCTGCTTCATGGCCAGCAGTGTCAAGAATCATATATATATATATGGACTTAAAATGTGTCTGAAGGGGAGCCAAAGTTGGAAGCATAGAAGGGGCAAAGTCATCTGGTAGTGGAAGATGAGGAGGAGTTTTCACCAGTGTCACTGCACTGCACGGGATCCTTTACGTAGCAGCAGACCTCAGCACTGTTGGCTTCCCAGTATGTAAATCCAGGGACTCACTGCATCAGCACGTTGCATTTCAGCTAATCAGCAGCAGGAACTTTTCTCACATGTGTAACAAGTTAATTAAATGGCAATGGAGCGCTGAACACCAACTATAAGTAATTTATGTGTCTCTGTGTTTAGAGGCTGGATGAGATTCATTGTGCCAAGAGTTACGATGCTGCTGAGTCTATGCGGGCCGAGTACAACGAGGACATACTGCAGCTGTCAGAAACACTCATGACCTTGGAAATACAGCTGGTTGACCAGCTGGAGGTAAGGCTCAGGCACCTTACACCTGTTACACCTCCCATCCAGGATGCAGGGGGTTCATTCTTCTGTTGCTGCATGCCTCTGCATAGCAGCCCATCCCACAAAGAGGGGCACAGAGTTCTTCCAGTCACACTCACGTTCTGTCTCCATCTCAGCCTTGCTCTGGTTGATATGGGTGAGATCAGGCCCTGGATGCTGATACGCTGCAACAGATTTCTGTTTCTCAGAGCAGAGTGCAGTCTTGCCTTCACATCAATCCAAGCTGATTTCCTGAGCTTTAGAGAAAGGGACTTGAGGTTGTTGAGTCATGTTAGAGGTCTGCATATAGAACTCTCTGCATGGAATGGGGCGTGCATTTGGCATTCTGGAGGTGTAATTCTTTGAAGCTGATCCTCACCATGAATAAGATTACACACGTTCCTGCTCAGCTTACTGCATTTGCTTGCATAATAGCTGCCTTTTTTCTCCCCACTTTTCCTTGAAAACTAGGGCAGGGCTCCTAATGTGCGTCCTCATTTAAAGCCAAAACCAAAACCTAATCTGTTATCAACTAGCAGGCAGGATCTGCGGCCCTTACGCAAGCAGATGCAGCAGTTTACTGCTGTGAATGTGCATGACAGAAAACAGGAGCACAAAATGGATTCCCTACTGCCCCAGGATTGTTTTCTGAACTGGTCCTAATACATCCGCAGCCACTGATGGAAAGATCAGAAGCATTCCTTCGTGCTTGCCCTTCTGGACTTGCAGGATTTGGGTGGCTGTGTTTGAACTGTTACAGCCAGACGTGAAGTGCAGCACTTAACAGATTCTCCATCAGCCATTTTTTGAGAGGCACTAGGCAGCAGCCATTTCCATGGCTGAGAACTAAAACAAGAGCTGCAGTAAGGCGAGGCACTGCTTGCACTTCTCACAAGAGGCTTTTCAGACACACAAGGAGAATGCAGCCTGGCAGAATGCAGGAGAGCAGCATGCTCTGTGCTCTAAGGGAGAGCACAAAGGGATGGGATGGCTCCAGAGACCAGGTAAGCATCATTCAGCCAACTCCTCTCCACTAAGCTGATCCTGA
Organism: Penelope pileata; assembly: GCA_013396635.1. NCBI lineage: Eukaryota > Metazoa > Chordata > Aves > Galliformes > Cracidae > Penelope > Penelope pileata. The sequence continues at coordinate 17,070 of WBMW01004456.1, read as the reverse complement.
TTTTCTGTCCCTGAAAGAGAAAATAAATTCCTGTAGCACTTCAAACAATGTACGTGCTTTAGGTAGTTCATTTTCTGACTGTGCTAATAACAGCAGTGAGTCTAAATTACCATCAGTTTTACCTTCTTCCTAGGTTCCTTTTTATGCTCATGAAAGCATTCATTGTAACATTTCCTCTTTTCCCCCCCATTAAGGAGCTGTTAAAGGAATTTGAAAGAAACATTGACGCCATAGTGTCAACATTCGCTGAAGATGTTAAAGGGATATATCCTTGTCACAGCACGTCGGTGTGGGTCCCTAAGCAAGGTGCACACACTTCACTCCTAAATCCAGAACCGAGCCATTGGAATAGAATTGTGTTACTTTTTGTCAGCAGAAAAGGAATTTTCCCAGCTTTACAGGTCATTTAAGGCGCTCAAAGTCTTTCTGTGGAGACTGTAGAAAGCACAGAGGGCTCTGCCTAAATTCTCATGTCCTGAAAGTCTGTAGGATCTTGGTTTTTTCCTTCAAGTATGCATGGCACAACGCTGGGAAGGTCTGGTTAGACTTTGCTGCGTGCATTCCTGCCACAGCAGCCAATGGAACACCTGCAGTTCTTGATGCTTCTTTAAATGCCCTTCATGTTTGTGTTACTGATGTCTTCTGGAACAACGTGAGATAACAGCAGCAAAGTGCTTCAGTGGCAGATTATATATATAAATCTGTGGCTCGGTGCAAATAATTGGCATATTCAGAGCTAAGCTTATATCCTGGGAGGTCTCCCTCAGTTTCCTCTGCAACCCAGGCACACTCTTAGTTCTGTGTGATATATGGCAGTGAGGATGAGACCTGATGTCAGCTGTGATTAAGAGCAGAAAGTGCAAATCCTGACATCACAGCAGCTTCTGGCAGCAGCGAGGCTGTTTCCCAAGGAGGCCTGCTGTGAGGACATGGGACACCAGAGTGCTTTTCTGCACGCCTGCATTAGGGCTGGCAGCCCTCTTTCATGTAGCATGTTGCTCTTGGTGAGCCTCAGCCTCTAGTTGCAGGAGGTCCAGCTTCATCTCTAGCAGTGAGTGGTGTGCTCAGCCTTTTCCTTAACCATCTTCTGTACGATGAACCAGTGCCGGGACCTGGAAAACCGTCACCACGAAAAGCTGCTTGAGATCTCCATCAGCACCCTGGAGAAATCACTCAAGAATGAGCTTGATGAGGAACTGCCAGGTGATGTTCGTGAGGTGAGGGCACCAGAAAATTCATCTCCTCCATTAGGGAGTCAGCAAGAGGAGGGGGCCACAGCCTCCCCTCAGAAGGGACAGGATTTCCAGGAGGCTCAGTGCAGCTGGAGCTGGGTCTAACTAGAGTGTAGCTCAGCTGCAGTGCTGCTGGCCATCTCTGCTGGCTGGGATGGAGATGACTGCACTGCAGGGATCCCTGGGCTCTGCAAAAGCTGGTGGCAGTAGCCCAGGAGAGGTGCTGAGCAAATCTCTCTCTTGCCTCCAGCACAGCTCACTTCTCTGGCTGATTTTCAAGCCCCAACCCAGCAGGCACTCAGGCAGCTTCTCTGCTGTACTTGCAGCTGGTTTTGTTCAGATTCTCCCTGCTCCCCACAGAACCCAAATCTCAGGAGCCCTCCCTGGAGGTCTGCTGCCCATGAGCTGTTCTGGGGGCAGGACACAGCACTCCAAACCCTGCCTTCCTCTGCGGCCCCCGTCTTGCTCTGATACCAGAGATCCCAGGAGCCTTTCAGAAAGCACAAAGATTCTCGCAGTGCTCCAGACAGCAAAGCTGCTGACCTTTTTGCCTCTGTTATTCCTTCACTTAGTGGCTAATTGACTCGAGTTTTGCATTCGCTGGGCTTTTGCTCTGTCCAGGTTATCCCAGCCCCCCACCACTCCGGGTAATCAAGAGCTGACAGACACAAAACAGCCCCCTCGCCCCCCCGGGGCAGCCCCCTGCTTTATGGCCTGTGCAGATGGCTGCAGTTCCGCACCGTTGCTGTGCACCCATTTTGCCTCGCTGCCATCCATTTCCACGGAGAAGCAATCTTCATTTGTTCAACAGCTGCACTTGGCTGCGGGAGGAGCGTCACGATGCTTAAGCGAAGCCACCCTCAATTTGGAGCCACGGGGGAAGTCACTGCTTCCATTAGAAGCTGAGGCTTTCCGAAATGAAGATTTACAGCCAGTGCCACCAGTGCAAGAGATGCTTCCAAGTGTGATTTTCCACTTCCTGCACCTGCTGGGATGGGCGAGCTGGAGCATATGAAGCTTTGCTTCAACAGCAGCTGCCGCAGGGGCCGGCTGTGTGCTGCTCCCTGCTCTAGCAGGTGAGGCTGAGGGTACTGCCTCAGTTTCCCCATCCACACTAAGGCAAAGCCTAGACCCATCCTTGCAGAGGGAAAAGCACTGCATCATCATCATCCTGATGAGTAGGGTTTTGTCAGTCTGAAACAGAGGTCTCCTTTTCCTCCCCCAAGCACTGCAGTTACTGTGCTGCTAGTTCTGAGCTCTGCTGCTTTTGCTGCATGCCTGCCCCCCTCCCCTGATCCAGTCACGTTACCTCCTAGCTTCTCGAGGACAAAACCACCATTGTCAACATGGCCAACAAATCCCATAACATCCACCTGCTGAAGATCAGCATGCGAGAGTGCGACATGCTCTGCAACACCTACCGCTGGCAGGCCTCCGTGACAGAGAAGGTAAGGGATCTTTGGGCTGCTGTGGGGATGGGGTCTGCCCCCAAGTGGTGGGGACACTGCTAGGGAAGATGCTCCCCAACCTCTGCTGGAGTCCTCTGTGCCAGGCACCCTAAGTCTGCGGATTCACTGCTTGGTTTCCATCCGTTCAGGCTCTCCAAAATGAGATTGACAGAAACCGCAACCGCGTCAAAGAGATTTTTCAGTACATCGATGATCTCCAGGAGCAGCTGGAAAACGTTGTGCTCCCAGAGCCCACAGATTAGGTCTGGGCACCATAGCTGGGTGCACACAGGACAACCCCCAGTGGCAGAACAGCCAGCAGGGTTGGCTGCCCCTGCCTGTGCTGCCTGAGACATTTCAGGCCAAAGGCATACTCCTTGCATCCTGCCATAGTCAGCAAATAAAAGATACTTATTGTTTCCAGAAAATCCCATGAAGCTTTGTCTCTTCCATCACGTTGGCATGAAGCCCATTCAGAGCTCAGACCTGGTCACAAGGGGTTATGGCTCAGCTGTGAGCTGATTGAACCAAATCATCATGGCACATCATGCCTGAAAGCTTGAGTACCTGCAGGCACAGCAGCAGGAACCTGCGAGCCACAGGCACACGGCTGCAGTCGGGGAGAGAGCGCTCTCCATCAAACCACCTCCAGAATAACTGCAGGTTTCCAGCTCAGCAAGCACAAGGCTGGGGCTCTGCGTGCCTAGGAGCCTTGTTGTGTCGCTGCCTCTTGTGAAAGCAGCTTTCTGCAGCGTGAACAGTGCAGCCCCCAGGTAGCAGGAAGGGAAATCAATGGTTCCACTGGAGCTCACACGCTGCCGCTCGCAACAGCCAAGCGAGGAGTCATTAATTCCCCTCCTTGCTCAGTGACAGCAGCTGCTGCACTCACTTGTGGGCAGCTTCTGAGGAATGATGCTGGCCGGGGCGGTACTGCTAGAGGCAAGCAGCAAGGAGAAAGGTGGGAAGGTTAAATGAAAGGGTGGCTGCATATGCACTCAGGGGAGAGACCAGGTCTCCCGAAAGCCCTTTAGCTGGCGCTGCCTGACGTTCAGATTTAGCTCTGAGTGCTCTGTTCTTCTGAAAAATGGCTGGAGCCCAGGTTTCCCCCTCCCAGCTTGCTCCAGCGCTGCACAGTCAGCTCCCTGCTGCTCCTTGGCTGCTGGGACAGGGCACCCCGCACACAGAGACCCGCACTGAGACACAGAGGGAGCGAATCTGCCTGGTAGCTTGTGCCTGCTCAGTTCTGCTCTGTTGTGTTTTCTGCCTGCAGCCATCCCCGCACCTGCCTAGAGCCCAGCAGCTCAGAATCTACATCACAGTTTGACAATTAAAGCAAAGAAATACTCAGCAGCATTAGCTTTCAGTATCTTGCAGAGGCGTGCCTTTAATCAAACAGAGAGACCCTGGTGTTACATACAGGCACGCCGAGGGATGAAGAACAGATGCAACCGAGTCTGTTTTCAGATTTCCATAACAAGTGTGTGTCAGGAGCTGGCAGCTATGAAGACAAGTGGCATATGCTAGGTGTGTCTGTGCCGTGCCCTGCCCAGGAAGCTGTTTCTTTCATGGGAGCTCCTCTGATGAATTACAGACACTGGGAATGGACAGCAGAATACGCAGAGGGAGCTCACCTTGACCTTTCCTCCTTGTGGGCTCAAAACTGCTGGCGCTGCACTGCAGCAGGCGGTCCAAGCAAGGAGCTGCCCACAAAGCCGCAGTTCCTCAGCACGAGGCTGATCCCAGAAAAGCTGGGGTGGCAGGATGGTGGTTACCCTCCCTGGGTCACGGCCGTCGATTCACAGCTGGGCATTTTCCTCCTACACCCAGCCCAGCAGCCCTAGTCCTGCAACAGCTTGTGTTTTACAGTCGAGCTCTCTGAACAGAGGTGAACAAAGAGAGTCCCAGCTGCCGCACGAGCACGCAGCTCACACAGATCGTAGTCGTGGGCCCACTCCACATTGCCCCACCGCTGAATCTGAAGGAGAGGAGGAGGAACACGAGTCAGTTCAGAACTGAATTGCTGCTAGGGATTCAGCCTCCCTTTTCATGTTTGTGAAACACAGATGCCCCCCAGGAGCTACTGGGGTAAGGAGATCTCCAGCTGAATACCGTGGAAGGACGCGCTTCATCTGTACTGGGCTCTGAGGCAAAGCCCCTTAAAGGGAGAATGGAAATACTCCCATCAGCTTCAGCCATTTCGGGTCAGGGAGAGCTTCATGCCAGGCCAGTTTCCAGCTTGTGCTCTCACAGGAAGCAAGTTATTAGTTTGGTGTCTAGCAAAGCCTCCAGGCTGGAAAACCTACAGCAAGAGAAGCCATGCACGACTCTGCACTTCAGATTAGAGAGGGAGAAAAGCAGCCACCTGGGTTCTGTAAAACGAAACTGGCAGCCCCAAGAGCACCCTGGGCTGTTGCACCTATCATGCTGCTCTACAGCAGCGTGCTGCAAACTGGTGGAGTGGAACCTCTCCTGTAATAGCAGGCACTTCCCCTGCCAGTTACTTGTGAGGGGGGCCGCGTCTGTCATGCTGAGATTATTGCTATTTGAATTATAGGGTTGCTCTGTAACATAATTTACCTGGTATTCTTCCTCCAGCCGAGACAGAAGCACGGCTTTCTCTACTGTAATGTGCCTGTCAATCAGGCCCATGGACAGAATCAGAGATTTCAGCTGGGTGATTACATATTCTATACCTGGAAGGGAAAAATCCAAAACAAACAAGATTTGTGGTTGTTTTAGTCAGCATTACAGCAGCATCTTCACATGCTCTGAAGGGCTCCCCACAGGCACATCACAATGCCAGTGACACCTCCCACTCCCATCTGGGCTCCTAAGAGCCAGATGTGCAGTTAACAGCACAAAAGCACTCTCCTGGCCACTGTCACTGCAGTGACCTCAATGCTCTGATCACCTCAGCACATCAGCAGGAGGGGAAAACATAACAGCCTCTCCTCTCTCCACTGAGAGGAGCCTCTCCTGCCCTTGTGCAGCCCACACAGAGGGCTCCCCCAGCCCAGCCTCTCTCACCTTGCAGAGCCCACATGTTGTAGGAGGCCAGGTGGCTGATGAAGGTGTCCCTGGTGCTGGCCGGGATGTTTGGCCCCATAATGCTGGTGGAGGAACCGATTGCCACGTTGTACCTGGAATGATCACATGGCCCCTTAGAAAAGCTCGTGGACCTTGCAGCTCTGAGTCACAAGCACTAGAGCTATTGGCTTCTAGAAATATCTTTGACCTCTTACCTTTTCTCAGCCCAGGCAACAATGGGATCCCATTCTTGTTTCTGCAGCTCTGCCAAGGCAGCTGGCTCCTCCACTCGATAGCTGGGACATTGCACAACAAAGCCACATGCGTGTTCACTCACAAACCTCCAGACTGCTCCCTGCCAGGCTGCAGCACCCCTGGGAAGGAGGTTTGTGCCCCCCACAGACCCCAGCACGGGGAGCATGAGCCTTTTGTCCACCATACCAGCAGCAGCTGTGACTGAGGATGATCTCCCCACTCTTCCTCAAATCCAAAGCTTTTTGTTGTTTTAGGAAGGACAATTCTATCTAGCTGTATAACAGAGCTACAACCTGTTCAACAGAAAATTGCGGGTAGCCTGAAGCCAGCCACTGGATGCAGGAAGATTTAGCTATGAGAGCAGGGGACACATCCCACAGGGCCCCACCTCCTGCCTCACACACCCAGTGCCAGCCACTGTCCTGCCCTGCCCAGCCCAACGTGACCAAAGCCACAAACAAAGAGCAGGGTGAGTTCTGTTCCCCTCTCTGCTCAGGAGCAGAGCAGCTGCCAGTGGACACCTCAGAGGCTGGGACTGTCAGACACGAGCTTGGGCAGGCTGGATCCCACAACCCCCAAGGACTTTAAGGAGCAAAGGGCATTTTGCTACTAGTACAAGTCCTCTGAGCTTCCTGAACCTTCACAGTACTGGAGTGCCAGAGGACTCGGCTGACATCCTCCCAAGCCTTACTTAGCTTTTCCCCAAGGAAACCTTCACTTCTTGCTGCTCCTACCCAGCACGGACACCTCCAAAACAGTTCAACAGAGAAGCAGATCCCTGTTCTCCCTCACACCTCTGCCCTTTAAGGGCATGGAATTCCGCTCGGTTTGCAGACACAGGACTGAGTTAAACTAATTCAAACCCCTGTGCCAAAGCCAGGACAGACCAGAGCCCTGCAATGACTTGGTCAGAACACACATTTTCTCTCCATTCTCTCAATTACCCTTCCAAAAACCACACTGCAACAAGACAACCCCAGCTCTGTGCCAGTGGCTCTCCCAGTCTCGTACCAGACAGTGTCAGTCTCCAGGAACTTCACAGCTGCCCGGATCAGCTGCACTTTGTTTCGCTGAGTGGGATTGTCCAGAGCCGTGTTGCACAGCGTGGTCTGCAGGATAAAAGCAGTTTAAATCACTCAAGGCTGTTACTCGAGGCTTGAGGAAGCAGCAGCTTCCATTGTACTAAGCCAAGCAGAAGCAGAAGGATCTGGGGCATACTAAGAGAACTCAGGAGCTCAGTCAGAGGGAATTGTAGAGCCAGAGCATGACTCATGCAATAGAGCTCATCCAACTTCTTTGTACCCCTTGCTATCCCCAGTAGCGCTCTCCAGCTCCTTCTCAAACTCCCCAGTGACTCAGGTTTCCCTCCCAGCCTGTATCCAACTGCCACACAACAGCAGGGCTGTCCCCACTGCCCAGGCAAGGTGCTGATCTCTGGTCCCCACTGCCCCTGGCACGAGGACATCCTGCTCTCTCCACGTTCTGCCTTGGGAGACCATTCCTGTGCTTCAGCACTGCGACCTGCTGTGCTCACCAGGTGCATGGTGTAGAACTTGATGGTGTCTTTCTGAGAGTCCCACTCTGTCGCCACCGCAATGGCCAAGGCCTCACTGGGGACAGTGAAGAGCTTGGCCTGGGGCGTTTTCAGCTTCCGATGGTCCAGGTTGATTTCAAAGCCTCCTGGGGAATCAGAGTAGAAATCCTGGGGAATTAAAGAGGAGCAGGCACTAAGGAACAACAGACAACCCCACAGAGGGAGCAAGCTCAGAGCTGGAGCGGAAGGGAACATGGGATCAGCAAGTTTCCTACCATCACCAACACTTTGACATTGCTTTCCCCCAAATGATGTTGGAAACTTTCCCACCACGTGGTTTTGCTACAGATAAGGAAAGGACAAAGCAGCCCATGTGCACAGCGAGGGCTGCAGGCATGCCAATGCCTCGCAGTGATAACCCCTGCCCAGGGAGCAGCCCCCATTCACTCACCCTCTCCTTGGGAGATGCTCACATTCTGGTAAAACCTCTTCCTCTCTGGGGGTGAAAACAGAGCCAATGAAAGGGCAGTGAGAGGAGGCTGGGGGCCCTCCCCTGCTCCCCATCACAGATCAGAACACAGGGAGCCCTCAGGGCTCTTGCCACAAACCCCTGCTCGTTCACCCACCTCCGAGCCCCACTCCATTTTGCTCAGCTGGGGAAGCATTGTGACAAAGGTGGGCTGGTGGCTGCCCCCAGCACTGCCCCGCTCACCCACGGCAGCAGCTTTCAGGCGGGCACTGCCTGCAGGATGTGCAGGGCAGCAGCTGGATTGCGGGAGGGTCACCAGGGGCAGAACCACCACCCTCGGCCCCTCCAGCCCACACCTCCCACCCAGCGGCTCTGCTCAGGCTGGGAGGGGATGCACAGCCCAGCGTGTGCCTGAGCCCCCCCGGGTGGGTCACGGCCCTCTGCCCCCACAGCAGGAAACCTCAAAGCCCCCAGTCAGAAGCACAGCAGCAGGAGGGCAGCCCCGCGGCCCAGCTCCATGGCACCCAGGGGCCCCCACCCCGCAGGATGGTCCATCAGCTTCTCCTTACCCTATATGAGGCAGATTTTACCATTTCTCACTTTTTTCAACCCATCCTGAAGGCCTGAACCTAACCCCCAGGTGACCTTGACGGTGTCCCCCCGCGAAACGCCCCCGGGGACCCCTCCCCCCCGTTCCCACACGGGGAACTGAGCCCCCCCCCCAGGGGCCCCGCAGGGCCCCGGCTCCCC
>WBMW01004453.1:3339-38148 GCA_013396635.1 Penelope pileata | reverse complement strand
CTCGACCTGCTTGCCACACTTCTTTTCACGATACAATTGCCTTTCTGGGCTACAAGCACACCATCCAGCCCAGATGCAGATCTTCATCCATTGCTATTCCCATCCCGTTCTCCGTAGGCTGATCTCAGTCAGTTCATTGTACTGAAACCAGGCCTTTCCCCAGTGCAGATGCAGGACCTTGCACTTGTCTGTGTTGAGCTTCACATGGCCACAGTTCCCACATCTCATTCTCTTATAATGAAATCCCTTCACACCACAGTAGCAAATATACCACTGTTTGGTGTGTTCCCTAAACTTAGTGTCACCCTGAAACTCCAGGCCACAAAGGCTCCATTAAGCATTGCCTTGCCAGGCAGGGCCAATTTGCTCCTGGGTATTAGACAGTCGCAGATTAACTGTTCCGCTAGGGAGGGCTCAGATCTCCATTTTTAGCATTGCCCTGGCTACCACCCGTCTTTTGACTCCATTGGGACTCTCTGGACATGGAGGATTTGGCAGATATGCTTGGGGAAGTGATGGGCACAGGAATGCTTTTGGAGCTGTAACATTCAAAGCAAAGAAACATCAGAGTTTCACTCAGTTGAGCACTGGCCAGCGGAGAAATGCCTTCTGGCAACCCAGTGTCTTTCTTTATCACAGAACCTTGGAATCTCCTGAGTTGTAAGGGACCCACAAAGATCATCTGGTCCAACTCCTTATCCAACTTATGAAATTCTCCTATCTTAACAGATGAAAAATAATATCCAATGACATTCATTGCTGACGTGTCACTTAGAGGGAGGTCATGGACACTCTTATATGACCTGGCCAATACCATACAGCCATCCACCTCCCCATGGCTCTTGGAAAGACCATCTCCCTTGAGGGGACTCAACTCATCCAGGCAAAGAAGGAGGTGAACAACAAGGATGTTATACAACACTTTGATTCCAAGTCAAAACATTCACCACTGAATGGCTTTGCTAGGAATCCCAAGGGGAAAGAACACGAGGATACTGAGATTACAATGCAGCATAAATTTTATTGAATTGAAAGAAGGAATCAAAGTAGAGCACAGATTAAGGCTGCTACAAATACAGCTGGCAAAAAGACCGGCAATCAGCTGGCAAACTTCAGCAAAATGGGATGCATGTCTTCCTCATCTGGTGAGATGGATAAGGGCCCTCTCAGCTTGCTTCAGGATGAACTCATGGCACAGGAAAGCAGGAGACAACAACGACTCAAGATGCAGAGAAGAAAGCAGAAGACAAAGACATCTGCTGGCCATGTTTCCATGAGGGTGTTCAGCCCAGCTGGAAACCCTGGCCAGCAGCTCCATCCTCACTCCAGCACCTGGCTTCGGGCTTCCTGGGCGATGTGCTCACGGGACGTCCACCTCGGCTTTAGCAGGGCAGGCACCTCCTGCCAGAGTAACGGCCACCCAGGCCAGAGATGCCAAAGCCCCCAGAGGAGATGGGAACTCCCTCCTCGCTCAGGATGCTGCCAACAGCAGCGGAGGTGCTGGATCCCACAGCGGTGTTCTGGGGGAAGGAGCTGAGGATGGGGCCGGGCAGGGTCACCACCACGGGAGAGGGCTGGATCACCACGCGGGAGTCCTGGCACTGCCGCACACACGGCTCGTTGCAGCTGTTGGCCAGCGGGGTCGGGCCGCAGGGACGGCACAGATCGAAGCAGGACATGGCTGTGGGATGGAGCTGCACCTGGCAGAGAGGGCAGGCACAGCACAGCGTCAGCAGCAGCCTGGCCGCCTGCTCGCCACGAGAGGAGGCAGAGGCTGGGCAGCAGGGACAGAGAGAGCCTGGGGAGCCCAGGTCCCCAGCCATCCCTGCACAGACAGAGCAAGGCCTCCTCCCGCCTCCCCCCACACTGCCAAGCAGAACAGAGCTGCTGGGAGCAGCCCCAAGGAGCACGGCTCACACCAACACCTGCACGGAGGCAGAGACTCGGTGGAGGCCAGAAGAGCCAGAGGAGAAGCAGAGCAAGAGGAGAGTGTGGAGAAGGCCACGGCAGCTCACCTGGTTCACCAAGTAGGAGAAGGCAGGAGAAGTGGATGAGGGAGCCTGGTGCTGGACGGCCTTTTATACTGGACAGGACTGCCCGAAGGCTAGAGTCACTCTTTGCACATGTAATGTGTTTACTAGAAGATGAGCTTTCTATGTAGAACACCACAATTATAGAAACTAGTATTTTGTTCCTTTTCCCTGTAATGATCTTTTCATTTCCCTGTCCTCATCATGCCCATTCCACCATACAAGCTCCTTTCAGGTGACTGAAGAATTAGAGGCCAAAATGTTTCTGTGGAAGGAACACAAAAGTGCAGTACTACAAAGGCAAGAGGATGGAGACTGTCAACCTTGTCAGGTGTTTCAACCATCTAACACTGCTGCAAGCCCCACCATGTCCATGCATTGGATTCTGCTTTGCTCCTACATCCTGACAGGACAGCACACACCAAGGAACACACAGCAATATTTCCAGGCCGCACACAGGCCTGACCAGAAACAAGATCAGGAGTGCCACCAAGGGCAGCTGGGACAGCAGATGTCAGGGTCGCCCTGGGGATATGTGCCAAAAGAGGACACCAAGCTCTACACCCTGCTGACCTGAGGCAAGATGCTCCCAGGCGGAGCGACTGCCCAGCTTGTGATACGAGACATACACACCTCAGGCCTGCAGCCAGGCCCTCATCCCAGAGCATGGACAAAATGCCCTCCACAATTATGCTAGGCCTCCACCAGACACTGGCAGCACTGTAATCACAGAGGCACCACAAAATGCCTCATTTAGGAAGATGAGGAGAGCTTTGAAGGTGCACCGAATTACCTTGATGATGGCGGTTAAAAACTGCCACCCCAAAAAGGTGCTGACACCGCTCAGTAAGAGCCATTTGCTTCCTGTGGAATGTGAGCCTGGAGCCACAGCAGCAACGGCCCTCATTGCACTGTGCATGGGCAAGGAAGAAGCAGAGATGGCAGACAGCTTCACCAGAGACCTGGTCATGTCCACAGTGATGAAGAAGGACTGACATCAAGCCAGGCTGTCAGTACACAGGTCAGATCCTGTGATGGAAATCTGGGTCAACACAGCCCAGAAATTCCTGACCAGGCCCTGGAAAAAACACACAGACTCAATGAGGAGCTGGGAAAGCACTGAGTAACTGTACATACAGACCAGAGACATCCATGGTCAGGCAAAAACAAATCTGCCACAGAACAGGAGACCAAGAACAGTGCAACAAGAAAAGAGCAAAGGCCAAAGTCTCAGGGCAGAGCTTAAATATAGGCCATGGGTCAACGGGAAGAGGGTGTGATGGGAGACTCCAGGTGAGCCTGGTGAGGGCCAGTGGGCCTCTGGCAGCTCTCAGAGCACTGATGGGCAAGAAGAGGAAACCTCACGTGCACCTGGGACACTGGGTACCATCTGCCACAGAAAGGGAAGGAAGGATTTCCTCCACCCCAGCACGAAGCTTCAGGTAATTCTCAAAGTGAAAACTATGTCTCTGCTTCTCAGGGGCTGCCCAACAGTCCCTGGTGCTCTGCAGCACTCTGTTCCCCCTGACCACATGCTGCAGAGGCGGACTTCCCTCCCAGGTACCAGATTTCACTGGACTTCGCTCCTGCTCTCAGCTCACGATGGCCTTGCCCTATGGAGAAAGGCATTGCAGGGTTTCTCACAGCCTTTCTCACAGCACCAGATCTGCCCCTCACTGCCTCAAACACGACCAGGTGGCACAGACAAAAGCATCACCTGTGGAGGACTGGGGTGTATGGGAAGAAAGCTAGGTAGCTTGTTTTCTCCTGCATCCCCTGTGGCAGGAGCAATCACCAGATGCTGGTTAAAAGGGACAGAACAGAACTGGCCAAAGTCACCCACATTCCATGTTGCTTCCTTCCCTGATGCTGATGGCCTTACAGTTTGGAGCAGAAGGTATGAAAAGCACAATGACTGCAGCCATAGGATTTCTTTCTTTTTTCCATATGTGTGCAAAGATCAGATAGGGACTTGTTAAATCCCTTCACAGTTGCAGCTCAATGGTCCTGCAATAAACAAGCAGCGTCTTTGCAGCAGATACTGCACTGCTGAGTTCTTTGAGGAGGTGGGGAGTAGGCATAGGGAGAAGATCTGGGTAAAAAACTGAACTTGACACTCTACTTCATCACATTTCTCCTCGGAGAGTGTGGATGGGCATCCCAACAGGGAAGGAACACAGAAAGACTGAGATTACAATGCGGCATAAACTTTATTGGAACTGAAGATAGAAACAAAGCAGTGCACGGTGGAAGGGATCTTTGTACCCTTTCACCACAACAGGATGCACATCTTCCTCCCTCACGGGGTGACAGGGAGAAGAAGCAGGGCCCTCTCAAATTGCTTCAGGATGAACCCATGGCACAGGACAGCAGGAGACAACAAGGACTCGTGATGCAGAGAAGAAAGCGGAAGAAGAAGACATCTGCTGGCCGTGTTTCCAGACAGCACAGGCTGGCACCCTGAGCACAAGGGTGCTCAGCCCAGCTGGAAACCCTGGCCAGCAGCTCCGTCCTCACTCCAGCACCTGGCTTTGGGCTTCCTGGGCGATGCGCTCACGGGACGTCCACCTCAGCTTTAGCAGGGCAGGCACCTCCTGCCAGAGTAACGGCCACCCAGGCCAGAGATGCCAAAGCCCCCAGAGGAGATGGGAACTCCCTCCTCACTCAGGATGCTGCCAACAGCAGCAGACGCTGAGGATCCCACAGCGGTGTTTTGGGGGAAGGAGCTGAGGATGGGGCCGGGCAGGGTCACCACCACGGGAGAGGGCTGGATCACCACGCGGGAGTCCTGGCACTGCCGCACACACGGCTCGTTGCAGCTGTTGGCCAGCGGGGTCGGGCCGCAGGGACGGCACAGATCGAAGCAGGACATGGCTGTGGGATGGAGCTGCACCTGGCAGAGAGGGCAGGCACAGCACAGCGTCAGCAGCAGCCTGGCCGCCTGCTCACCACGAGAGGAGGCAGAGGCTGGGCAGCAGGGACAGAGAGAGCCTGGGGAGCCCAGGTCCCCAGCCATCCCTGCAGAGACAGAGCAAGGCCTCCTCCCGCCTCCCCCCACACTGCCAAGCAGAACAGAGCTGCTGGGAGCAGCCCCAAGGAGCACGGCTCACACCAACACCTGCACGGAGGCAGAGACTCGGTGGAGGGCAGAAGAGCCAGAGGAGAAGCAGAGCAAGAGGAGAGTGTGGAGAAGGCCACAGCAGCTCACCTGGTTCACCAAGGAGGAGAAGGCAGGAGAAGTGGATGAGGGAGCCTGGTGCTGGACGGCCTTTTATACTGGACAGGACCGCCCCAGGCCCAGAGGCACTACTTGCACTTGTAATGTGTTTACCAACATGCTCATATTTTATGCTAAGCATCCCAATTATGTAAATAGTTCAGTTGTTTATTTTCCCTGCAATGCTTCCTTTTCATTTCCCTGCTCATTACATTTCCATTCCCTCATGCAGTCGCCTTTCAAGTTACAATATTATAGGCCAATATTTCCATTGGAAATTATACTTTAAATCAGGTAGATGTTTTAAGCAAGCGAGCATTGCTGTGTTTTCAGGTGACATCAGCATTTTACCCTTCTGAGGTAAGCTTTTATACTTTATTATTATGAATGTGTTGATGGGTTTTTTTTCATTATAAGCATACAATTAAAGACCAGACCTTCTTTATCCAAGGACTGGACTAATCTGTTGCTCTCTGTGCCTCCACGAACTTTTAAGCTTTCCTAAGCATCATTTTTACAGCAGGAAGACTGTGCTCTCAGGTGTTTTAAACTCTCTTTGTGATCTGCCCTGGTGCTTAGTGAAGATAACCTGTCTGTTTTGCCTTCTCACCTCCTTCAGCATCGTCTGCTGATCCCCAATCACCAAATGATCGCCAGTCACCAGATCAAGCATTCTTCAGAAAGAATCATGGTGCTGTTTAAAGTCAGTATTAGCTAGATTCTTCTGCTATCTCACAGGAACCAAACTCTAATAAGAAAATTTTGTGGCTTAAAATCTCTTCTTTCTTCCTTCCTCATGTCCACGCCTTGGATTATCTTTGTCCCCACATCCTGACAGGATGGCACATACCAACAAACACACAGCAACATTTCCAGGCCGCACACAGGCCTGACCAGAAACAAGATCAGGAGTGCCACCAAGGACAGCAGGGACAGCAGCAGATGTCAGGGTCACCCTGGGGATATGTGCCAAAGGAGGACACCAAGCTCTACACCCTGCTGACCTGAGGCAAGATGCTCCCAGGCGGAGCGACTGCCCAGCTTGTGATACGAGACATACACACCTCAGGCCTGCAGCCAGGCCCTCATCCCAGAGCAAGGACAAAATTTTCTCCACAATTGCAATGGGACTCTGCCTGACGCTGGCAACTCTCTGATCACGGAGGCACAACAAAATGCCTTATGCAGAAAGATGAGGAGAGCTTCTAAGATGATGAGGCATGTTCATCTAAGCAAATCTGCATGCAGAATAAATCCTCAGTGTGACTGCAATCCAGCATCCCTGCATGGAAAGGAAGGATTTTCTTCATACTTAAAGGAATTTCAGTCACCATCAAACTATATGGGACACCAGTTTTCTATCCATGGTGCTTCCATTCAAAAACCCCTCAACAAGCAAAACATTGCATGCAAAAAAAGCACTTTCCTACTCTCTCTCTGTACTCCCCACCTCACATCCCCATACTGAGGGCATACACTAGACCTCAAGCATATCACAACACCCTGCCTTCTCAGCCCACATGCTAAGGATGCTGCCTTCTGTCCCCAGTTGCATATTTTAACATGACCTCTATTCTGCAAAGGGCACAGGATGCATTAAAGGCATGAAGCTGAGTGGATTTGTTTGGAGTCTCCCAGCAGAAAGAGACAGATGGGCCTTTTGGATGCCTGCTGACCTGAAGAGAAGATAGGACAGTGGCCATTGGATATGATGGTAGCCATCAGGTGTGAAATTACACTTTCTTCTATAGGGTGCAGTGCAAGTTCAGCCTCTCACTCGACCTGAATCAGGACTACAGGGCCAGGAGAAAAGGGCTGTCCATGAAGTAATAAAGCAGAGGAGGGTAGAGACTGAGAAGACAACTGGAAATAGGAGCTAACATCTGCTTTTACAAAGATCTCCTAGGTGCCAGCGAATCCCTTTGACTCCCTTTGGACTCTCCCCACTTTGAGGTGCACTTGGAGGAGGGATGGGCAGAACAGTATGTTTAGAGTGGTAATGCAGCATCAGAGCTTCAACCAGTTGGGCACTGGCCCCAAAACATACACTCCAACTATTCCAAGGTTTACATCACCAACTGGAAGACAATATCAAAACCTTGCTCATTCTTTAAATTTAAATTTGAGGGAGCATACAGAAAGTCTTGGCATGTATTGCCAATAACACACATTTCACTGGTTCTCAATGTCTAGTGACCATCTCCCTTGATAGTACCCAAATATTCAAGGCAGGAAGAAGGTCCATTTAGGACCATAAACGTCCACCATTTTCAACTGCAGGGCATTACATTTTGCCCTAGACAGCAGGACTGGACACCCCAACAGAGAAGGAACACAAACAGACTGAGATTACAATGCAACAAAATTTTTATTGAGTCTAAAGAAGGAGTAAAAAGAATGAGTGGTAGAAGGGATCTTGGTCCAGGCCATTATGAGGGCAGCTGGCACTTGGACGCCCCTTCACCACAACAGGATGCACATCTTCCTCCCTCACATGGTGACAGGGAGAAGAAGCAGGGCCCTCTCAGCTTGCTTCAGGATGAACCCATGGCACAGGACAGCAGGAGACAACAAGGACTTGAGATGCAGAGAAGAAAGCAGAAGAAGAAGACATCTGCTGGCCGTGTTTCCAGACAGCACAGGCTGGCACCCTGAGCACGAGGGTGCTCAGCCCAGCTGGAAACCCTGGCCAGCAGCTCTGTCCTCACTCCGGCACCTGGCTTCGGGCTTCCTGGGCGATGCGCTCACGGGAAGTCCACCTTGGCTTTACCAGGGCAGGCACCTCCTGCCAGAGTAACGGCCACCCAGGCCAGAGACGCCAAAGCCCCCAGAGGAGATGGGAACTCCCTCCTGGCTCAGGATGCTGCCAACAGCAGCGGAGGTGCTGGATCCCACAGCGGTGTTCTGGGGGAAGGAGCTGAGGATGGGGCCGGGCAGGGTCACCACCACGGGAGAGGGCTGGATCACCACGCGGGAGTCCTGGCACTGCCGCACACACGGCTCGTTGCAGCTGTTGGCCAGCGGGGTCGGGCCGCAGGGACGGCACAGATCGAAGCAGGACATGGCTGTGGGATGGAGCTGCACCTGGCAGAGAGGGCAGGCACAGCACAGCGTCAGCAGCAGCCTGGCCGCCTGCTCACCACGAGAGGAGGCAGAGGCTGGGCAGCAGGGACAGAGAGAGCCTGGGGAGCCCAGGTCCCCAGCCATCCCTGCAGAGACAGAGCAAGGCCTCCTCCCGCCTCCCCCCACACTGCCAAGCAGAACAGAGCTGCTGGGAGCAGCCCCAAGGAGCACGGCTCACACCAACACCTGCACGGAGGCAGAGACTCGGTGGAGGGCAGAAGAGCCAGAGGAGAAGCAGAGCAAGAGGAGAGTGTGGAGAAGGCCACAGCAGCTCACCTGGTTCACCAAGGAGGAGAAGGCAGGAGAAGTGGATGAGGGAGCCTGGTGCTGGACGGCCTTTTATACTGGACAGGACCGCCCCAGGCCCAGAGCTACCATTAACGCATCAGATACCCAAGCTCATCCTGTATGCAAAACATCAGAATTAAGTAAATAGGGACACAGATTTTTCTTCCCTGCAATTCTAGCTTTTCATTTAGCTGTTCATGACATACCCATTTTGTCACAGTCTCCTTTCAAGTGACAGGATTAGAGACCAACATTTTTCCATTGGAAATGATACATCTGCACAGGCAAATGATGCATCCAGCAGCATACAGTATCCAACTACAGCATTTCATGCCAACTTTGTACCCTCAGGGGCCTCACTTTGAAGATTTTAAACATGCATACCAGATGTTGCCTTCCAATCCTAAAATACAAGACTTGAAAACACTTTCCTATGACAGGAGTGGCCACCAGTGTTGCTCCACATTAGACCTAACTGCTGAAGTTAGGTGTGAAACTTCCCAGTCAGGTTGGATACCCTGTCGGGTTTTAGACTGTCTCCAGTTTAACATGAAGAGAAATTCACATGTTCTTTTCCCTTCCCTCCCTTATCTGGGCAGCCTCCTGCAGCCCCCAGTTGTCTGGGTAGTGATGCTCCTTTCCACACCACCAAAGGCCAATGTTGGGCATTCATGACTGCTCCTTCTTTCTCCTCAAGACTTCCAACAACTTCTGCTTTGAAACTGCATGCTAACTGAACTACCATGACTGAAAGCTGCTTGGAAAGCTTTCCATAAGACACCAGATGAAATCACGAGCTGATGTTGCCTGAGAACATCAGAAGGATGCCTCCAGATGCATCTCAGCACACTCACATAAACACTTTTCCCTTGGCCTGCAGAAGTCCCACAGTCAGAGCACAGAATGCTGGTGTGCCCGAACGCCCTGGTGCCCTGCAGCACTCTGCTCCCCCTCAGCACGTGCTGCAGTTGCTGCCTTCCCTCCCTGGTACCAGCTTTCCATTGCACTTTACTCCTGCTCTCAGCTCCCAGTGACTCATAACTATTAATGAAGAGTGCATTTCCTGAGGGACTTCCTGCACAGCAAGGCTCAGGGCTTTCACTGACACCACCTCTCGGTCAGGAAAGACAGGCCTTGACCTACGGGGAAAGGCATTGCAGGCTTTCCCACAGCCAGTGGCACCAGAGCTGCCCCTCACTGCCTCAAGCACAACTGGGTGGCACAGACAAAAGCATCACCTGTGCAGGACTGGGGCCTATGGGAAGAAGAGCTGTGCAGGTTGTTTTCTCCTGCATCAGCTGTGGCAGGAGAAATCACCAAACGTTGCTGGAGTGAGATGCAATAGCACACACCAGCTGCGCACACATGCCACGTTGCTTCCATCCCTGGCACTGGTGGTGTTGCACTTCGGGGTGGAAGGGCTGAAAGGCACAGGGACTATAACCAGGAGGATTATTTTCTTTCCTCCTCACAAGTGCAAGGGTCAGGTAGAGACGTGCTAAATGCCTCCACAGTTGCAACTGAATGGTCTTGCAATACACCAGCAATGACTGTGCAGCACTCTGCATTGCTGAGTACTTCAGAAAGTGAAGTGTAGGCATAGAGAGATCTGGGAGCAGAACTGAACTTGGTGCTCCAGAACATCACATTTCTCCTCGCAGAGTGTGGATGGGCATCCCAACAGGGAAGGAGCACAAACAGACTGAGATTACAATGCAGCATAAACTTTATTGAAACTGAAGATAGAAACAAAGCAGTACATGGTGGAAGGGATCTTTGCACCCTTTCACCACAACAGGATGCACATCTTCCTCCCTCACATGGTGACAGGGAGAAGAAGCAGGGCCCTCTCAACTTGTTTCAGGATGAACCCATGGCACAGGACAGCAGGAGACAACAAGGACTCGTGATGCAGAGAAGAAAGCAGGAGAAGAAGACATCTGCTGGCCGTGTTTCCAGACAGCACGGGCTGGCACCCTGNGGAGAGGGCTGGATCACCACGCGGGAGTCCTGGCACTGCCGCACACACGGCTCGTTGCAGCTGTTGGCCAGCGGGGTCGGGCCGCAGGGACGGCACAGATCGAAGCAGGACATGGCTGTGGGATGGAGCTGCACCTGGCAGAGAGGGCAGGCACAGCACAGCGTCAGCAGCAGCCTGGCCGCCTGCTCGCCACGAGAGGAGGCAGAGGCTGGGCAGCAGGGACAGAGAGGGGCTGGGGAGATCCCCAGGGATCCCTGCAGAGACAGCCCAACACCTTCTGCTGGAAGACCCAGAGGAGAAGCAGAGAAAGAGAGGCGTGAGGAGAAGGCCGCTTGCAGCTCACCTGGTTCACCAAGGAGGAGAAGGCAGGAGAAGTGGATGAGGGAGCCTGGTGCTGGATGGGCTTTTATACTGGTCTGGAGCGCCCCAGGCCTAGAGCACCCTTTTCTCTTTAATTTGTGTACCAACCCTATGCTCATCTGGCATGCAAAGCACTCCCCTCTAGTGACACAGTGTTTGGGTTTGGTCCTTGCAATATTCCCCCTTCATTTCCTTACTAATGACATGCCCATTCCTCCTCCAATCCTTGTCATTTGCAACATAATTGGAGATAAAATGAATCTCAGGTACAGTACTCTTTATTCACCTAATTTAGACATTAATGGTACTCTGCTTGGAAAGCAATGCAGGTTTCCTTAATCATTGGCTTGCCTTCGTGGGGCCATTTAGAAATCAGAATGATGCCAGACTCATCCTAAACTGGTACACGACCAGGAAATCTGCATTGTTTGCACAGTTATTTTCCAGGTATTTTTCTCTAATTCTTAGAATTGTTGCACCATCAAGTCTGAATATGTCCTTGAAATATATTTTACATTAAAACATTTTTTTAGTACAAGCACAACTAGTTTACATCCCCTCCACAATACAAACTTTTGGTTTTAAGAGATGCTGACTCAGCACAGCTGTTTTTTAAAGCAATTCCAAAATGATTCTACAAAGCATTTCTCAGTGGAAGAACACTGTTCATTATCTAGTGCTGGATATTATTGGATATGGGCTATTGAGCCAGTTGTTTCCCTGGTCTAATTAGAGGTATATTATGCCAAGGCTTTATGTCCTGGAATAACAATTTTGTACCCAGAATCTCCACTTACGGTGTTCAGACACCTCTCCTGTAGGAAAGGAATTAAACCAATTTGCATCACATGAGAAGATGGCATCCATGTAATTGCTTGGACACATACTTTCTGTTGATGTATTACCATACCCAAACACAGGAAAACAAATGCTTCATTGAGGCGGCGTACCAGACAATCGCTTATATTAGATTCAAATAATTTGAGTTGGTAATTTTGGCTAAGCAAATGAAGAAAAACGAAGAAAGTCTGAAGCATGAATTTTTTCACCACTGCATGAAACGTTTTTGACAAGATTGTGTTTATTAAAATGGTCCTCAGAAGTCAAGCTCACTATCATCCCCAAAAAGCTATTTTACTACAACTGAAAAACAAGAACAAATTCATGGGGAACGCAGCTCACGGCAATCACTGAGGTGAAATAAGTGATCAGTTCTAGGAAATGTTTTTATAAACTATTTCATTCTACAAGAGTATAATTCACATAAAAAGTTTTCTACCTAGGTATATCACTGCTTTGATCTTTCATTTTCCTCCATTACGTTTCCAGGCCGCTGAGGTGTGTCTGTCTGCAGATCCCCAGGGCTGTGCAGCAATATTGAAGCTTCTCCTCTGGCTCCTTTAAAGAAGAGAACTTCAAAGTTAGCCCTGAATATTCATTAATGGTTGAGACATACAAAGTGCATACACTATGCAAGTATTCCAAGTATATGACAAAATGTAGGCAGGTATGTCACTTGGCTAATAGCATCACTTCAAAATGGAGAGTCATGGTTACTCCCTAAGCAGACAATATTTAATAGCATAAGAAACCGAGGTTATTAAGTTTTTCATTAAAAAGTAGTTTTGTGTGTCACAATAGCAGCCTTTTATAAAACTTCTGGAGCAGATCTTTGGCTACTCTAAATTCTGACCTTATAATGCACCAGGCAGCACAATAAGTTTGGAGGAGCCTTTTTTGGGAACTACCAACACTTTGTTGAGCATCAGCCTGCTGCCACAACTCCTGGTTCTGTTCCTCTTATTACTGCAAAAATTTGTCTTTTAGACAAATTTTGTGACTTATTGCTTTGCTTTTTTGTGACTTATTGCCTTTGTGTTTCACCAGCACATCCATCTCAGTGAAAAATTATTTTCTCAGATCTGCTAGGAGAAGACAAATTCAGGTGTTTAGAGCTAGAGCCACATCTCTGCTCCAGATTCCCAGCCAAAATTCACACCCAGGAATCCCATGGCAGGACCTGTGCGATCCCAGAAGGATCTTGGAGACTTGCCATCACATTGAAGTCTGAAATAAAAGCAATTGCAATGAACCAAAGTGCTGTCTAGACAAATTGTTTTATTATTATTATTAAAAGGACTTTTCTGGCTGTCCTCACCCTTTCCGATGGATAAAGCATCACTCTTCAAACTTTGGGTGGCCCTGGAACGTCTGCTTGAGCACTGACCTTCATTGAGGGTTCTGTCCATCAGAATTGGGGTGAAAAGCTGCAGCCACCAAGGACAACAAAGTTTTTTCCTATCCCTGCACAGCCCACAGGACCAGCCCATCAGGGAAAGTGCCTCACGTAGCCTGGGATCTGCCCTTCCCTGCGGACAAATTTCCCATCCGGAGTTGTTTACCTGCTACTTGTTTGCTTCTCTAATATAGAGTGGCAAAATTTTTTTCTCTGCCAAATCCCTTCTAAATTAGAAGGTGTGTTGGAGGGATCCCTGGGGCAGCAGCTCTTATCAGGAAGCTCTGTGGCCTCCTTAGATCAAATGTCGTATCGCAAGCGTTCATTAATGATTTATACATGCAAAGTGCTGTGCTATTATGCTTTAAATATGGTACTGCTACTGACACCCATGAATTGAGCAACAGCATCCCTTGGAGATAAACAGATTGGAGTCACGCATGTCATCCCACCGATCAGCTCTTAATCAGGTCATGATTTATTGCCTCATAATGAAATTTTTTCCAGCACTGCATTCACATTAAATCCCACTCACACCCTGAATAGTCTCAGGTGACCCCAGCACATGGAAATAATGTCCATAGATGTATCTAATTGCAATGATTTTTACCACCAAGGGTAGAATTGTAATTATTTTTATTTGCTCAGGATAAAAGTCGTGTCCAGGGCAGATTATTTTCCTTTCTGTAAGTGCATTTCAGCAACTAGCTACTTCTGGATTTAAATTTGGAGCCACTCAGATGCCTCTTTTTCAAGGCAAACGATTTCTAAAAATCTGTATTGCTGAAGCATTGTGGCTTAAGCAGGAGTGATTTGGACGACTTTTCCACTCTGTCTCCCTGGACGTCTCTTACAGCTTTTATGCGACTTCAAATCAGAGCCGTGGGGATCTCAGAGGAGAGATCACAGGGAATCACCCAGCTCTGCACGAAGCAACACTGAAGATAAGGCCATAAGACATGGCCAGTGCCATGGCCACAGAGGTCATGGCCATGCCCAAGGAACATGAGTGTTTAGGGGCAGTGAGTGTCTGATACACAGGGAAAAGTATTTCTGTATTTCCTTTGCTCCCTGATTTCACTTCTCCTACACTCCAAGAGATCTGGGTCCTACCCTCAAGCCCCGTGGTATAATTTGGCAGCAGACAGCCTTAGCAGGCAGCTGTTTGGACAAGGCTGATGAGCCACGATGACTCTTTCTCTGTGTCTCATAATGCCAGGATTACATTTGTACTTGGGTGTGAAAAACCCTCGGCAGGTTTGATGTACCAACTCCCGAGCTATGCAAGGAAATCTCCTTGGACAAGACGCTGAAGGTAAGATGGATGGGGTGCTATCGTGAAAGATGGGGATATTCCAGCACAAAAAGTGTTCATGCTCCTCCACCTCTCTCTAAAAACCATTCAATTTTCTCAGTTGCTGGTATTTTTTAACATAATTCACTCAATCTCTTGTTCTCATCTTGGAGTTATTCCCATAAAGTAGATGTCTTTGTAAAGGCAAAGCAATGACAGTCGTTGGAAACAGCCCACAGAAGTTTCAGATTAAAGGATTACAAAGCTCTTTGCAAACCCTCATTAATGATTTAGACATGCAAAACACTTATTATCATATTTTAAGTATCCAGGATGATTGCAGCATTTTAAAACAAAGTTACAAAGTCACCCTGAAATGTGTGTCAAGGTTATTAATATACAATCTCTAGCTACATATTAAGGTGCTTGCATCATATGCATTTTTGTTTGATTTTGAGTTGAAAAGCAGCTTTGCACTGCTGTCAGGTTTCTCAAAATAGGCAGCTGACAACACGTTGCAGAAAAAACCTGAACCTTCTCATCCAAAACCATTTTCTCGGAAGTTACACAAATGATCACCTACTTCTACGTGTGCATAAACAGGGAAGAGCAATGGTGTAAGAATGCCCCATCTGCACATCTTTAGCTCTGTTTGCATTTTGGGAAGGGGGCTCAGAAAGACTCGATATACTCAGATTGAAGAAGGAATGACAAAATAAACGTTCTTCAGTTCCAGAGTGATTCAAGGAACGGTTTAGGGTCTTCTACACTCCTAATGAAGGAAACCTGCAGGCAGAATATCGAGGTCGTGTTCTATTCTGGTGCTTTCAGGCCAGTCTGGCACATCCATGCAGCATGGCGAGCTTACTGGTGGAAATAAAGATCTGGGTGGATAAAAAGGACCTCAAGCACAAAAACTTCTTTAATCCCCCAATCAATTTAAGGTTTCCACAGCATAGGCTTCTTATTTTTCTGTTTATTCTTCCTTTTGTTTTCTTTGTTTCTAACTATTCTCTTCAGGAAAGCAGATAAATCCACCTTAAGACAACTGTTCCTTTTGAACAAACTGTCACCTAAAGGATGATTTTGAATGTAGATTTTCATTAAGGGGATTTCTTTTATTAAAGATCATTATCCCAGAGTCATTAGCTCACAGACATTGGTAATTGCAGATTTCTTAACTGACAGCTCAGGTTTCAAAAAACATAAAAGCCACCATAGCTTTTAACCGGGGAGGGTATCTTAAATCCTTTAGACAGCTTTGAAAAACTTGGCACCTTTCTCTGTTTTACGGAAAAAATTGATGCTGCCTCTTCATTCCAAGCAAAAAAAAAAAAGCACAGCTCAAGTCTCCAGCCTTATTGAAATGTTATGCTTTGCTCGGACCAAATATAATCCTCTTGGACTCTTCTTCCTTCAGATTCAATTTCAGAACTCTTTTCTCTAGAAAGAGATTTGGCAGAGGATGCTCAGTTATCCACTCTGCTGTTTGGTCATGGTCACGCACTTCAGACATCTTAGGGACCGAGCTCGTGCACCAAATCTTCAGCTTTATTATGGAAACCCCACAGGGACAATGACCACAATGGGTATTCTTGGAGCTCAATCATTCATTAAAACTTCCTGACTGCTACAGATTTCCTATCTAACACTGGAGAAGTCATTCCAGGACACGTCAAAAACTGCTCCCTGTGCTGCTCTCTGCTGACAGCCCCTCCCTTAATCCCCGAGCGTTAAAGTTGCATTTGTAGAAGAGATAATAATCCCTTCTCTTTTGTTTCTCAGGTCTAATCAGCTCCAGTGCTTGTTGTTCAGTGCAAGGACTTGGCCTTTGTTTGCCCAATGCAGTGCAATCTCAGTTAAGACTTCAAACAGCTGCTGGAATTCAAATTATAAATGTGATAAACACCAATGAGGAAATCCTGTTTTACTCCAGGCTGCTCCATTTGCTCACCAAGTGACCTCTGGTGATTCATTTAGCCTCTGTGCTTCACTTTATTAAACCTAGATAATAGCTAGAATTAAAACTTGCTCAAGGCAATGAAAAATTAAGCTGCAAGGGAAGTGTGAGGTCCTATTTTATGTAGTGCCCCAATTGCAAAGAAAGGGAAAGTCTCAGGAGCCCCACGCTGTGATGTGGGGCAATGGGTTGGAAGAAGAGGATGCAACGAGCACAAAGCACTGAGCAGTCTCTGGGACAGCCTAGAAAAGAGTGAGATGTACAAGAGGAGTGGGGATGTTAATCCAGGCTTAGACTGACAAAAAACCAAAGCCACAGAAGATGAGCATAGTTGGCAGCTAAGGGGTTTTCTGCTGGACACTTCCAGTTATCCTGGTTACTGAAGCCTGTATTTGTTTGAAGCAAAGCCTCCACGGGGCATTACCCTGCTTCAGGCAATGTCCAGGGCCATGCAGGGCCTGGGAAAGGAGCAGCCACCGCTGCTCTGGGCTCCTCCATGCCAACCCCACGGGGCTCTCCTACCCCAGTGCTCCATGCCCACGCCATCACCGGGTCCTGTTCTTTGCCTGTGCAACTAAACAAATGGGCACTTGCAGTAATTAAGGCATCTTCT
Source organism: Penelope pileata (assembly GCA_013396635.1). Classification (NCBI taxonomy): domain Eukaryota; kingdom Metazoa; phylum Chordata; class Aves; order Galliformes; family Cracidae; genus Penelope; species Penelope pileata. The sequence continues at coordinate 21,046 of WBMW01004453.1, read as the reverse complement.
GCATGCAGTAGCTCTCCATGCTAAGGGCAGCAACAGCGGTGTGCTAGAATTGGTTCAAAGTGGCTTTTTACCACCTCTAAGTTCCTTGGGTTTGTCTCGACTTCGGTATCGAGCAGCACATTGTGTGAATGCTGCACTGGTGCAACCCATCGGTACAATCATTCCCTCTGTGGTCAAATTGCAACAAGCAGAATCCTATTAAACAAATGTTGAATGAGTCTACTAAATAAATATAAATGGCTCTCCTTATACATGTGGGTGATTCCACACCCGCAGCCCTTCAGCTGAATGAATCCCAACACAGCTGCCATGTTATATAACTCACAGTGCTTAGGCAGATTGCAGGACATCCCCAACTGCCTTTATTCCCCTCTTGCCCAGCGTGCTCAGAAATCCTACTTTCAGCAATTACAAAACTTTTTCCTCCTCCCTTTCTTATGATGGCCTGAAAAAAATTGTCTGGCTGAGAGGCAACAACATTTTGCTGAGGAAAAAGTCATCAGAGCACTAAGGGTTAAACACAAATCCACTTTTTACTCAGGATTTGCCACCTTTTGGCAGAAGGGAAGCACCTGCCTCACCCATTGACATTCTCCATGGATGTCTATTCACAGTCAAGAGCAACACAGGACAATCAAGCTCTTCATCTGCACAATAAAGCATTTGTCTTCCGTGAATAGAAGCAATACCTCACCTATGTTATGCAGAAGGAATAGGCAAATCTTTTTCCCCATAGCTTCAAGCAGACGTTTGATTTTGAAATATTTGAGACAAATTAGGGCAAACGCTCTGGTAACCTCCACCAGGGCTCAGCACATCTGGCAGGGAAGCACTCGGAGCTTCAGGTTTCCTAACGAGGATGTAGAAGAGAGGCAAAAAAATGGACCAAAGATGGGAAAATCAGCTGCAAACAGACGCAATGCAGCATGCAAACCTGCAGCATCCAGCCACCAGCCTTGACTTCAGCCCTTCTGCAGAGCTGGGAAGTGCTAAGATCTCTCTCAGCTTTAGATCTACGCTGCCTGCAATGCACCTCTGATCTCAAAGGGGTTTTTCAGGGATCCCCATGTACCCCAATGGTACCCCAAGGATGTGGGGATGCCACCTTTCCTCCTGAGCAGGGAGGTCCTTCCCTGAGTCCTCCCAACCAACAATATTTACTAAAAATTTCCCTTCCTATCAGACTATCTGTAGCTTGGGACAGTGTCACAGGGCTCCTAAGGCAAAAACATTTACAGAGACAAAAGATTTTGGGCTGATTCTCAGTCATTTATGCAGAGAAAGCATCGTGCATGGGGTATGTTAATGCAACCCAGTGAATTCTATTGTGCTGCTTAAGTGCGTTCTCAAACATGCAAATGATCCACGTCTTTACAGTAAGATTTTAATTAAGAATACTTTGTGTATTTGTATTTAAAAAACAAAAAACTGGTTTTGATTTATGAGCTGCTGTGTCGGGTGACTGACATAAAACTTCCATCTAGACCCACTCCTCTGGAAGTCATAGAAAAAAGCAGAGGCTGGATGGAAATACCAGTTTCAGAGTTCAGTCTAATCTCTTGCCATCTTTCCTTTCCTATAGTGTTGCCCTTTTCAACCCAGTCAAAGGAAAAAAAATCTAAAAAACACAGTACCACGATGCTCCGTGACTTCACTTTGAGTCAGTGACAGAAAAACGTGGGTGACATCCGCCTGCCTTTAATTGCAACATGGCCAAAGCCTGCAAAGAAACCTGAAGCAAATCTACATGCTCCACTTAAAACCTAAGCAACCAGTTTGTAAAGACTGATGTGGATGTTAAATAACAGAAGTTTCTCCCTAGAAATCAATCTTGCCCTAAGATGGTCGGTTTCATGGGGAAAACGGCTACAGGTTTTCTTCTCCTTAACCATGAGCATTCTCTCTGAGGCAAAACAGCTCCCAGCCAAGCTCCCTGTAGGGAATTTCAGAGGTGAATTTCCTTCTCTTCCATGCCACACAAACGAGTGCAAAATCTGGTAAAAGAAAATAAAATGCTGTTCCCTGACAGCAAGCGGTGCTGCCGTTGCTCCCTTCAATCTCTTTCACCGATTGAAGCAAATAAATGAACGCTCGACCAACTTCTGCTCTAACTGAAATGCGGTTAATGAAGTCTGTCTGGTTCTTTTTGACCCACGAGATGTTGAAGCGAATCCTGCCTGCAGGGTGTAGCAGCACGTTAGCACACTACGTGGAGATCCAATAGCCAGCAAACAAACAGCGAGCAAAACAGTTTCATTACTTGCAGAAGTTATGCATGCAGCAAACTTTGTTTTGCAACTAATTAAGACTTCATGCAAAGAGGGTGTCACATCCTCCAGGCAATTTGACTAAGTGTATAAAAGCATTTGCTACGTAGAACTCTTCTAATCACTTTTCTTAAACCCTTCTCCTTGGTGATCCCGGTAAGTCAATTTTGAATCAATTACTTATTGCTATCTCAATATTATCAAATGACAGGTTAAACTTCAGAAATGGTAAGGGGGTTTTCTTCCAGAAGTAGACTTTCTATCGTCCTTTCAGTTTGAGCCAACTGAAGTTTTACACTTCAGAGGTGAACGCTGGCATTTGGCAACGACGTTAGCATTCAGGACAACAGCTCATTTAGACTGGGAATGGCAGAGAGAATTCCCTCAGAACTCTGGAAAGTCTCCATACTGGCAAGCGTTCTTTTTGTACTATAAAACATTAAACAAATCATCTTTTAAAAAATATTTTGTGATGTTTTCACCTTCAGCTGTTTTCACAGAAGGCAGCGCCTTTTGTTTTTTAACAGTTGAAGAATTTGCCCTAAGTATTTTCAAAACTATGGAGACTGGAGCTCAGATTCTCCTATTAAGAAGTCATTTTACTGCTGTTTTTGTTTAAGATGATAGAATTTAAATAGTGCTGAATCCCAAATCTAGAAGGAACATACACATGCTCCTTCTTCACCTCCCTACAAGGGCACTTGGATGGGCTTTCACACGTTGGTCAACATTGCACCACTGGAGGATCCCTGTCCTTCAACTGATCTGCGGCAGCAGTCCAAGGGGGACCCAACACTGAACTCCAGCTCTCTCTAAATCCAGAGGAATCGTTCTGTTGTTGCCTTTTCCTTACCTTTAAGTCAGACATAGACTCAGTTGGCAAAAGCTGAAGATGCAGCCCTGAGGATGGGGGAGGACAGCAAAGGCGCGTGGCTAAACCAAGACATTTAGATGGAGACAAGAAGTCACCCCTGGATTTTCCTTCTCCCAAGGAAGGAGAAGCTCCTTCCTTGCTTCTTGAGCTTCTCCCAAGCTCACAAAGAGAGTGTTGGGACTCACGTGGGCCTTTCTGCCAGCCTTTAATCACTTCCACATCAGTTTCATGCTGATAAAGTGAAGGAAATTATCACTTCTCCATCATTGTTTGCCTCACCTAATTAGTGTGGGCACAATTCAGGGCAAGGACTGCCTGTCAATCTATAATTAAACGATGCCCAAGAAAATCTGGCCTTGAGATCAGGTATGGTTTTAAAGAGCTGTGTGATTTCAAATATAAGATACTGTAATCTGAACGATAAATAATGAGACTCATAAAAGGCGGGCGGATCTCCATCCCAGTTCTGCACGTTCCACTTCTATCCAGGTGAGATGAGGTAACTCGCTTGGGCCCCATGCTTTGGTTTTGCCAATGCTGAGGATTAAAATCACAGTTTTAACGTGGAGTTGGGTTTGGGTTACAGCTTTCAGCAAGGCTGGATGGGCAACAGGAGGGAAACAGCAGTGCGACAGGTTAAAATCCCAAGGAGTATTTTAGGCTGAAGACAGCGGTGATCTCAAAAATACCATCAGATCTTGAAACAATGAAGTTCCAAAGGGTTCCTTATGGAGAAGACAAACTGAACAAACAGCCATCGATCACCTGAGATATCTGCACCTTGTAATTCTCCCTTTTGCCATCATCGCAGTAGATAGCACATCACTCTTTCTTCCCAAAATCTTGACATCCAACACGAAAGTTTCCTGCTAGACTGACGGCTGCCTTTTCTCCCCTTCCTCCTCCTGTCTTTCAGGTCTGGATCCACCACATGTCTCCCTTCAACGAGTGCTGCCTGCCGCCGGGGGTGAGATGCCCCGAGCCCTTTGCCCTCACCTCCAGTGAGACCTGTGTCATAAAATACCCCGACACCATAGTGGACATAGTGGACCCCGACTCACCGCCGTATTCTGTCATCTACCCAGGCCCAACTCTCACCACTTTCCCTCAGCAAACCATAGTGGGAACGACGGCGCTGTTCGATGTCGGGAACTTGCTTGGTTCCAGGGGATCTCTTGGGTTCAGGGGCATGTGTGGTTCTGGGACAGCATGTAACTCAGGAGCACCATGTCTCGATGCAGGAAGCTGTAACCCTTTGTCTCCTCACTTCTCCAACCCATTTTGTCATAGAACTTGCAGGCCAACCTAAATCCATGGATATCTGTGCTGGATTCAGTAAAAACCAGAACTGAAAACAGATCACGACTAAGATTATGGATAATGGATTGTAGAAGTGCTGAGCCCCCACAGATCCCAGTGGGGCCGATAAGGGCACGGCTTCCTGGCCCTAAACCTGCATGAGGACTAGAATTTCCAAACTACAAGAAATTGAAATTTCACTATTGATCTCATTCAAAATTAGGATGAAATGGAAAAGAATTCTCCAAGAAACAAGATTTTCAAAAATATATTTTTTGGTCTGATAAAATTGTATCTCCAAATAAATTAAAGTTTTTCTGCCAACATTGACTTCTTATTATCAATTCCTCTTGAGGAAAAAAAAAAAGTAACCTTTATTAAAATTACAACTGAAAATCTTGGGTTCTGAAATGAAATTTTTATCAAAATTGACATTCATTTGTATATTTGCTGAACCAGCATTTACCACTAAAAAACCAGATCAGCTCTTCGGCATTTTTAAGTCTTCCTCGCGCTTTATTTCTGCTTAGACCCATAGCGTAGTGGTTTAGCAGCTTATTCTTCTGCTTCTATCTCATTTGATGCAAACCAGGGCAAAACCAAACCCAACAACTTCCAGCAACCGTAGTAGCAGAGCTCATTGTCAAACACTTGTGATTAAAAAAAGAACAACACGCAGCGCCATGGAACTGGAGATTCATTGCAGACCCTCATGAAGTCCTGGAACTCTTCTGATTATATCCTATCCATCTCATTTTGTGCATGTATACTCAGCTTCTCATTCGCATTAAACATTACCATGCAGCATGCACTTTTTGTTTTTCCTCTTTTCTCCTCTACGCTTTTTGAACCCTTATGAGTCCCACTGCGGATGCTGTCACCTGCCCGAGGTGCACCTCCCACGCCAGCATCAACCAAACCACCACCCGATATTTATCAGCCTTTGCATTTTTTTTAAAGCATCCAAACTGCATTTTTGCGTGGATGAAGAATGCTGCTGCCTCCCCAGGGTGCTGTGCCCCGAGCAGCACCAGAGCAGATCACAGAAAGCCACGCAGCCCTGCGGTATCCCCCATGCCTCTTCCCAGGTTGATAGGAGCAGACACACGTACAGCAGAAAATAAGTACTACAATGGCTTTCCCAGCCAGCTTCCAAGTCTATTCCCAAAAAATAGGATAAAATCATCAGCTGAGTGCTCGCAGGCAGCAGCACTGTGACACTTTGGGTCACTTTGTTGGGACATTGTGCAAAAGGAGCCTGCGGCCTGGATACGTGCAACTCCAGAGTGCAAAGGATGCAACCATTGGGCAACACGGTAATAACAGCTGGAACTAATGAGCTCCCAGGCTCAGCACGAGGGTGCTGAGGAGGCCATGCAGGGAGGGATTCTGCCTTGAGCTGTCTGTGCTCTAAGGAGGAAGGATAATTCCTTTTCCCCTACCTGTGCTTCTAAAATATTAGAAAAAAAGGACAAGGAGATGATTTGGGGCCAGGCGTGTAGCAGTGAATCCATGAAAAATGGCATTAAAATATGCACCTTGAAGTCAGGGAGAAATGCTGCTGCCTCACAAGATTTTAAAGTGGGCACCTTTTCCCCCCACACAATCCAGAGGGCTCTTTCCAGCAGCCTTCCCCATGCTAATCCACTCGAGTTCTCCAAGTCTGCAAATGAAACCGCAGCTTCTGCTCCCATAAATTGGACCAACTGCTGATGGGTCCTTTCAGTCACAGCACATCTCCCCGATGTTTCCGGGGTTTCATAAACATTCATTATGTTTGTACACACGCGGTGTTGCAAAACCCAGTGCGTGCCTCCACGTTTTGACATCCAGATGTTGAGCAACATCCACGCTTCAGAAATGAACGTGAGGGTTGCGAGCAGCATTTTGCAGGTGAGCTCATTATTTTGCAGTTTTTCATGAAAACGAGAAAGCTTTGCTTACAGATTAAACAACTCGCCTCTCACGTACCCTAAAGCTTCTGGAAGTGCATGGGACAAACCCCACAACAGCAGAACCCAGACACCTCCCTCGCTCTCTCCCATCAGCAGCTCAGGATGTGTTATGCTCAGTATACACTGGGCACGGACACAAGATCTTCCTGTGTTTGGGATATCAACGCCCTGTAGATGTCCACCCCACAAACCTATCTCCAGCAGTGTTCTACCAGCAGCAGATCAACTAAGCAAGCACCACTAGCTACCAATCACCTGTACTGAAGTCACAGCACTGCCTGCCACCACCAGACCTATCCCACAGATTTAAGCTGTGACACTGTCCTGGGGAAGGACGGTCCCTGCTCCTCCAGACCAAAGCCCGCGACAGTGGGAAGGTGCCTTATGTCCTTTGTTTTTCCTGCAAACAGCAGCCACCCCACACAGGAGGGCTGGTGAGCTCAGCACCGCTCCAGGAAGCTCCATGCAGGATGGGGAAGGATCCATCCAGATCCCGGGAAGGATCCAATGGAAGGATCCATCCATCCATTGCTGGGTCCAGATGGTGCACCAGAAGCTTCTATTCCTGCGCACAGTTTCTGTACAACCTGGGCTTTGATTTAAGCAGATTTATACTCCAAACTGCCTCCAGCATGGGAGGTGCCTCTCTGAGGGTCCCAGAGGCAAAATCATTCTCTGGGAAATCTCCAAATGCCCTCAGGGAAAGAGTTTCCAAACACTTCCTAAGTGCCCTGTATTGATTTACATACACAAAGTGCCTGCTGTAAAGTTAACATCACATAACTCAGATGTCCCGGAACCAGATCTTCACTAGGAAGCAGCTATTGACCTGGATTAGATGCATCTGATAACGAACCTTCAACGTGCTAAAGGAGCATTCAGCACTTCACATTTTCCCATGAGCCAGCTCTACATTCCTGGTTCTCCCTAACATTTCTTCTGCCTCTGTCCCATTTCAGAGAACCTCTGTGTGCAGGACCAGAGTAGCCTCCTCTTGTCTGTTTCTGACTTTATCAACCTCTGCATTCCTTATCCCTGATTTCTGGTCTGCCCTCTAAAGGAACTGCTGAGCAATGACATCCACCTATGCCTAAAGAAAATAACCTCAAAAATCCTCATCTCAAACTCATTTTTAGTTTTTCTGCATAAAACACAGCAACAGAACAAACTGAACCATGTCTTAGACTCAACACTCAAACATCAAGGACCAACACCACGTTCCATTATGCCCACAAGCTTCATTCACGGCACTTTGCTGATGCATTCCCAGCCCCTGCGCTCTCAGCACTTTGACTCCCATTAAAGTCACTCCCCAGGGGGGTACATGGGACACTGGGATGGAGGTCTGTGCTGGGCAGCATTTTTCACCCCACAACCATCCCAGCTCTGAGGTCTGCCATGGAGGACTCGGGATGACTCACATGGGATTGAGCTGCTCCACCTACAGATTGCCAAAAGTACTTTCTTCATTCTCCCATATAATTTGTTTACATTCCTGTGGTTTGATCGTGATTAAATCACTTCAGGTTTCCATGCCATAAACTGTCCTTACATTTTGAGGTGAACGTGTGGGATCCCCCTGGGGGAAACATTCACTTGTTAAATATATCCTGCTGAATGCTGACAGCAAAGACTTTCAAAGAATTTTGAGAAGGCACTACAGTATCTTCTGAAAGTACCACACTGCAGCGCTAGATACAATCACTATTCCAGTAAATTGTGATACCATAGGACTGAAAATGATCCTCTCTTTTCATATGCCAAAATCAATTCCCTGTGTTCTCCATTCATTCAGCTTTCATTGAGATAACCCTGCTTTAAGGAAATGTTTCGGATCTGCACACCGCATTTTAGATAAGGTGACTCAGAGGGAAGTCAGAGCCAAGGATCTAGCTCAATCCTCAACAAATCAAAATTTTTCTTCGGTTTCTCAGTCAATTCCTTCACAGGGAAACGTTTCTTTTTCCTCTCCTTATGTCAGTCTGAACTGCTCCCATTCCTGTTTGTTTCTCACTCTCCTGTAATGCACCTCCAGAAAGGCTCCGACTCCAACTGCTCCAGAACTCACACCGAAGACAAAGGCTGAACCCTCCTTCCTGGTGAGTGCATCTGTTCCCCTGCAGTGACAAATCAGCAGTGAGAGCAGCTCTGTCCCCACCTTCGGGCAGGTCAAACTGATGATCCCAGCTATGACCCCATTCAGGGACTGTCCCTGATGCAGCTGCTTTGTAGTCAGCATAACACAAGCTTCACCTGGATGGTTCCATTACAGGTAAGAAATATCAGATTTAAACCAACAGAATTAATCTGGTGGGCTCCTCATCCAGCTCTAGAAAACCAAGCAGCATTGTTGCATCCACGTTTATACTTGTGTTGAAGATAGACAATAAATGACGTAAGAATAAGGCTGTGCACATCACACGTGACAGAAGGAAAGCAGAGTGAAGAGCTGGGAGCAGACGTGAAAAATAAAGAACTCAATACAAAGGGAAAGCGAGGCACAGTGTGTGATGTCACATGGGGCAGCTAGAGGGAGCCAGAGAGGCTAAACAACCCAGGGTTAATTTGGTGTCTTAGAAATCAGAGCCATGCAGGCAGGTTTAAATCTACACACAGACACAAAAAATAAACCAGAATTATCAGGAAAAAACATAAAACCCATGGTAAGATCAGGGGCACGCAGCCTAGGTATACTCCAAACATGGTTTACATCATTGAAATGACTTCTTTTGCTTTCCTGCACCCAACCAGCCAGTATTTAGACTTCCCTGTATTAAAATTCTTGTATCACAGCACATTGCAGGGCTGCTCTGGTCACCACACTGTGAGGTGGGTGGCCCCTTCATTCCCATCCATGCTCCTTCAGCACTTACTTCCTCTAAATTTAATCACACAAACATCATTTGTACAAGTCAGTGCTTCTCCCACCCTGTTCTCTGGGCTGTTAAGCCCCAGATGGGAGCTGGTGGAGATGCGGCACAGCCAGGGAGCCCCGGCCCCACATCCCTGGTCCCAACAAGCCTGGAAAGCAGAGAGCCAACAACTGCACACACCACGAGGTCATCATGCAAGAAGACATTCCCCTTTTTAATCCATTAATGTTTTCTGAAGGTCTTTCAATAACAATCTGCTGTTAAACTGGAAAACATGCTTCAGGAAAGCTGTCCTTAACCCCATATGACACACAGCCTGATGGATTTATTTTTCTCCCCCGGTAGCTGTGCAGCTTTGTTCACTTGCCCTCCTTCTGCCATGCATTAGGATTTAGGAGGTGTTGCTGGAAACACCCTGTGTAATCAAATGCCATGGGAATGCTGAGGCCTGCAGATGTTTCACAAACATTAATATGTGGCCGATGCAAACGGCTGCATGATGGCAAGAGCTGCAGGTGACGCCCAGTGTTGGGCAACAGCATCACCTCAACGATGAGCAAGGTCATTTCTGGCCTCGTCCTAATTAAGATTGTGGCGTGCTCCCTCAGATTTTGAATTATTCAACTTTCACTTGGAGTTTGTATAAAACCAGAAAGGCAGAGTTTCTGCTGGTGTACAGACTCCCCATTTCGTACATTAAGTGCATAAATGATTGACTTCTGCTCACAATCTGCACTTGGATTTCAGCTCACACTTGCCTAATGGGCAGAATTTTTGCTGATTTTTGTGTTTGCAGATGATGTAAGCACGCAGAGCTTCTTTGAAGTCCAGAGAGTGAACACTGCAGATCTACATCAGCAGAGCACCCACCCCCAAGTATTTTCCTTTGATTATTTCTTCATTTGCAAATGCTCCTGACTCAGCTTTACAAACAAGACTTCTGCACTGTGAAGCTGAACAGAACTGGTTTGACCATACAGATCATATTTGAGCTAGACAAGAGCCATTATTAATGCTGTCCCTGCCTTGCACAAGGGTATAATTTTCTAAAATGATTTAAAATTAATAGGTGCTCGCAGTATTAACATCGTATATTGTGGTGTAGGCAGTCTGCCTTCCTCTTTGCCCTGTGCTGCCTTTATTAGTCATTCTAGAGTATAAAATAAAAACCAGAGCAAGGAAAAAAATTGAGTAGTATTGCGAAGTTATGAGAAAATTCTGAGTTCATTTTCTCACAGCTAAGGGACCACATCTCTACGACAGCCAGGATTCAGTTCCTACTTGTGTCAGGGCTCTCCCAAGTGCCACAGAGATGAAACAGGAATCCAAAGTCCTTAGCTAGGATCCTTTCACAGCGGTGAATTTCATTCCTGCCACGCTTGGGAATGGCGGCTCCCAGGGGCAGCAGTCTTAGCTCCAAGTTACGATGAAATTAGAGCCACGAGACCTTGCAAACTGGGAGTAGGAAATAAATAAACAACAGGACTGTATTTGCTGTCGAATTGCAAGTTCCATTGACGCATACAACACTGATACCACCTCACGGTAGGACCAAGCCACAAAAACCTGAGGCCACCTCTGCCCCAAGCAGCCCCATCCTCTCAGCTCTGCCCCCATGAGGGCAGAGGAGCAGTGCATGATGGGACGCTCCTGAGGACATGGAGGCGCCCCCTGCTGGTGGAGGCCTCCTGGAGGACCACAGCGCAGGGTGCGTGTGGGACACCCATTTTCCAAGAGTTCCATTCCCTCTGAAGGGAGGCTTCGTGCACAAAGACATCAAGCACATTTGAGTAAATTAAACCCACGTTTACGATATGAATTATTCCTGTTTAGTGATGAACCCCTAAATACGCCCCAGGCTGCGGAGCTTATCAGGAATATTCTGGAGACGCTGGGAAACAGGATCTCAAAGCACTTCACAACCATGTTAGTATATAATGATTCTATATCATACTTGGAAATCATTTTATGTTAATAGTAATGATATCCTAATGGATTTAGGCTGCTCTGACCTCACCAAGAATGAGAAATGTAAAGCATTTACGTGATAAGCTCCACATTTTAGGCTTCATAATTGGAGATGATTTCATTTTTATTTAAAAGTCGGCTTTGGGATGGTTTTTGCTCTTTAAAGTTTTCACAGCAGATGCTTCCTCTGGCTTAAGAAAACACTCCCATCAGCTTCATTAGCGTTCTATCAGATGAGGAAGGAGCCCTGTGCTTAAAGGGAGTTATTGAGGCGTGGAAAAGAAAAGCAGCTGTCAGCCTGCATTTCCAGCAAGGAAAAGGGATCTTGCTTGTGTTGATGCACTGTGATACACCCAGACTCCCCATGCAGTCATGTTTTCAGCAAAAGATAAGTCACAAGAAGCCCATGCATCCACGTATTTTTAGTTCTAATGAAATCAGGGGAGTAAAACCAGGAAATCTCAAGATTAAAGGAACTCGCAGCTTACAGTCTGCGTTTTGAGTTATTACCCAACTCAGCTGGAGATAATCACAAACAGTGAGCAGAACAATTACAGGAGTAATGCATGCAACCAAGTTTGCTTCATAAGTCATTAAGGAGCTTTACAGAAAGGGTGGCTCAGCCCCTCCAGGCAATGCGGGGAGGGCTATAAATGCGTCTCCGTGCAGAGCTTTGCTCACTGCCTCTCTTGATTTGTTCTCTGCGGTGCACTGAGTAAGTCCGATTTGACAACTGTGAGTTTCATGTTCTTCTAGGGTAAATTTTGGTAAAATTGGGACTAAATCCTGCATAAATACTCTATCAGAGAGATTAGCAAATGTCTTCCTACTGGTGAGTTTTTATCTGCTGGATAAAGGCTGTGTAATAAACAAGTTTTGAGACTCCTTTGGGCTGTTAATTTGATGGGAGATTTAGGAATTCTCATCCCTTCATCGGGAAAACTTCTCCAAAGAGCACTGAGAAGACTTTTTTAGCTCTGTTTTTGTTTATATTCAGCAGCTGTTGGGGATGAGGGAGGGAGGAAGAGGGGCTGTGGAGGGGGAGTGGAATTTTGTTGAAGTCAAACCTCGTTGCCTGAAGATGCTCCATGCAGCTGTAGAGATGCAGCTCTGCTTTTGTTGATGATCCTTAGCAAACTGAGCTGGAGTCCTAACAAGCTACACCAGGTGATTTTTAGATACTATTAATGTAACTGTGGAAATAAGCTTTCACTTCTAGCTATTAAATGTGACTTTACTAACATTTTCATGTGGTCTTAGAGATTTAATTAAGCATTTGTTCAGGTCTAAACCAAGCTCTAACCTAAGGGTATTTGGGAAAAAAAACCCTGTGCATGCTGTCCCCCTACCCCTCTGCAGAATGAGGCATTGGAATGTGCTTTTCCTTTCCTCTGAATACAGCTGAGATGAGCAAATAGACTGGAGAGCTCATTGCCCTCATTGTTTTTCCCTGTGCCAGCACTGAGCTCCTGGAGCCAGGGAAAGCAGCTGAGGATATTTTTACTTTATGCTTTGCAATATTGTAGTTTATCCATTAGAAAGTGTTTCTGGCTACATATTTTATGACCCTGTGTACCACTTCTCCATTGATAAAACCCCTGACCAACCTCTTATCTACAACATAAGTTTTGTAAACAATGTATTTTTCTTATTAAATCTGTATTTCTAAACCCTCTTTTATTCTTAGCCTTTAATTTTTCTGTGTTTTAAGGGCACGATGCCTGTTAAGACAGGAATTCACACAGAAATTAATAGAAGAAATTAAAGGAGATTCCTAAACAGACCACTTGACACCCAGATCTATCAAGAATCTGGATCCCCCCCCTTACACCTCATTTGTACAACAGAAACTGGAGGCACAGCCCTGGGAGGCTGCACGTGGGAGGGGAAGAGATGCTGGGCAAGCAGGAGCCAGCCTGCCTGCAGGAAGGGTTCCAATGGGAGGTGGTTTGGCAGACGCTGGTTCTGGAGGAGGCACACAGGAAGAAAAAAAGGACTGTTTTTGCTCCTGGAGGAGGAGGAGGGTGCAAGCTTGAAGCAGCAAATTAGAAAAAGATAAATAGATGCAGGCTTATATTTAAAAAAAAAAAAAAAAGGCTGTAGAGATTGGAAGAGGAGCTCAATTGTGTTTTTTTTTTTTTTTTTTGGTCCAAATTATCTGTCTTAAGTTCTCTTAGAGCCAAGTTTAAACTGTCCATAACCAAGCACATAAGGGAAAATAATAATAACAACAACCAACTTTTCTTCTCTTTTCCTCCACTATTTCTGCAACTAACTCACAGGAAACCCCCACCACAGCCTGGAAATGGCTGCTGAGCAGCTGGCGTGCACCAACCTCTGCGAGCCCAAGTGTCCCCAGCCCGTGGCCACCAGCAGCAATGAGCCCTGCGTGGTGACCTGCGGGGACTCCCGGGTCATCATCTACCCACCGCCCGTCGTCGTCACCTTCCCGGGGCCCATCCTCACCACCTACCCGCAGCAAACCGTGGTGGGAGCCTCGGAGCCCTCCGAGGTGGCTGTGCCCGAGCCCCCCACTGTAGCGGCCCTTCCAGTGGAGGCAGCAGTGGAGAAGATCACCCCGCAGGTCATCGCCCGTCCCGAGCCTCGCTGTGTCCCGAAGTACTCCTACACGTATTCCTCCCAATGGACGCATCCATGCAATTCCTACCGCTCCGGGAAGCGGTGGGCATACTGAGCTCAGGGGCAGCACGCACAGAGTGAGTTCAATAAGCAGCCAAGGGAACTTGAGATGAAAATTGAGGGTGGAGCTGATGGGCAGGAGCCCGAGGGCTGGGTGTCAGCTGGCTCCAGCTGCAGAGAATGAGAGCTGCGAACGCTCAGCACCTGTGAAAGGCAGCCTCGTGTGTGCATTTTCTCGTTTTGCCTTTAGGTTAGGTTTGTTATCCTCTGGCTTCCTGGTTTAGTCATCTGCTTACGTTGTGCTTTGTTTCAGTTACGTTATTAACACTGATTTTAGAGAGGTGACTTAGGATGCTAGAAATTGCACACAGCAAATGCACCAAGAGAGAAAAAAAAAAACTTTTTTGTAATAGATTGCATCACCTTCATCCTGGTGGTTAGCCAGAGCCCTAGTGAACCCCCAGAAAGATCACCTTTATATTCTGAACCATCTGTACTTTGTACAATCATAGAAAAGCTGTCTCCTTCCAAATAAATTTTCTGTACCAAACTATCTATGTCTTTTGCTTTTCATCACCACGTAATCACTTTCACCTCTGCACTGAATTTATAGTATACTTATCCATATTCCTAGATTTTTCATGTTTCTTCTCTGTGCACAAATGTCACAAAATCACAGAAATACTTTTCCACATCATCTCATTTCGATATGTGCTGAATGTTTGGCAGCTCCCAGGATCAACCTGAGTCCCTGGAAGTCACCAAATTTCCCCATCCATCTCAGGGCAGAGCAATTTCCCAGCACTTGGCCCCAAGGCAAGAGGTGACTCACTGGGTGCAGCCCTTGGGGTGGAGAAACCCAGGGCTCAGGTATGGTCCTCCCACACTGCACAGAGCTCCCCTGGGGCCATAAGGCTGGAACCAGTCCCAAGGGGTGCCTGCAGAGGAGGGTGAAGGTGTAGACACATCCAAGGTGCACTCATGTGGCATCACAACAGCAATACAGCTGATGGGAGGGAGCGGGGAGCAGAGGATTTTGTTTCAGTGAGCTAAAGAACATTGCTTTGGATCCCACTGAAAATTTTCTTTCCACATTTCCACCTAGGGGAAGGAACAGCGTATTCGTTTCATCTATATTATCTTGCTTTCAATGTAAAAACATGCATAAGTTTTCCCAGGGTCTGAAAAAGAAAGAAATACCCCACTATCTTTCTTTTGTAGAACATGCAGAACATGAATTGGTATTTTACCTTTAAATCTGTGTGTAGTAATGAAGCTAATCACTTGGCAGGAACTTTCCTATGCTTCATTCCAAAAGTGTTTTCAGAGAGAACATCAGAGCTTCCGCAAAACATTTCCCCAAGCCCATTAGCTGTCTGGTATTTCAGGACATTGCTCAGTTATAAACTAATCTCACATCAAAGTGAAAAACAAACTCAGACAAAAAAAATTGTTGATGCAATAAGGATTCTTTAATGAGGATTGAAAAGGCAGAAGACTGAAAGCAGAAAACAACACAACACAGAAACAATGAATTGGAATCGTGAAAATCATAAGGATGCAGCAAGTCACAACCCAGGGCTTCACCCCAAAGATTCCCCATTCTTAGCACTGAGGCTCAGCAGAGCCTCATCCACGGATGGATGAGCACTGCCTCGCTGCATGCAGGTGGGGGAGAACTATTGGAGGCATTGCTGGAAACCCTGAGCCTCAATTCGTGGATCTGCAAGGTTATGCTGTGCAGGAAGCAAGGAACAGTAATTTAAACTGCTGCCTTGGCACAGCCAAAAGAAGAGTTGAAAGCTTTGTTGCGCATCTGGCGGAAGGAGATAAGAGGAGCTGTTTATGAAGACTCAGGGCAGATGTAGCACTGTGCTCTGTGGACATTTGGGATTTAGCAGGGCCCACAGTTACCGCTGAGGTACCTGTGGCCTCGGCGCCAGCCCCCGTATCCGCAGCTGCCATAGCCCCCAAGGCCATAGTAGCCCCCATAGCCTCCCAGGCCATAAGAGCCTCCGTAGCCCCCATAGCCTCCCAGGCCATAGTAGCCTCCATAGCCTCCCAGGCCCCCAAAGCCTGCACTGCGCCCAAAAGTGCCACCAAAGCCCCCTCCAACGCCGGGCACTCCTGCCGAGCCCACCACGGCGTTCTGCGGGAAGGAGCTGAGGATGGGCCCGGGCATGGTGACCACGGTGGCCGGCGGCTGGATCACCACGGTGGAGTCGGGGCACTGGCGCACGCAGGGCTCGTTGCAGCTGTCAGCCAGCGGGGCCGGGGCGGCCACCCCGCACGCAGGGGCACACAGGCTGGAGCAGGACATGGTTCTTCCACGCAGGCAAGGAGTCCTGCAAAGTGCACCCTCAGTGAGGCAAGGCTCAGCGGAGAGAGAGCCTGTGCCGCTGGAGGCAGGGAGAGAGCCCCGAGAAGCCACCAAGAGCTCAACTTACCCAGGAGATGAGGGGAGTCAAGTGGAGGAAGCTGGATAGAGGACTGCAGAGCCCTCACCTCTTTTATACCTGTCCCTGACAGCCCAGGGCATCGACATGAGGGTGGTGCTCATGGAAGCCCCAGATACTCATGAAATAAAGCCAACACGCTCCATGACACACAAATAGTGATGCAGGGCAATTGTATCCCTACCTGTAAAGGACCAATAATTTCCTGACTTTCTGCGGTACATGACAATACCCTTTGGGTACGTTGAGTAGCAAACGTGCCCTGGAGAAGATGGAGGTGACGACAGGGACAATCAGTGGCACAACATTATGTGAAAGACCATGCGCTGCTCAAGCTAACCTCACAACACCAATAAACCCCAAAGTGTTCCTAATCCCAAACTTTGTCTACATGGAAGTGTCACGAGCATCTTGCAGACAAAGCACTTTGCAATGCACCACGGAGCCTGTCATTACCTCCCTTTTATGGGCTGGTAAACAGAGGTGGTGGAAGTTTAAGCAAAGAGATGAAGCTATTCCACCCAGTTGGGCCAGCACCCAAACACCCACCATCACCCGTGTACCAGTGAGGAGTGGAAGCACTTGGGGCGGGAGTTCAGGACTTCCCTAATCATTGTCCCTGTGGGACATGGGGTATGTCACTAATTCACCCTAAACACCATGCAATGAGTTGTAGCTGCATTGGCTTTTATGGATGAAGACCCATTTGTCTTGGAAATTCGGTACACAATGGGGTTTATTGGTACCACAAGGCAGCATCAGCAGCACCTGCTCTTTCATGTAATTGCATGTCAGTATCAGTTCCTCCCATCCCCTCCTTGTTCTGCAGGGCATGTTTGTGCCTCAGTGTCCCCAGTGGGGAGGGATATAATTGCCGTGCATCCATACCCATGTGTCATGATGCGTGTCGGCTTTATTTCATGATTATCTGGGGCTTCTGCCACCACCGCCCTCAGGTCGATGCCCCGGGCTGTCCGGGACAGGTATAAAAGAGGTGAGGACTCTGCAGTCCTCTATCCAGCTTCCTCCACTTGACTCCCCTCATCTCCTGGGTAAGTTGAGCTCTTGGTGGCTTCTCGGGGCTCTCTCCCTGCCTCCAGCGGCACAGGCTCTCTCTCCTCTGAGCCTTGCCTCACTGCGGGTGCACTTTGCAGGACTCCTTGCCTGCGTGGAAGAACCATGTCCTGCTCCAGCCTGTGTGCCCCTGCGTGCGGGGTGGCCGCCCCGGCCCCGCTGGCTGACAGCTGCAACGAGCCCTGCGTGCGCCAGTGCCCCGACTCCACCGTGGTGATCCAGCCGCCAGCCACCGTGGTCACCATGCCCGGGCCCATCCTCAGCTCCTTCCCGCAGAACGCCGTGGTGGGCTCGGCAGGAG
>WBMW01004452.1:1191515-1253876 GCA_013396635.1 Penelope pileata | reverse complement strand
GGGGTCGCGCTTGATGAGGTTCTGCAGCTGGGGGAGGTTGCTGGGCAGCTTGTTCCCCTGGCGGCCCGACATGGCTGCGGCTCCCAACACCGGCACCCGCCGCGTGTGCTACAGAACAGGCGCCGCCATCTTGGCCCCGCCCCGCGGCGGCTGCCGCCGAGGGTCAAACTTGTCCGCAGCGGAGCCTCCCCGCAGCGCTTCCGCGTGTGCTCGCCGTGGGGCGGAGGACGCTGACAGCCGGCGCAGGCTGTGACTAGTATGGTTCATAACGAATCATACAAGAGGTTTTTCCTAATACCCAACCTGAGCCTCCCTTGGCACAACTTGGGGCCTCTCATCCTATCGCTGTTACCTGGGAGCAGAGGCCGACCCCCACCTCACCACAGCCTCCTTTCAGGGGTTGTAGAGAGTGACAAGGTCTCCCCTGAGCCTCCTCTTCTCCAGACTGAGCAATCCCAGCTCTCTCAGCCTCTCCCAACAAGACTGTGCTCCAGAGCCCTCACAGCTTTGCTGCCCTTCTCTGGACACACTCCAGCAGCTCAATGTCTTTCTTGTAGCAAGGGGCCCAAAACTGAACGCAGTATTTGATTCAATTTAAAGCTGTTTTAACTCGAACAATTTAAACATTTTAAGCTGCTGTATTCGGGCACACATGTGGTGAAGTACAATGAGGTCTTAACGTCTAGAACTGCCCAGCAGCTTCTGGAGTTCCGCTGTTGGTCAGGATTCGGAGGTCTATGGCATTCCAAGGTTTCAACACCCAGATGCAGAGAGGTCTTATCAACTAACAAGGACCTCAAGAAGCAATTCTGTCCTTTTTGACCTTGAGTTCACAAGCCTTTGACGTTGCATTGCATGCTAGATTTCTCCAGTTTCTGGTTATGAAAAGGTAAAAGGAATTCTTGCCACCTGACTCTAATACACAACTCTTGCTTAAGCAAATTACCAGAACGTATTCCACAAGCTGCTAAAGCTACTGCAGTGTAATCTAATCGTCTCTAGGAATCCTTTAGAATCCATCACTCTGTGTTGTTGCTCAAATACACCAGAAGCTGCGATCGCACCACACTTAACCCACATTTGCTTCTTATGTTTACCCTGGAGAGCAATGTGAATGAACACCTAGTAAGGACACACTGAACAGTGTATTGTACCATGTTTTGTCAGCAGCCAAGACTTCTGGTTGTAAAGTTCTTGAATAAGTGTTGGTGTTGAAAAGATAAGCATATATGTTGTTGCAAAAGAAAGTTCTGCTTTAATTCCGATTTCTCCTCCAGAGTCCCTGTGAGTTCTCTGTGTATCTCTCTGTGAAAAAGCCTTTGTTGCAGGCAGAGTTGTGGATCTGGTTTCCACAACAACCATCTTGAAACGTGCCTAGGGACTAAACTAATGCCTTCTCTGAAGTAACACTACGGAAGTCTTAACTTCCGCATGTTTTCTTGCAGGTTTTTAAGATATTCTGAAGATTTTCTGGCAGAGTGATGTTGAAGTAGCTTTCTGTTCACCTGTTATTGCAGAATAAGATGCCTAGGGTATCTTCACAGAGCTATAATATCAGGTATGTGCTTTTTACTGTTCTTGTAGCACTTAGCAGTAGTTTCTGAGAACACGTTTTGTCCAGAGTCACTCGGGAATTGCTTTCTCTAAAGGCATTTACTTTTACAATAAAACTGATTATCACCAAAGGAAACTTTTTATGCTGTTCAGTATTGTTATGCTTTAGCAAGCAAGGACAGTACTACAAGCACTGAAAGCAGCAATTTCAGTTGTGTGTCAGTTGCTACTGACACAACCCTTGAAGCAAGCCAGTACAGCTAAGCATGAAGCCAACCACACAAGCCTAATGAGCAGTCTGCCCTGCTAGCACCATGTACTGTTCAAACCACACAATCCATATGGAAAAATTTCTGTGGACATGAAAGCAAGCCAAGGGTGAGTCACAGCACATCAAAACATGGGTAGGGTGAGCTGAAGCAACAAAATACTTTTGCTTTAGAGATCCAGTATGGTCTCCATGTCCCAATTCAGCAGCTGTTCCAAGCTCTGGAGGAGATATTCAGAATTGGAAACCCAAATGAGAGGGATGTGCAACCGTGAAGTCATGTAAAAGATAAGCAGATAGAGAAATTAAAAAAAAAAAAAAAATCCTATAGACAAGGAGTCACAGGCTTCACAGAGGCTGAAGAACTTGTGCTACATATCCAGAACCTTTGTACCATTCAGGAGATACAGCAAAGATGAAAGTATTGTCAGGGGTGTAGCACTCATTTGGACTGAGTGTTAGCTCCCATTTGTATTTTTATGCACCAACAGATACAGCCTCTGCAGCATCTGCACAGTCTCTTCCAACCTAAGCCATTCTATGAAGTGAAGCCAAGAACAAGCAGGGTGAGGGTGGGGATGTGTTCAGTGTGACACAGTGAAACTGAAGTAGGATCCACACATACTCCAACACCTGCTAAGTACAGAATGCTGAAGTTTAGCAATGCTTGTCTTTTTTTTATTCCATTTACTTTGGAGCAGACTTTTTACCATAGTGTAGACAATGCTTTTCTGATGAAGACAGTTAGTAGTAAGGCACTTCATTGCACTCAGTTCAATCCCCGTAGATCAAAAAGGATTAAAATGTTTCATAACTTTGAATCACCTGGTTGCTGCGCTTGTGAAGTTCCTCTGACAGTGCGAATTCTTGCTAAAAAAAAAAAAAAAAATTAGCTGTGAGCTAAAATGAGCCATTTTGCTCAAAACATTCAGTAGGCCACAAATGAAAGATTGCATGTACAATGCATGAACGGTGGAAAAGTTACAGTCAACTGAAATGAGGCAGTTGAGGGCAGTCTTGACTGGACAGTCAGCTATGAATGCTTGATGGAAGAGTCTGCTGTCAGAAAATGCTGGCCTGGATCCTGTCTGAATTTAACAGTTTTATCAAAACCTTATTTTGACTATGATCATGCCTACCTACATGGTATAATACAATTGATGTTATAATGGTGGGAAAAGTCAAAACTAAACTTTAAAATATTTTGACGTTGTTGAAGCAATATGCATACATATAAAATGGGTGTTGAAACAAGCTCTATTATAAGGTTTTTTGCTTAAAAATAAATTTTTGAAATGCCAGGAATTTCTGTGAGTGCACAGTTCTGATGTTTGGCATTTGTTCATTCGTACAGAATAAGTCAGTGTTTTACAAGCTTTTCTCTACAGCTGAATAGAAGCAAAATGCTGGTTAGTGTGGATAAGCATGCTTGGAGTTAAACATCCATTTTTACTTTCAATGTACTCTGGTCTTGTTCATTAGGGTCTTTAGAGAATTAGAGTCATTAGAGCCTTTAAGCTCTGCTTAATGCAATTTGCTTACAGAAAGGAGAAGGTGTCTTGTAACTGCTTTCGAGACAGCAGGCCGCGGTTCTCTGACTCACTTAATGGCCAGCACTGGATATTCCTGAGAAAAGGCCTGGATGACTTCAGAGATGGCTTTCCTCCCTCACCTGATAACATGATTGTGTACGGTAAAAAGCGGCCTGTCTCAATTATCCTGAAAAACGACACAGTGAATTCTTCGCACACAGCTCCAGGGAACAACATCAAGAAGTACACCAGAATACAGGTTTGTATCTCCAAGCTCAGCCCTCTGCAGCAAGCTAGGAGAGATTGCATTGCATGCATAGAGCACTGTCTGAACCAGCACCTGCAGTGCTCTACCCACATTTGGAAAAAAAGTATCTCCCCAAAGGTGATGATTTTTGTAATCCTGGTTAAACTAATTCTTCAGAAAGTTGAAACAGGAAGCTAATGTGGCGTGCAACTGTTATTTCCAATTAACAATAAAAATCACCACTTTTTGTTTCTTTCCAAAGTAAAGCAAAACAAGCGATACTAAAGATAGCTTAGTCTTAGACAGTAGGTCTAGGTTGTCAGCAAGTAATTTGCAGAACAGAATTACAAGCTGAGAAACCTGACTGTGCTATGTCAGATTACAGAATATGTTTTCTGTTAAGATCTCACCAGGCACTGACACAAATTGATGTTATGGGGCAGGAAGCTAGTCTAATCAAAATTAAGAAGCTAAGACTATACCCAAGATAGCAGGGTATAATCTTATTACTTATATTTTTTTCAGCCTGTTTACAGAAGCTTGTCTCTTCCCAGCCTCTGGTTCTTCAGCTTCTCTGCTTCATACTAACAAAATGTAGCAGATAATTCTCTTGTGTATCCGGAAGTCTCCAGAACTTGGTTATTTGAATGCTGCGAGCAGAGGACAGTGACCAAATGTAGCAGCAAAATTGGATTTTCCACTGCCAGTACTTCACAAAAGGAACAAGGGAGAGCTGGGAGACTGTTTTGGAAATGGCAGACTTCATACTACAACACAAGGGAACCCCTCGGCGTGAAGCACCTTGATCTACATTGCTGTTTAGACTTTTCCAGGGGGATATACTAACCTAAGGCTTGCATGCAGTAAGATGGTGAAAGATAGGGTCAGTGAGAAAAACCTTGGTGTTCAAAAAAGGAAATCAGGTCTCTATTCTGTAAGATCAGGCAGTAGCAGAGCTCTCCCCATGCCCAGGCTGCTGTTACTAGAGCCATGGGATCATGCAATAGGCGGTTGTACTGAGAGGAAGAAAATCTAAAAGCAACTGAAATAAAATAAGATGAAAACTTGAAAGCAACTGAAATAAGATCCCATATTCAGTACAGTGGATTGCCATAGAAGATTGCAGGGACCAGAAACTGAGCATTATTCAGAGATCCAGCAAACAGACTGAGTTGCAATTAATGCTTAAGAGACTTAGGAAAAACGTCTACAGCTTGAAGTCTACAAGAAAAGTCTAAGAAGACAAAAGCTGTAGACTAATGCAATGGAAAAAGGTCCCGAAACTCTTACAACTATACCATTTGTTTCATCTGGAGGTGGGGTCTCTGCTGCACATCACTTTCTGCTTCCACAGCTCCTTGGTGCTGGCACTCCCACTTTCTGATCTCCCTCTCTTAGACTACTTTGCTTTGCCTGGCTGGCCCTTATCTAAGCCTGGGGCAACCCCGCCCCAGGTCCACCCCTTCTGCTCACAGGTGCAAGGGATCTGCCAGTATTTCCCGGTCCAGCCATGCCCCTCCATCATGTGCTCAGTCATCTGTTCATGCTGTGATCAACTGTTTCCCTACAACTAAGAAGTCTATAGCTTGGATTATGAACAGCCTTAACTGCTAGGATACTGTAGGAGATTTGCATGTTGCACAGTTCTTCACACAGCTCCCAAAAGGAATTAATTCCATGAGATATTTTTGAACAGACGCTTTATTTTTGCTTGCCTTGCAGATCTTCAAAGATGTTGCTGGTGTCCTGGATCCTGAAATTGTCTTTAGGAGTAAGGCTGACTATGAACAGGAGAACCAAGCTCCTCAGGAGGCGCAGGATCACATGCTGGACAAGAAAATGGAAGTAGCACACTGCAAGGCACTAGTGCAGTGAGTACAGGAAAAGATCAGAAGAGTAATACAAATGGCTCTCTAAATGTTGCTTGTCTGAGGCGAGATGTGTGGAAAGAGGAAATTCAGGTTCCTGTGGGCTGGCTTGTTCACAATTTGAACCATACAAAGCCAAACTGAGCACAGTGAGCCCTCTCAGCTACTGCTGATGAACATTTAATTAATTTGCCTGCTGTCTGTCTGAGATTCAGTGTTCCTATGAGCATTTTCTAAAACTCTACCAGATTTTTAGAAGAGCCAGCCCTTTTACCCAAAATGTGCCATGGGGGTGGATTTTGTTAAGATAGGCTCCTTTGGCTTCGTCAGTGATACTGATGATAAAGTAGAAGCACTACAGACCTCCTTCCCAGGTTTTCCACATAATGAAAGGCATAGCAATGGGCAGCATATATATTTCCAAGCCTCATTTAAGAGTTTTCTATTTCAAAAATGGCAGGCTATTTCCCAAGTTTTGTGTCCAAACCTTGGCTGTCTTGCTAGATATAGCAGGTGTGGCCCTTATATTTATGAAGATATGTCACGTCCTGCCTGTAAAGGGGGGGGGAGAGGTGACCAGATTTGAAGGTTCCCCCCTGTTAGATTGGAGTAAAACGACACACAGAGGTCCACAGACAATCATCAATTTTAATGAGAACCTCTGTACTACAATTATCATGCCATACTACGTATATCACATGTATATATCACACATACTACAGACATCATGTACTACAAAATCATGCCATGTCTGGTGGTAAACTGCTCCATCTGTGATTCAAAGACGTGGCTATTGTCTGGTTCTGACTGATTAGTCACTATTGCTGGAGCTAATCAAAGGATGTTTCACACTTTATTACTTTCAAACTTGCAGCAGAAAGGAGTCTTGCAAAAAAACATGTACTTCACTTTCCAAGAAGATAGCAGCAAGAGAAAAAAAGGATCTACAGGGTGACCCAGCTCCACTTGACAAATATATAAAGCAAATAACCAAGCATTTTTGTGACTGGGTTATGTCTTTGGTAAGTAAAATGAAACTGCCATCACCTATTCTCTTCCATTCTAGCAACATAATTACTTTGTTTAGGGCAAATGTCTTTAGATTTGAGAAATAGAAATATGGCTTTGGGTGTGTAAATCCAGGAGTCAAAGTCAAAAATACAACACAACTCAGCCTATTTCAATGGGCTGGGCCCTGTAAAGGAATAAATAAGTATCATTATATAAAACCACTGCAAAATTTTCCAGGGGATTATGCGTGTTCATTTAGCTGCCTCAGCTGGGAGCAGTTTCCATTTATCTGAAATGTATACATCAATTAATCCGTTAGCTCCAAACTGACTTTGTGCTTACATCATCACTGTGATGTAAATGTAAGCATACCCATAGAACAGCTGAAACTGACCCAGGGTTTAGTTGCATTATAGATTGGGGCTTGGGGGAAGGAAATATATGGAAGAAAAAAATAGTAAGGAGATGTTACTTCTTTCCCTTCACTCTGAGGTCATTATGCTCTTGTTCCAGGGAGGAGGGAACTGGAATATTGATAAAGATGCACTTGAGAGTTTGCTCAGCACCAGCTGTGAAAAGGAGGACCCTCTCCCTTCACCTGTCTGTGCAGCAAAACTGGATGTGCAAGCACAGCAGTCAAGAAACCGGGAGATTTCACCTTCCAAGATTACTGTCAGGAGTTCTCATTGCCTAGGGTGCCCACCGTGCCAGGTTAAGGTAAAAGAGCTCACATTAATACTTACAATAGTCTGTCTGTTTTGGGTGGCTTGTGGCAGAGGCTGCCTGCTGGAGTTGAGGAAGGAACCTGGTTTTCTGGAGACACGTGGTACTTCTCCCTGCACTTATCTTAAGGAGCTGGAGTGTTGTTAAAAAAGGAACTATTTAATAATGGTTGCTTTTTATATGCAGCAGAGCAATGAAAAAGGAGAATAAGAATACTACTTAAGGCCTAACCATAAAGTCTTTTTGCTTGTCAAACTTCAGATAATTCTCAGCAGGTTTTTCTTGTACCCAAAGACAGTGAAATCAAAGGAAAACATAGTTGAGTGTTGCATAAGCTTTGGATTAAGTTAAGTATGTCATGTCTGATGCAACTCAGACATAGTTTGTTAGGCGTTATGCTTGGAGCTTCTTAAACCTCTCAGTCCAGAGTGTACTTGTGGTACTGATGTAGGAGTGCAGGGAAAGCGGTGGAGGTGGAAACAACTGGAGGACACTGAAGACAATGATGTTCCGGTCTCTACCATTCCGGTTAACTGCTTTTCTTGCTGTACTTTTATCATTGAATACGTAGACAAAAGCTGTATGCAGCTAGCTTGTAGGGAAGCAGTTGAACACAGCATGAACTGATCACTGAGCACGTGGTGGAGGGGTGTGACTGGCCTGGGGAATACTGGCAGATCCCTTGCACCTGTGAGCAGAAGGGGTGGACCTGGGGCAGGGCTGCCCCAGGCTTAGATAAGGGCCAGCCAGGCAAAACAGAAAGCAGCCTGAGGGTGGGAGATCAAAATGCAGTTGGAGAAGCAGCAGTACGAGGAAGGAGCTGAGGAAGCAGAAAATGACGTGCAGCAGAGACCTTAGCTCCAGGTGAAAGGAATGGCTTAGTTGTAAGAGTTTTGGGACTTGAGGAGGATTTTAGGGAAAAGCTCTGCTGGTGGATTTTAGGTAAGCGGTTCAAGCTAGGCCAATTTTGAGTTAAACTGAACACTTGTCTTTCCACGTTTGTTTGTTTCCATGTTCAGGTATTCTATTTTGAAATAGAAAAAACACTTATATAGCCTTAGATTCCCAAAGCATAGGTCTCGCAGATCTCCTTCCCAGGTTTTCCACGCAATGAACCAGTTAAATAAGCAAGTGGTGTTCAGATGGCTTCAGGCTAGTGATTCCCAATAGCAGTTTGTTCCCCTTTGTGGGGGTAAAAAAGGGGGGAAAAACAGGATGCAAAGCGCTATTAGAGTGAGAAGATACTATGAATGTAAAACTGATATCATTCTTTTGTGATACAGCAATGACAGAGCCTGTGTTATGATGGGAACGTCTCTGTGTGCTGTATTGTGCCTGGCAGACACAAACAGAGGTGGAGCAGACCATGTTATCTAAGCAGAAATAACCATGGTTCGAATGGGCTCATTCACTTTGGGTAGGCTGCGATTTCGTGGCACCTATGCGTGAGCAATAACTCTAGAAGGCAAATAAGCACAAATCAAGATTCAGTTGAAGTAAATTTTTAAGTCTAGTTCTTTTGCAAGCAGTTGGTACTTTAGAACACTTTAGGGAGTTTTTATCTTTGTTTTATAATACTGAAATACTTATCTTCTGTGCTGCTGTGCCTACCCAAAGTATTTTAAGAAGTGATGAGAAATAAAGGTTGCTAGTGTTGTTAGAACTGCTTGAAAACAATATAGCTAGTTGCAAAAATGATGATGCTTGCAAAGGAACGTCCCTGATCCTGCAACTAAAGGAGGAAGCTACACACACACAGAGCCTATCGTACCAGTTCTTGTTTCTCAACCTAGAACAAACTTTGCTATTCTTGTAGTTGTGCTACATGCATAAAAGGGAAGACGTTGTTCATGCTCTAGGGGGCAGTCCTTCCAAAGGTAAAACTGAGGTGCACATGACTAAAAGCATGCCAGTGCCGGGGGCTGCCTACAGGACAAAGGAAAATGTTTTGCAAAGAGGGTGCTGGAAACAACTGAGGTCAGACAACACCGAGGCAAAGGTCATGGCTTTGTTAATACTGCCTAAAAATAAAGGCCAAGTTTATGCTTGAGTAGAAGTGCAGCTCATTTTGTCAACCTCCCTCTGGAAATATACCACCTACTACTGAAGGTAGATGTGCTTACTTGCATGTCCTTAGCAAAACTGCTGGGGAGAAATGAGTTCATGTAGCACGGGACATCAGATTTACAGGGTCATAGGTTATAATTTACAAAAAAAATGCTTCATGAAGCAACCATTTCTCTCAAAAGAACAAATCAAACCTGAACTAGAAAGCTATTTGCAATGGAAATATTTATTGGTGGATTAGTTATGACAGCTGGACAGATGCCCACTGTGTGGTTTATTTAGGGATGTGAAACCTGTATACAAAAACAAATTTTGAATGTTTTTTTTCATCTATTCTGGAAATAAATTTAGGAGATAGAAGCTGCACAGCTCTACAGCACGCAGGCCTTTAAGGAGTTCCTGGAAAGAAGGGGCTACCAAAATCCTCAGGTGAGTCAGGAGAATCTGCTAAGGCTGGTGTCTGTGCCTCCATTTCACTGTGCTTGTGGCTAATGCTGTGTTATCCCAAGGTCCTGGCTGTACAGTTACCTAGATCAGGGACCTCTGGTTCCCCTCTCTCCTGTGTGCTGGACATTTTAGAGGGGAGGAACTGTTGTATGCGCAGATTCAGCAGCATCTGAATGCAGCCAGGGGCTCAGACTGGGGGAAACTTGAAAGTGGTGCTGGGGCCACCGCAGCAGGACACAGTGCCATGCTGGCAGCAAGGGAACAGGGAAAAGATTTCCTTCTCTGAAGGCCTGAGAAGGGATTTTACCAAGTTTGTTTTCACACCACAAGCAACACTTGAAACTGCAAGCAATATGTGTGCTGGCTTTTTGACCCTTTTGCTCTTACATTTTTATCTTTTATTTTTTTTTCAATTGCTCTCAAATAACTGTTATATGAATCTGTTAAACACACATATATATTTAATCTTTTCTTTCAGTTCCTTCTGAAAATGCTGGCTGGGGAAAGTGATAATGCAGCTCAAGAGAAGACATCCAAAAATTTCAAGAAACTGTGTCCAAAAAAATCAGATAAAATCAGAGAAGCTTCTTCCACTACCGTTAATAGAGATTTCTAAATTCTCTTTAAGTGAACTGAAGATAGTAGCTGAGCTATTCCTAGAATGTTCTTACATTAGAGTAAACTTGAAGATAGCTTTGGTTTTTTTCTGAAGTGGCCAGGTAGCTTGAAGATCGGACTTGGACTGCTAAATTGTAGGCATAGAGCACTTAGCTATCTTAGTGCTTGGGCCGGCTAAAAGGCACTCGAGATATCTCATGTGCTGTAACACACTGGCTTAATCAAAGACCCTGGACTACAGTCACCTTACTGCTTCTTGAGCATCCGCATTGTTCTTACTGCTTTACAGAATATAAGTAAACAATTTCTATGAATTCTCTAAGGTTGTAACTGGCTGCAATCTCTTCGTCCACTGAAAAAATGAAACCTTCCATCTGAGAGAACAGTACTGCTTTGTACGCTGCAGAAAGATCCCAGTGTGGATAAACCTTGCTCGGACAAGAGCAGCATTAATAAAGGAAGGCTGCTAAAAGTCATAGCCTGTCGTCTGTCAGTATACCACAAATACCTGATAAAGACAACTCAAACCAATTATTGCACAGAATCATTAATTTGTGGCTTGTCTTTTACACCCTAGGGGAGAAAACTGTGTTTTTTTTTCCATCAGGAATGAGCAGACCTCACTCCTATTTTACTGTCTCCCTCTCAGGAGAAATGAGGGAATTAATTCTGCTTTTATTATAAAGCTGAGTAGCATGCGAACTCTGCTGAAAACTTTTTTTTCTTGTTTCCTAGTGGCTGTTTGCTCTGCCTCAGATCATCAAAGCCAGTACTTGTTCACAGCTGCTTGGACCATGGTTGTCATCCGTGCTTTGCTCTGCATGCCTTTTATGAGTCTGTTGTGCTGCCATCCCAAGATGTGCTGGACTCCCAAGATGTGCTGCAGCATGATTTCCAAGGACCCATCCTGTTGTGAGTAAATATATCTCTCCTATAGTCTCTATCTGTGTGATTTCCAGGAGCATACCAGAAGCCCCCAGCATACCCCAAAGGTGTGTTTTTCCATAGTGTAGCAGAATTCTTATCTGCAGATTGTAATGTTGAGAGGGATTTAGGTGCTACTTGGATTTTTAAACTCCAGCCCTGCACAGAATCACAGCACCTTGAAGCAGCTCAATTATGCAGAGCTGATCCTAAAATCAGTTCAACCTCTATCTGTTGTAGGTTCTTCAGGTGCATCACATTGTTTCTATCTCAGTATTTCACGAGGCTTCACCTGTAAGTAGAGCAGTTGCGGAGGGAGAGCTTCCTGTGAAGTAGGCAAGAATATCATTGTAGACTTGGCTTTTTTTTTTTTTTTTTATAAACACCACCGGACCATAGCAGACTGCTGCAGAGAAAAGTTTATTTAATGTTTCATTAACAAAGCTAAAATTATGATAGTAAGGTTTTTGCAGTTTTGTTGTTATTGCAACAATGCATGAAGCCACATAAGGCCTTTTCAGAACGCCCTAAGTCTTTGCAATCAACTCTGACAACAGCAAAAAACATACTAGCCATCCCAAATGCAATTCTGGACACCTTATGCACTTGCATACATGATGTATCTAGGGACTATATCAGGTGTAATGCATTTAAATGTAATGGACAGTACAGAATCATCTCCTTTATTTGGTGAGGGTTTCTGGAACAAACAGAGAGAAGACTGTTGTGGACAAGGGAATGAATCCCTAGCTAGGGCCCCACTCTTGCAATTCAGGCAGCTTCAAAGGATTTTTTGTAGCTCTAAGTGCAAAAGAAGGAACAAGAAATTCAGGTAAACTTTATTGTTTTCATCCTCAATCGAACTGGGAATGAGTCATTATCAGTGAATAAGTGTGGAAAGTGAAAAAGCTAACGTGTCCTAGAAGGGTTTACTATTGCTAGAAGAGCAGAGATCTCAGCACCTTTGCACAGCACTTCAGAGTGGCAGCATCTTCTCTGTATCTAAGTGAAGACTGGAAGCTTACCATAGCTGTGGCACTAAAAGAATCTAGAATGTCCAATTAAAAAAAATAATTGAAATTTCAATTCATTCTCACCTATCATCTTTTCTCTGAAATGTGATTGTATAACAGACTTTAATAATGGCATAAATTATCCTAATGTAATGAAAGTGTCTTGTGTAATGGTTGTGCAGAGGTTTGTGTTAGATTGTTCGGAGGTGATCTAAATACATGGACATTCCTGTTCGTGTCCATGGCAGCACTGCTCAGATAAACTGATGGAAGATGGTCAGAAAAGATTTTCCATTGTTGTGGACTAGCGTAGTTCCTTTGATTTCAAGGGAACTGTGATTTACAGCTGCTTGAGGGCCTGGTCTATCTGATGATAAAGTCTAAGACATATAATGGTGTTGCAGTGTCTGCACATATCATGACAGGGATAAGAGAAGATAAGCTGACAACCAGCAAGTACTTTCAGGGGTGGTACTCTTGATATTGAAAAATGACAAGAAGCAAGCTTGCGTTCTTCTGGGAGCTGACATTTTGGGCACTGTTGTCAAGGTACTACAGTGATAGACATAGATTGGTGATAGGAAAATGAAGTGCAACAAGGCGTTAGGATAGCAGCGGGTTGAGCTAATCAGCGTAACAGGATGCTGGCGTCAGAGCTGCTTGGATTTGCATTGTCTCCCCATTGTGGATGAAGGGGAAGGTTGTGGTGTAGCACTTGTCCCTGTTGTAGGTGTAGCAGGTCTCTGGCTCGTTGCAGGAGGTGCTCTGCTGGGCCTGGTATATCTCACCACCCAGCTCAACTTCTACGGGATCACATTTTTTGCAGCTGGAAGAGATAAGGAATACAGGTATTATTCAGAGCTGTGATTAAGACACCCCTGACAAAACTGCAGTCTTCTTCTCTGATCTGACAGCTGTGGCTAGTTGGGTGCTATGGCCTTTCCAGGCTGGGTGTTTTGTACAGCAACTCCCAGCCAGGTGCTCTCAGTGTTGTCAAACTGCTCTTCACAAGACTGCCCTCCTGAAAGGGAGGGTTAAAGAGGAACTGTGTAATTTCTTGGTGTTTAAGACATTCAAGATGAGCATGGGTCAGCATGAAACTTTACCTGCGAATGTGAGACCTTCTTATGTGAGTTAAACATGGAGATAACGACTTCTGGACTTGCAACAGAATATAAAAACTAGGCTCTAAAAAGAAAACTTTCCTCTGTGATGCTCCTTCACTTCATCAACAGTCCTTGAAGATGTTTGTGAGCCACTGTGGGCAATGCTGCAGGGCAGGGTAGGTGTTAGGAAATGAATTTAGAAAAGAAAAATACTCACAGGTCAGTCATGCGGTAGACAAATGTGGTTCTGAGTGGGGATGTGGGGTCAGAGATATTCTGACGGCTCTTGAGTGGGACACTGGAAGGGAGGAAAGAGAATTGCTCTTGTGAAAACTACTTGTTACACAGGGGACTATTCTGCTGTGATGAGTTTCCAACTCTCATCTTGTTCTTTGTTCAGGTTATTTCCTTTCTGACTCTTCTCCAGAAACAGCAAGTTGGTGCCCCTGAAGGCAAGAAGGCATTTTTGCCTGAATTTCAGGCATCTCTGGAAAGGGTTTTAAGCTCTCATTAAGAACAATGCCTCAATTTCTGAAAGTGCTTCCTTTCACTAATTAAGCTTTCAAGGTGTCAATGCTGATATCTCTTTCTCTCTCTATTTTTTTAAAGTCTCAGCTGGCAGAGTCCTGTGAGACTTGCAAGACTTTAACAGAGGTATTTAATTAGTATTTCTCCTGTTGTGAGCTCTACCAGAACTCCTGCAGGTCTGAGCCTGAATTGTCCAAGAGAGATACCTCTGTCAGGTTTATGTGAATAAAGAGGACAAATTCTTACTCCTGAACTGAGATGTGCCTCATAGGATTGACCTTTTCTGGTAGTTTTGACATCACATCAACTAGTTTCCACAGGCTATAGAGTTGCAAGGCTGTTAACACTGATCAAATCTGAAAATCTCAGCGTCGTTGGCCCAGTTTTGTTTCAGATGAGATGAACTGTAGAAATGTTCTTCTTCTTCCACAGACTATTTTGTAAAGGTACTACTTGGACCCCTTAAAACATTGAGATCTTTCTTGTACCTGAGGGGACAAACGCCACATGGGAGATAGGAAAACATTAGGCTCCAAATGGGAGCAAAAAGAATTACTCCAGGATAGCATAGAAAGCGGCCCATGGGAAAAACAGCTCATTGTCAACATCAGGGCATCTGAAAGAATGCAAACAAAAGGAAACTACTCCTGCAACACACAGCCTCCTGCTCACCCTGTCCATGTAAGACTCGTGTGCCACTTACACAATGCGTATGTTTCTCTCCAGGACTTCTTCCTCAGGATTCTCTTTGGAGGGGACAAACTTGGAGGTCACTGTGACACATTTACACTTGTTATTAACCAGCACGCGCTCCTCACTATCATAGTCCTGTGGATAACCTGCAAGCACAGGATATGCAATCCCAGGTCAGAAAAGGAAAACTTTGCAACTCTGGCAGAAAGCAAAGCGATGAGAACCTCAGAGGTGCTCCATAATGGAATTTATATCGCCTAAAGTCAAGGTCACAACAACGAGCTTATTGGCAAAGATGAGGTTAGCTCTCTTCTCTGTTCAGCCTACAGTCTGCTTTTGTATGTAGAGGGGATGGGAGCGGCTGGGAGGAAATGGGAAACCCAAGCACTGTGTTGCTGATGAGTGGGGCAAAGCAACTGGGATCTCTTGTGAAATGCAAGCCTCCATCTACACCTGGAAGCCAAAGTCCTGTTTTCATAATTGCCTCTGCTGGGAGGTTACCAAATTTCTGTATCATACAGCAGTCCAAACCCTAGTTGGGATCTGGACTCTCTAAACATCTGTGATTATGCCATCGTGGCAGTTTTCCTTCAGTATTACATTGCCCTCCAGGTTGCTGTGGGAACCAATGCCAAAAAGCACTAGAGGATGTGGCAGGAAGGCAGCCTGATGAACTGGCACTGAAAGACAAGTGGCCCTTATGATCCTGTGGTTTGCACAGAAAACTCCAGTCCTGACTTTCTGATCTTCTGTTTCTAATGAAGCTGAGTTTGGCAGCTGCAGAGCTGACTCAGATGGAGAAGAGCCAGCTTGGGTATGTTTGTATCCCTCACTTCTAGCATTTTATTCAATATGAAACTCAGTCAAAGCAACAGGGTGAAACTTCCCATCTGTCACCCAAAGGCTTTATTTTTTTTTTTTCCTTGCAATGCCTGCTTCCTCACTGAGCAAGCAAATGGATTTGAAATAACTTGTTTTCCCCTAGCTGGTTTTCCCCAGCAGCCTGTGGTCTCTTCACTTGTTTAAAAAAAACAGCCTTGCTTTTATATGCACATGCAGTCGCACCCTTAAATGGTCATTTTGACATCCCTCTGTATTTGCTACTGCTCTCAGGGGTTTCTTTGTCCCTCTGCAGCATGTGTCTTAGTCCTTTTACAGCAAGGGCTGGCTTTTAGCATTGGTCTGTATTGCACCTAACAGAATTGGCCATCTCTACAAATGCCAATTGCAAAGCACGCAGAATGCAAGTCCAGGCTCACCTCTGATTGCACTGTGCCCCCACTAAGGCAGAAATCCACAGTACGTGACACTGGTGATAGTTACTGCCAATTTAATGGTAGTCAGCTGTCCTTGTACACCTTCTTCCGTTCTCTGTTGCTTTGTGTGCTCCCCCTCTGCCAAATCCTCATTCAACATCAACACTTCCCTCTGAAACACAGCCTTAGTGGTCTCTTTAGTCTTTGCCTCTTTGAGTCTTGGTCTTTCTTTTTTCTTGCCGAAAATCTCTAGCTTCTTGCCCTTCACATAGATCTTCTCGTGTCTGTCACTAGTCTATGCAACACTGTGTACAATTCTTCTAAGACTTTAATCCAAACTCCCCTATTTGTCAGATCCTATTGGCTTTGGGAATTGTCCGAAACCTTCTGGGAGAGGCTTTCATTTATCTTAATCAAAAAATGCTATTAACAAATGTATTTCCATAACTATGCAGAGTTTTCTTTTTTTTTTTTAGACTGTACTCTAAAAACTGGATTTAATTTCTTGTGTATTAACACTTCCTTCAGTAACCATAAAAGTTACAGATGCTCCAAATTCTTAAAGTAAAATTACAAAGCTGCAAGTAAGATTCTTGTAGATTTATCAGCAATGATTCCGTGAATTGCCCAGTAAAGTTCATTCAGAGCAAAGGTAATTAAATGCAGAAATTCCTAATGCCATTCTAAATGTTTGCAGGTTGGATCGTCTGGTGCATGGCTTACTGCAATCTGATATTCCCTCCCTTATGAATATTCATGCAGAGATTTTGATAAAACTTCTCATCTTTGACCTGTAATATGCTATGACACACGGAGGATGAAGCTCAACAAAATCCAGTATCTGCATGTTGAAGAAGCAAATGAATTCCAGAATTCTATTCAAAATCTGTGGCACGTGAAAGAGGCTACTCCATTAAAGCACAAAGAGGCTCACTTAAACCGAAAAGATGTAAGTAGCACCAATGCCACTGTTGTAGGTGCATGTAACTAAAATTTTACTTCCATGTAGTTATAATACGCTTCATAGGAAGCAGGGCTCCTCAAGGACCTGCCTTCAGGTAGATGCCCTTTTCCAAAAGCTTGGGGGAAGGCAGGGATGCCATTATCCATGCTGCTGGGGTAGTTCTGCTTGAGCATGGATTTAGTCCTGTGGACCAGATCCACTGTGTAAATGAGGATGCCTTTAATCAGAAATGAGTTGGCCACAGCCATGTGATGGGATCACCAAGAAGCTTTTAGAAACCTTAAAACCTTGAAGGTAAGTCTTGCAAGATTCATAACACTGCATAGAAACAAGCTTGCATTTTTGTGGTTTGTTGCTTCAGAAACAAGAATGGCTAACAATAAAAGCTTCAATTTGCAGCTAGTCATCACCTCTAGGCTCAAGACAGGAATTAAAATGACGCTGCTTTGTGGTGCAGGAAGACACTGAGGTGTCCAAGCACCACTGAAGCAAGACTTCTTGAGCAGGCACTGAGGTTTGATTTTTACTGTCCACATCATTAACTGCAATTTATACGGCACCCATCCCTGACCCTTTAAGCACAGTTTTCCATGATTTTCATTTCTCACCTACCTGCCACAAGGACGAACCACAGGGAGACGGCCAAGGCCACCCACGGCAAAGAGCTCTTCATCTTGCCTTCACTTCTTTTGAAGAATGTGAGTGGGTAGTGTGTGTCTGCCTATAAGGGCATGTGCAAATGCTATAGCTATTTGTTTCCTAAAATAAACAGCCCCGCCAGCTGGCACTGACACTGTGAAAAATGTGGCTGGGGGACTGAAACCAGGCGTGTTTCAAGCACAGAGACCTCTCTCTTTCAAAGGTGAATGGGGGTGGGGGGTTGCACTATTGCTGTGCATTTTTGTTCTGTTAATCACCGATGTGCAGAAGTTTTGAGTACAAGGGAGTGAAGAAACACTCCAGTCCTTAGGGATCAATTTACCACCAGTGTCACTGGCATTCTCTCACCTGGTGCTGAGGAGTGTGAGGCAAGGTGTCCAGATAGCCAAGAGGTCACAGTTCTTGCTCTCTAGTTTCGAGAAATCAGACTTAGTTTTTTGCAGGGATAGTTTGGCCCATACTACAAGAACATGCTGGGCTTTGAGATCAGAATCCTGTTTGCATCAGATGCTGTGCAACATATTTTAAGAGCTCGACCTGCCCCCAAAGAGCTTTCAGTCAAAGCAGAGAAGATGAGAGGTGGGAGGGGTAAAAGAAGTAAAGCAACAGCATGATGGGTGCAAAGCTGAGTTCTTCCTCCAACTCTGTCTACTGCATGAAGGACTTTCTTTCCTAGTGAATGGAGAAGGGATGCCATGAGATGTGTGACATACAGAAGGCTCTGCATAGGGTTCCAGGTTCAGGATCACTTATGTAACTCCGGGGGAGACGGGAGAAATAAAATTGCAACACAGCTTGCAATGGCTGGGACTGTTTCTGTAGTATATGCGTATGCCTTGCACAGAAAAGGCTACTTGGTTAGGGAAGCTCAATGTTTAAAAGTACTTCTTACAGGGGACCTTCAGATACCTACAGTGGGATAAAATCTCCTTGCTTGTAATTTTATTTAAGGCAGAAGGGTAGCAGAACAAGGTGTGATGCTAGCAGGCCCCTTCTTAGCCAGGTTTAATTTCTGCTAGCTGCAAGGCTAGTTTATTCTTGATTAACAATAGCAGCTCACAGGAAATCCTGTGCTGTTCCAGCCTCTCCTTATGCAGCTGGGCAGCAGCCCCATGACAATATGCAGGTTTTTCACACTGCATGTGCCACCCTTGGCTCCCCAGGGTCGCTTGCTCTTCCCAGGCTCTCAAGTGGCTAGTGTTATTAGGTAACGTTTCCAGGCATCCCAAACCCTGGAATGGCAGCCTGTCACCTTACTTTAGCTTGTCTTCCCTTTCTTTGTGCCTTGCTAGTCATCTTCCTAAACACAGAGAGCTCTTCATAGACTCTGGCATCTTCATCCTGTGCTTTTCCTCCTGGCACGAGCATCTCCTAAGGCAGTCTCATGATGCAAGGAGCTGTTGTGTTACATCAGCAGCACTGAATCTCGAGGCCTCCCTGGGGAGCTATCGGGAGCATGGGAGCAAGCCCAGCTCCAAGCAGGGCATCAGGCTATGCTGTAACTGGTACAAACCCTGCTCTCTTAGCTGGGCTCCTCTGTATGACAGCAAAGTTTGATTTTTCTTTTGTCTCCCCCTCCACAGAAAGTACTGCAAACAGAGCTTAATGTGGAGCTTCCTTCTGAAGCAGGAGGATGCCCATCTTGTGCAGAAGGTTAAAAATAAACCTAGCAACCTAGCTAACCACAGTGAGGAGGGGTGGGGGAGAGCGTCCATCTAAAGCACTATTTGTTTCAGTCACCTTTTTTGTAATCAAAGAAGAGATTTTTATTTTATTTTTAACAAGAAGGGGCAATGGAGGCAGCAGAATAAAGAACGTGCAAAAGAGGCTGGTCTGGTCTGTATCTTTCTGCATTGGTAAAAATAGGGCACTGGTAAAATCCAAGCAGAGGCATCTATGAATACATTAAAACTTGAATGGAGAGACTGTGCAGAATGATATTCTGTGTGATTCTGATGATTTCAGTGGTTTCCTGATTGCTGGTGCTCAGTGTATCTAAATTTCAGTTACTAAATCTGCATGTCTGCACGCACAGTCCCTTTGGTCTTTATTTGGTGGCGTGAGAGCTGGTTTTAGTCACACTCAGCCACCTGCATCTCTCTGAGGATTTCTGTCTAGATTGTGAACTCTTTAGAGGAGGATTTGTTCTATGGACTTATTTGTACGGACTATCTCCTTTCCACTGTGCAACACGCTACATAACCCAAAAATGATCTGGGCAAGTGGATATTAAAGAATTGTGACAGTCTGGGAAAGGGCTGGCATACCATCACCCCAGGCTTGAATCCTGGGCTGTGTGGGGAGCTAGACTCCCAACGTCACTGCAAGGCAGAGGCCACTAGAAAAATAACAATTTCAGCTAAGAAGCAGCCTTGTAGTGTCAGCTTCCCTGTGCCTCTAATTGGCCCAGGACATGCTGAACTAGGATTTTCCAGGTTAGAAGCTGAGTAGGTGCCAGGATAAGAGTCACTGTGTGCCCTTGCAAGCTTAGAGGTTGTCTCCAGCTTCACCAGAAGTGGTGGATATTTTCAGCAAGTCCTGAAAGAGATAAAAATGTCTCTGGGTGATATCTCTTTTCTGCTCATAAAAATAAAAAATAATAATTTTTAAAAAATCAAACAAAAAAAACCCTTAGATTAAGAGACAACGTGTTAATTTCATTTAAATTTTGATTTCATTTAAATCAATGAGAATCTAAGTGGAAGTTGGTCTGCTGTTAAGGCTCTGAATTCCAGATGGGCAGACTTTAACAAATTAGGCCGTTATGTTGCAAGGACAAGTGGATGGGAACATCCAGGGTCTGGGACAGAATGAAGGCTTGGACTTCTGTAAGTCACACTTGCAAAAGTTACCTAGAATCTTAACCATGCAGCGACTGGATGAGCTTCACAAAAGTTGTGAGATTAAGCAGGGAGATAACAAACGCCTGATCAGCAGGGATGGCTGTGTTTTAGTGGCCAGCTGGTACAAAGTGAGAAGCTCTACCTGTGTGTGGCTAACAAGCTCCATGAATGCTGTGTCTCGCTTACCAAAACCACGTTATTCTCATTGTTGTCCCTTATGCAGGCCTGTTATCCAGAGGAGGTGATATCTGAGAATTGGCACCGACAGATTTGGAAAAGGCATCTTTGTCTGAGGCAAAGCATATCATTGGTTTGAAAGCAACTATGGAAAATTTTGACCCTGAGGTGTAAAAGCTGAGCACGTCAGGAAAAAAGCTCATAACTGAGACTGTCTGCGCTTAGATCTGCCAGGCTCCAAATGAAGCACCAAACAGTGAGTGAAGTTGTGCCCCCTCTTCTGTTTCAGTTAACTTCATTATTTGCCTGACGTGACTTTTTCCATGAGAAGGTGGATGTGGGTACGTGTACTCACCAGCACCTGCTCTGTGGCTAGAGAAAAGCACCTGCGCTTGCCCTGCACAGCGCTTCTTTTCCTGGTACTGTGTGGCTGCCAAATTTATCACACTCGGTGGTTCCCCAGACCATACCAAACCCTTTCCTGTGCCTCCCTCCGCTCCTGGAGTGTGGCTGCCTGCGGCTCTCTCACGCGGGCCCCCTCCAGGTGGCCCACCGTTAGTGTCGTTTTCCCAAACGTGTGAGGCCAGGCTGGGTGCTGCGTGCCTGGTGAGAGAGAGAATCAAGAAGCCATCCAGGGTGCGAATGTAAACATCAAGGAGTACAGAGAGCTTTCAAAACCCTCCTGGTGGGGCCTGGGCACATCTTTCTGTGGTGTAAAAGGGTGGATGGAAGGAGGCGGACCCCCCACAGGAGCCCCTGCTCTGGGGGAGCAGCGGTGCGGGGAAGGAGCGGAGGGTCAGCACCCGTAGCTCAGATGTGACCAGGGAGGTTTTTTCACTTCTTCTCCTCTCTGAAACTCTGGCTGCAGGGAAGCACGTAAGCAGTTTCAGTGAACAAGCGCGCGGGTGCCAGGTGCGCTTTCTATCTCGCTTTTCTGTGGTTGTCACTACGGGGATGTGCACACGGGCAGCGCAGCTGGACGTGGCTGTGCTTCGGGGGGAAGGGAACCCCCTGGGGAGGCCGCGGCGCAGAACGCGGGGCGGCCGGAACCAGCGGGACGGCGCCGGGGAGCGGGGGGAGCGGGAGCAGTGCGCAGAGGCGCCGGAAGCGGCGCGAGCGGAAGTGGCGCGCGCGGAAGTGGCGCGCAGCGGCGCCGGAAGTGAGGCAGGGGGCTGTGTCTGACGGTCGGAGTAGCCATGAGGACGCGGCGCGGCACCCTTCTGCGGCCACCGCCGCGCCCCGCCGGCCGCCACGATGCCAAGGAGGAGGAGGAGGTGGAGGAGGAGGTGCCCGGCGGCGATGTGGGCCCTGAGGACTTGGGGGACGAGGTGGAGGACTTCCACGAGGCGCAGTTTCGAGAGGTGATAGCGGCTCTAGAGAGCGGGGAGGAGGCCGAGGATAGTGAGGAAGAGGAGGAAGAAGTGCTGGGGCTGCAGCTGCCGGAGGAGGATGAAGATGAGGAGGAAGGTGAAGCTGGCGAAGAGGAGGAGGAAGCACAGGAACTTGGGTTTTATGAGGACCGCAGCGCAGAGGAGGATGGAGGAGATGAGGAGGAGGATGAAGAGGATGAAGAGGAAGACCTGTCCATGGAGAGTGACCTGGAAGAGCGCAGTAAGGACCCCGGTCTCCCCCACGAGTTGTCCTGGGGCCGACGCAAGCAGCAGTACTACGACACAGACTACGGGCGTGACGCCCAGGCCAAGGGCAAGCGTAGCCGACAACAAGTTGATGCTGAGGAGGAGGAAGAGGAGGAGGAGGCTAAAGTGATCCAGAGGCGGCTGGTGGAGGACCTGGGGGAAGATGATTATGGGCTGGATGTGATCCAGGGCTACCTGGCGGAGCAGCAGAAAGCCCAGGATGGCAAGGGGCAGAAGATTGCCAAGGACTTGCAGGCCCTTTCCAAGAAGGAGCAGCTGAAGCTGCTGAAGCAGGAGTCCCCTGAGCTCCTGCAGCTGATTGAGGACTTTGAAGTCAAGCTGATGGAGCTCAAGGATGAGCTGCACCCGCTGCTGGAGATGGTCCGGAACGGCGCTATCCCGCAAGGGAAAGGCAGTCGCTATCTGCAGACCAAGTATCAGCTCTACTTGAATTACTGTGCCAACATCAGTTTCTATTTAGTTTTGAAGTCCAAGAGGATGCCAGTTCATAGTCACCCTATCATTGAACGATTGGTTGCTTACAGAAATATCATCAATGACCTAGCTGTGGTAGATCAAAAGTTATCCTCACAGGTTCGCCTGCTCCTGAAAAACTACTATGATAAGGAGGAGGAGAAACTGCGAGAACAGAAGAGGTTTCCAGTGCTTCTCCAGCTGGCTGCTAAGAAAGCCAAACAAAAACGTGCTCCTGCACCTGCTAATGGCCGGCTTGCTGCTGGGGAAGCGGCAGATGAGTCTGACCTGGATGAAGAGGCTGCCCTAAAATACTACAGGATGATGGAGGAGAAGTTGAAACTCAAGAGGAAGAGAACTGAAGACCAGGGGACGCTTGAAGGAGAACCAGTGTCGGAAGAGGATCCAAATCAAAAGAGGGGTGTGACCTACCAGATAATCAAGAACAAAGGCCTCACCCCCCGGAGGAAGAAGATTGATCGCAACCCCCGAGTCAAGCATCGGGAGAAGTTCCGGCGAGCCAAGATCCGTCGGAAGGGCCAGGTCCGTGAGGTTCGGAGGGAGCTACACAGATACGCCGGGGAGCTGTCTGGCATTCGCGCCGGAGTTAAGAAAAGCAGAAAGCTTCAGTGATGCTTATTTTTCTCTGTTTCAGAGAGCTGCAAGTAACAGTTCTGAATGCAATAAAATTTTTATAAAAGATTCTGTGTTTTCCATTATTGAATGGGGCTTTTTCCTTTGAGGGTTTCTTTTTTTGTTTGCTTGTTTGTTTCCTTTTTGTGAGGATGCTTTCCAGAAGGTGCCATCTCTAAAATTAGAACGGGGCCCCTTCCTCACCTTGCCTGCCTGTTACCCTCTATTGGAATGCCGTTGTTTTTCTCTGCTGCAAATGCTGGCTTTGGGAGGCTGCAAGGGTTGTGTCAAGTGAAGGGATGGACATGGGCCGGGTGGGACTGGAGGGCCAAAAGGGAGAGGTGGAAGGTCCTCCTGGGGGTGGGCTGAGAAAGGGGTTCACCATCAGCAAGCACCACCACCTCCCTACTCTTGTCCTGTTACATCCTTCTTCCAAACAGAGCTGTAGGGTTAGATGTATGTGGTTATGGTATTCCCTCTTAATTCATGCTCTGATTAACTCATTCGTGTGCTCGCACATGTAGGTATTAACTGTTCTTACACTCTCCTAAATATTTTTGATTCAGTAACTAAGCAGAAGGCTATTGCCTTAAATTGCCTATGACCTGAGATACCATTTCCCTTTCTTGTGCATTCAGTGAGAAGCAAAGTGAGGGCTCTTCTGGATTGCATAATTGTTTATTATATAATTTGTCTATCATAAATACATTGACTTCATCTATGATAAATGTGGTAACTGTTGGCTGCTGCTGTAGGTCTAACACAGCGTTGATACAGGACAAACAGGTAAGACATAATGTTGTTCTCACTTGGAAGGTAAACTTTCAAAATACTTCCATGCCTTCTGGTGGGAAAACACGTGTAACCTCACACAGAAATTCTTGCTGAGAGCTGAATGAGAGTATGCAGTTCTAGTTCAGGTTGTGAAGGAGTACTGATGAATTTCTCTTAAAAGCATAGCAGACATCAGCTCGGGGTAAGACAGGCACGGAAAACAGCTGGGAAATGTTTCAGTGAGCCTAGATCTTGGTTTGTGCACCAGTAGCACCTAAAAGGCACTGCATGTGGAATCACTTGCAGGGGACAATTTTCTTGTTGGTAATTAGCGTTAGCACCTGCGTAGTTAGTGCTTCTTGCAATGTTCTCGCAGAAGCCGAAGTAGGAGTGTGTGGTAGTGAACCTGTGACAGGCTAGGTGCTGTACTTACAGACAGCGCTTCTTTTCTGCATGTGACGTTACTTCCATAGGGTTTGATGCAAACCTTTCCATTGTAGGCGTTTTCCCGCCAGGAATGTTCTTTCTTGCTGACTGGAGCATGTCTTGGTATTTGTAAAGCTGATTGTTACAGAGAGAGATGAAAAAAAACCGAACACTGGGCACATGGAGATGGAAGTAAGGAGACCTTCTGTAGTCTTCATATGTCCCAAATCCTACCCAAACGGGGTAGGAGTTACGCATAGCAATTTCAGAGGAGATTGAGGATCGGTAGACAAACGTGCATAGCTAAACACCAGAATGACAAGTTCTGCCGACTTCCTTGGTCCTGTATTTGTTTGCCCCCTGCTGTTCGTGGGCCAAACAGCAGTTAAACGCTGCATAATGACCCAAACCAGAACTGCTCTATAGGAACAGGCTCATGCTACAGCCCACTGTGAATTGATTTCCCCTTCCCACCTCCTCCAAGAAATTGCCCTGGAGGTCTTTGCCTGCCTGCAGAGCTGTCTGATTTTGAATCACAAGAGGTAATGGAAACTACTGAGGAGTGTTGATGGCAGGGGAGAAGAAAAACTTGGCGTTTCTGATCAGTGCTGAGATTTGTCTGTGCTGGTAGCAGGTCTCTGTGTGGGGAGAGGAAAGGTTGGAGGTATGTGCAGGAGAAAGGATTCATTTCTCACATCCTGAAGTCCCAGCACCACCTGCTTTAAGATGAAAATTGCCATCTGAAGCCCTGCAGCTGGCTTCTCCAGGGAAGCTCAGCCCCTCGGGTGGGGGTATGTGCAGAACCCTTGTTCAGTGAGAGTGTCACCAAAGCAAATGTGAGGCTTGCTTGCAGAGCTCACTGCAAATGCCTTTTCGTTTGAGCAATGCTCTTGCTAACCACCTGGCCTCAGGTAAGATGTGTAACCTGTTAGCTTTGGGAACAAAGACATTCTTCTCCTGTACTGTGAGCAGCAGTCAGCAGCATTAGCTCCTTGCTGTTCCCAGAGAAGACGCATGGCTTTGAGTGGGTTCTGGTGTTAAACATGACAAGTCTGCTTCAATATGAGAAACAGGTCTCAGCCTCACCAAGGAGGGAAATAGGGCTTTTCCCCCAGATGACACCTTTTTATTGATTGTGC
The DNA here is from genome assembly GCA_013396635.1 of Penelope pileata. NCBI lineage: Eukaryota > Metazoa > Chordata > Aves > Galliformes > Cracidae > Penelope > Penelope pileata. The sequence goes on along the minus strand of WBMW01004452.1, from coordinate 1,228,294 downwards.
ACTGGGATCATGATGGAGGCCATTGCCGTTGGAGTTACACTCCTGAGGCTTTGGGAAGAGGTCAGTGAAAGGTAATGTGCTGGGGAAAGAACCGCTTAGGTATTTTTTCAGGAGCGGAATGGTGTTGCATAATAGACGTTACATGGGATGTGAAAAATGTCCCACAGAGATGCTAACTGATCTCATTACCACAGCATCTGCTCATGCACATTTCACACTTCATGCAAAAATGAAGGGCTGATGCACTTCCATAGGTTGGCAGGCAAGCTGCTAGCAGCCTGCATGGCTTTGTATTCCCTTGAAAAGCTCTAGGCAGCTGGCAAGCAAAATTCTGGCAACTTCTGTCTGAGCAGTAAGTAAGGGAGATACATTACGGTGCTGTGACAGGCTGCCTTTCCCAGAAATGCTGGGATTAAGGCTCGAGGCAAGAGCAAGAGCTGCGTGTTGGCGTGCCCGCTGCAGGCAGCCGGCAGATGGCACAGCACGTCTCCCAGGAGCGCCGCACCAGCCCGTCCTCATGAAGATTAAGGATGGCATTGTGTTCAGCTGGTTAGCTCAGGGGTTGGGCAAAGCCACCAGGAGTCCTTTCCAGCATGGTTTTATGTGCGAGTAGTCATGGCTGTGGTTGTTAATGCCATGGGAGGGAGAACACCACCACCTTGCTGTAAGAAATGCTTTTTAGAGGTATGCGTTGTGCTGAAGTGAAATCGCTGATGGGAAAAGAGTGTTCAAGACCCCTATAAAAACAGAGGCACGTGAAACATGGGAAGGACCGCAGATAGTGGTCAGGAAAATGAGAAGCGGCAAAGGTTCATGGTTAACGCTGTTTTTTCCTTCTTTCCAGTGGCACCCGGGGTAAGCCTGGCTTGCCTGTGGAAGCTGGAACTGAAAAAGTGCCGTGGCAGAGAAAAGGACAGCACATTCCGCATCGCAGAGTGAAGCTTCTACCTACACAGGGTAAGGAAAATGCGTGCAGCGACTCAAAGGAGATACATCTGCTGCTGCCTTCATTTTTTCACGGCTTTTGTAGCTGTCTCCCACTGCATGCCATCAGCAGCAGCCTGGGCACAGTTCTGCTCTCACTAGCACCGATACAGATCTCAAAACCAAACATCCGGGGGTTGGACTCGGTGGTCTCCAGCAGTCCCTCCCAGCCCCTGCAGTTCTGTGATTTCTGAAACGGATTAATGCATCTGCTAAGTCAGTGCGACGTGGGGCAGCGCTGGGAAGAAGCCCCCAGCCCTCGGTTGTCGTTGGGGCTCTGTTTTTGCAACTGTTATGTGAGATTAAAAAAAGAAAAGGAAAAAGAAAAAGAAAGAAAGAAAGAAAAAGCAACATGTTTCACCTTAAGCTAGGCGTACTGAACGCGGTGTATTCTCCAGTATCCTGCAGACCGCTCACGCTCTGCCCGGGTGGGGACCCCCGGCTGCCCCAGGCCGGCACTCCCCGCTGTGGTGCCCGCGGCGGAGGGCGGGCGGAGGCCCCGCTTCCCGGCCGGGGCGGGGCCGGCGGCCCGGCGCGGCGATGGCGGAGGCGGAGCGGGCGCCGCTTCAGCCGCCGCCGGCGGAAAGTTCCCGGGACGGGGACGGCTCCGAGGCCGAGCTGCCNCCGCTTCGGGCTCTGCCGGAGGCGCGCGGGCAGCCGCTGCCGGTGGGCGTGAGTTAGCAGTATCCGGGCGGAACGTCCGGGCTCTTGGAGACCATGGTGTCCTCTTCCTGTGCCTCCTGAGGAGATCTGTGCAGCCCGCTGGGACATAGCAGCCGCCTGGGCTGTAGCCAGGGGACGGGGAGCGCCCTCCCCGCGGGGCACGGGCTCTGTGCTGGCTGCCCGGCGGGGCCGGGGCTCGGGGCTGGGCAGGGGGCGGCTCTCCCCTTCCCCGAGGTGTTCCTGCAGGGTCGGGGAGTGCTGTGAAACAGGCGCGTTGTGGAAGCAAAAAGTATGCACGTGGCAGAGGTCTTCCCCATCCATCCATCCATCTTGAAGGAGCTGTGTCCTCTGGGCCCGTGCCCGGGTGTGGGGGATTGAGATTCTGCCGCGTCTCCTCCTGGCTGCGGCCCGGGTGTGCGTGCGCCCACACAATCATGTCTTTGCTGGTGGGCTTTCCTCCTTCCGAAGCTAAGGTACTTCATTTGGCTGTTCCTCAGCAAAGCTGTAGCTGTGGAGACAAGAAGTCGGTCTCTGTCACCTGAGGTGACCCACCTTTGCTTTTAGTCCTATGAAGGGCTCTGGCTGCAAATTTCTGGCTGCACACCGCATTCCTCTCTGCAGAGCTGTCCTTTAAGCCGCCAGCTTCCTGCCATAACCTTCACTTCTGAAAAACTGGTGCTTCCCGAGCAGGAGCTCTGTGCTCATGGTAGTTGCGTGATGTGCGTGTGAGGGACTGAGCTACTGGTGACACAGATTTCCCTCAAACCCTAAAAAAACTTATTCAGTCTTTGCTGTCATGCCTTTGTTGTTCAAACTGTTGAGTTCTCCTCATACCTTTGTGGAGGGGCCGTGTTGCCGTGCTCACCTCAGTGCCTTAGCTTCACCACGAGCTTTGGAGATCTGGAGGAGTGGTGTGAAACCTCCTCAGCTGAGCACTGCTTCATCCCTTGTGTTGGGCTCGCTCTGCTCTGGCTATCCAGGCAAGCCTTGTGAAGAAGCCTTGCAAAATGTGCGTAGAAGCTCCCTTGCACCTTTCTGTCTCATAGGGTGTTGCACAGGCAGCTGTTACCTCTGTTGAAGCCGACTCAGCGTTGGCTGTGTCTGAAGGTAACAGGAATAATCTTCATTTATTTGCATGGTGTCACGGGCTCTGCTCTGTTTCTCCTGGGGCACGTTCTGTCTGCCAACCAACTTTCTCATTGTGCCTGTTGGTGTGAGTTGTTTTGGTTCTTGTGTCTCTGAAAAAGCAGCTTTCCTTGGTTCACAGGCGAGCAGGGGGAATCTGCTGCAGTTCTGCCCATCAGCTTGCTGCCTCAGGGCTGATGCTAAAGCAGCGGTTGGAACTTGGCTCTGGAGCAGAAAGGGCGTTGTGTGTGTGAGTGCTGAACTCGGTCCTGGCTAGCTGTGGAGCCTTGGGGTGTGAGGTGTGGGGCCATGAGCGGTGGCCCAGGCTATGAAGTTTGTCCGGCTGTGTTGTTGGGGAAGCCCACGCGTGGCCCTGTTTGCAGGCTCTCCTCAAGAGCCCCGAGTGCCTGTTGCTGTAGCACGTACCTGCTGAGCGTTGATGGCTCTTACTCTGTGCTCTGCAGTAGCACCTGAGGTGACCATTCGTGTCTGCTTCCCTGGATTCTTCAGCGCTCAGGTTATTTTTGGAGTTCAGATAAGCTGAGGAGCGTGAAGAAGGCTATTTTTGCGTCTTGTGCCTGGATTAAAAATGTGACGTCCTCTGAAGACAAATCTCTCTCTACGTAGCTGTGAACTCAAAGAAGAGATTTAAGAGAAAGATGCTTCCTGCTCGACCATGAGTTCCTCTCTTCAGTGTCCTGAAGGCTGTCATTTCCTTGAATAGTAAATACAAGTAGTTTCTTTGTATTGACATTTGCCTCTTACAGTAGGGGTAATGACCAACACACTGAAAAGTCAATATTGCAGAGTATTTTCAAGGTTTACTTGAAGTAGTCTTTTTTTTCCTGTGTTGATGCAATCATTTGACTGCTCTCTTGAGAGAGGTATTTCTCCCGAGGAGGACTGTTTCATTTTCTATCTGAAAATCTAGAAAAGCATATTTGCTATTTGTGGAATAACTGCAGCCTTTGCAGCTCTGTTAGGATTTTCCCAGAGAGCGGTAGCTTTGTGGGATTCTGTGTGCAAGCGTTGCTTCCAGCTGTGGCCATCAACCGAGGTGCTGTTAGCCCCACGGCCCTGGTAAGGGGAGCGCCGTGCTGCTGCCTGGCTGCAGGCTGCACAGTGCTGGTGCCCTGGGGCATGGTGACCAGCGTGCATGCGGAATTTGGGGTAACAAAGAACGGAGTCGTGCGAGTGTAAACTAATAAACTGCTATAGCTGTTTATTTCTTGCCTCAGCTTTGTCTCATGCAGTTTGTCTTCTTCCAGCTGATCTTTCTCCCTCTTATCCAGGTTTTGTGTTTACAAGATAAGAGAGATGAGGTGATGCCGAATGTCAGGTCAAGGTGAGAGCTGCTAAGGGAAGGAGGTGGCAAAAGCTTTTGATGCTGGCAGCACCTGCTTTTTTGGTAAAGATGGTTCCAGTCAGAGAGAACAAGAGGAGGAGTTAAACATGTTAAGCTGTTGTAAGTCCTTAGGATACTTTCAAACTGCTGTAAAAGCAACTTGATTATACTGTCTTTGGGGGTGGGGGGAAACTAACAAAATTCCTTGCTCCCACTCAAGTCCTGCCAGATATCATCACACTTCAAGCAGACTTTCCCTTCCCCTTCCGTAACTGTACTCTCAGTTATGTGAGGTATTTGATTCCTTAAATCTCTCTGCTTCAGGCTAATAAGAGAACACTGTTTGCCACTTGTTCAGGGAACTGAGATACTTTGTCACTGGTTTCCAATGCACCTTTGCCTGCCTGTGGTTTTTAGTGAGCAAGGTTCAAAGTGCTGCTGTTCCTTCAGGTGATGTGCTGGCAGAAGCGTCAGAAACAGAGTTCTGCAGCACGGGTGCTTTGTCACTACACTTACCTTCTTAGATTACGTTCCACATAACATTGCCTGGGGGGGGCACTGGGAGAGTGTGGGCATGTGTTTTGTAGAGGAGCGGCTCCTTTGGCTCTCAGACTGGACGTAGCCCTGATGCTGTTCTTCCAGTCACCACGACTGGCACAGCTCTTGGGAGGAAGGCTGGGCAGCTGGGTGGTGTGTTGGTGCAGGATGAAGTCAAAGGGAAGGAAAGAGAGGTGGCATTAGAGGTCATCTGCCACTGAGAGGGTTTTGCACATCAGGAAGGAGCTTGGGCAGAAAACAGGAAGACCAGAATTCTTTTGCTGAGAAGCGTGGGAGCTGCCGTACCGGAGCAGAATGACGGGCTGTCTCGCTTTATGCAGCAGTCACAAATAGGTCACGTGCTTCAGAAAACTTGCCCAAGCCTGCTTGTGATTCATGCTTATCTCATGCTGTGAGATAAAAGCTTGTGTTTCATCATAATTTTTTATCCTGTTTGCATGGAGTTCCCTGGTCTTGCGCTCTATCCAGACAACGAGCAGCTGTTTTGGAGCTCAGAGGTGTGTCTGAGCTGTTACCACCAGGTGGTTCCTTCAGCAGTGGCTCCCCTTTGTGCAGTGTCGGTGGCTTTGTTACGGCTCTGTGGCCTCCTGTGGCTTTAAAGAGCCAGAAGCCGTGCAGTCATCTGGAGCAATCATCTCAGCCGCCAGCTTTGCCATTTTGCTGTATGGCTGCTGTGCAGTCCCTGCACAGCGACCGGGGACAGATCTCTTGCAAGGACCGAAAGACCACTTGGTTGCAGACCAGATCTGCTGGCGCTGGAAGCAAAGCCTCCCACAGGTGCCCCCTGCAGTCCAAAAGGTGATTTGGGGATTTGGTTTTTTTTTTTTTTTTTGGTTGTTTAGATCATTTTCATTTTAGAAGCTGAATAAATTAGAAATACTTTACGGTACAACTGAGATACGGAACGCTGCTGGCTGGTGGAACGGCTTGCTTTCAGTTTGTGAACTGCTGACATTCAAACCCTCCTGCAAACTGCTGTGTTTTGTAATCAAACCAGTGCCGCTGTCCTGCTTTGCCACAGTGTGGTTGGCGTTAGAATTTTGTAGGACTGGTCAAAGCCACCTGACCTGTTTGAGGTTCAAAAGGTGATTTTTCCTTACTAACCCCCTCTCTGTTGTACCTGCACGTGGTTTTCTCCTGTCCTTTGACCGCACACTGAGCCCTCACGCTTACAGAGCTGTGCAGCACTTGGCATTGAGTTGCAGGGAGCTTTTTCCAAAGGCTTTATGAACACTACAAATATTTGGCACTGTTGTTCCGCTTTGTTGCTTTTTAACTCTGAGGCACGGGATCCAGGGTAGGGGGAGAGGTTTAGCGCACTGTCTTCCAGATGGGGGTAACAGGCACTCAGATCAATGAATCACAGGATAGTTCCTGTTATTTTGGTGGTGGCTTGGTTTTGGTGTTGGTTTGGAGGGGTAGGGGGACACTGCTTGGTTTTGGGTTGCTTTTTTCTCCCTTTCTGAGTGCAGTCTTTATTTTCCAACAGTGCTACAGCTGACATACCGACATTACCTGTTCTTGTTAGTCTTGCTGTTTGCCTTGGCTTATCCTGAAAGCTGGTTTTGGAAGGTTAGTTCCCTGTTTTGGTTCCGTAGGAGTAAATTCAGTTCTGTACTGAAACCTGGAGGTCGCCGTCTGCTCTGGGCAACTGAGGACACCTCAGCTATTCAGATACCCATATCAAAGCTCGAGAAGGAAAAACAAATCAACTTGAAAGATAAATTCTGATTGTGTCTTTGTTATTTAAAAGAAATCAGATACAACTGATGGGTTTTTCAGCATGTGCATAGGTGACTTGGTGTTGCGCCTTAGAGGAGTTTTACAGAGCTGAGGTAGCTCTGTTTCTTTTGGTCTAGCAAATGTTTGAAATCTCTTCAGTGGTATATTCTGTCCAGAGTTCCATTTTGTGTAAGACATACTAATGAAATGAAATATCTCAAAACTGAGCAATATTTTTGTTCACTTCAGGGGGCCTGAAAGCACAACTGGGCTGAGAAGGGCAGACTGGCTTCTTCTATTTCTTCATGCTAAGAAGCAGCAAATGGTGTAAAGAAAACAAATTGAATGATTTTTAAACCACCTTCCTCTGTGATCCTGCTGTACGGGTCATTTGTCAATGCTGAATCCAGTGGAAGGCCGCTGGTGTGAAATGGGAGCTGCGGGGTTACACCTGATGCTGTTTGGAGCTCTGATTGTTTCAAAACAATGATAAAAAAGTTACAGTCTGACAGTTAGGTTGGATAATAGCTTACAGAATAGCTCATGGTGCTTTGCTGAGTCTCAGGGGTTTACTCTGATTGCTGTTTGTTTGGGCTGTTTCAGAAGCTAGCAAGTGTGAAGGGTACAGCTGTTCTTCTGTGGTGGTTTGGATAGGGCAACTTTCACTGGTTTTGGGAGCATTAAAACCTGAGCGCTGAGACCAGAGCTGCTTGCTGGGAGGATGTGTAAGTACAACGCGAGCTAAAATGTTGTCAGCGTGCTTTATGAAACCTGTACTTTCTTTGGGAGAAGGAACAATAGTGACTGTTGTCATCTGTCCCCTGCTTGTTCTGTGCACGGCCGTAGTGACGGGCTGCACGGCTCTTTGTTCGTTTGAGGCGAACGGGGAGAAGGAGCTGCTGAGTGCAATCGTTGTGCACCAAGCAGGAAGTTGGCACTGGAAGCAGCCGCTTCCTTTCGCCTGCTAGAAATAACAACTGTGAGCCCTGCTTTTTCCCACTTTTACCAGCTTTTGACATCGTGGGCACCTTTTTCAAAAAGCAGTGTGAGCTGACATTCTGAATTCTGCATCAAGTGTATCAAGTGATATAAATTTCTGTGTTTTGTAGTGATAAGCAGCAGACACGCACTGCTTTAAGTGTTTCTTCAGGAAAAAACAGGCGGTCAGTAATTAAGGCCCCATGAGTTAATTGTTGACGTGTTCCTGTCGATGCACTTCCTTGGTGAGCAGTCGGCTTGCTCTGTGCTTCCTTGGCGGTGGCGGTGGGCGCCCGGCCCCCTTTGCAGGTGGGCACTTCCTGCTTGGTCTCTACCACATCCCGCAGCCATGCAGGAATCAAACAGATAAGCTGGCTTAGAGCTGCCTCGCAGCGTAGTTCAAGGGGTGGTGGTCCCATGTCTCGTGCTCTGTTTGAGTGGTGACTGTAGGGGTAGGAGGGGTGTGCAGCGAGCCGGGGCAGGGCCGCGTGGGCTGGGGGCACGGAGGAGGCTCAGCTGGCTATGAGGGGGCTGCCCTTTGGTTCTTGAGACACTGAAAACCTGTTTCTCTGCCTGCTGAGAGGTAGTGCTGCTTCCTGAGCCTCGCCTGAGCAGTACCCATTTTCAGCTGAGGTTTTTAAAGGATAAGGTCCTCACAGACCTCTGTATGTTTGTGGTGTTCTTCCTCTTGTTCTCCTGTGTACATGTGCCCTTCTAAAACAGCTTAATATTCTTCGTTGCTGAAATGCTTAGCTCTAGGTCTCTTTTTTTTCCTCAAAATCCATCCTAAAATACTTCTATACATGGGAAATTCTAGCTCAAAGGTACCCTGTGAGGAGGTTGCACGACCGAAGTAAAATTGAACTGCAGCTGGCACACCTGCCGTGAAAACGAAGGTGCTTACTTAACCCACACAGTGCCATCCGAGCGCGTGGAAGGCATACAAATGCCTCTTTGTATCGCTCGCGCTGCCGCTCTGCGCTGCTTTGTAGCACGGGGGGGGTGAGGAGGAATGCGGGCGGCGCATCCCGCTGCTCGCCGAGTGCCTGGCAGAGCTGGTGAGGAGGTGCCGCGGGTGGCGAGAGCCTCACTGCCCTCCCTGCAGCAGCATCAGCGCTTATGAAGCATCCTGGGAATTGGTTGCCCCACGCTCAGAGCAGCTGATCACATGAGCCTGAATTTTCAGTTCAGTTCATTAGTCAGCCATTTTGGTCAACACCCTACTTACTGCGCACAGCCAATCCTGTCAGCACTCGCTGCCCTGGCTTAGCTGGGAAGAAAGGGACCAGCGGCTTCGTTTCAGCAAACCTGGATATCTGTCTCTACGTTCTTGCTCTTTTTTTGTTTGGATAATCATCAGAGGAAGCCCTTCTTTTTTCCTTCTTCTGCATTTTTTTTTTCTTTTTGTATATTTTTTTCATCTTTTTTTCATCTTTGATGCAGAAGCCAGGTTTTCTGTGGCCGCTTAGGATCGATAGTCTTTAGCATATCTGAAGACAACGACGGGTGGTGGAGAGGAGGGAGGAACAGAGGAGCGTGAAGGAGCAGCGTTTTTACCTTGCTTTATATATGAAAAGGCCAAAGCACTCTGTGCGATCCTGAGCACATCTGTCCTATAACAGCAAGGTATTTCTTGTTTTCTTCTTCCCAAAGCCTTTCTTTTTAGTTCTTTTTTCCCTGTTGTTGTCGTACCAGCTGAGTCATCATGTCTGCTCTGACGCCTCAAAGCGACATGCCAACCCCCACCACAGACAAGATCACTCAGGCTGCCATGGAGACCATCTATCTTTGCAAATTCCGAGTGTCGATGGATGGAGAATGGCTCTGCTTGCGCGAGCTGGACGACATCTCGCTGACACCCGACCCAGAGCCTACCCACGAAGGTACGGTCCGGTTCCCTGCCCGGGGATCCCTGCAGCCATCGCATTGTTACCCCCGCTGCACGAGTTGGGAGGGGGTGTCTCCAGGATGAGATGCTCTTGTCCTTCCTACAGAGCCTGGACACCACCTGGCATACCAGAAATCCAACTCAGTACTTCAGACTGCTGCTAGAATTTGTTGTCTTTTGTAATACACCCTTTCACAGAGGCAGATTTGTCTTTTTTTTTTAAATTTTTATTTAAAAAAAAGAAGATGTATCAGGAAAATGAGGTTAGTGTGTTTCAGGAAGGAAGATACTGTAATGTGCGTTCAGTGATATCTTTAACCATTGCTTTACTCTTAAAGCAGGGTTTATAGCTGTGTTGGTCAGCTCTCAGCTTTTACACATAGAGTGTACTGGCAGAGTGCTGACTTCTGTCTGCGTATGGTCAGGGGTAGTTTTTGGAAAGCCCCAAGTGGTGACGCAGTTGTGCCCACTGTCAGGTGAGAATGCCATCACAGGTCTTGCAGCTGACTTCTGTTGAGCATGCTGCTGTTTATTATGGCTCGGGAGCCTGAAATGTGGAGGTGTAAGGCGTCTTGCTTTTTGTTGAAAAAGGATTTGTGACCTGGGTTGATGGTGAAAACAATACAAATACCAGGTCATGTGAAGCGAGGACTGAAAGCTTTGTGAATTCTGAAAAAAAAAACCCAGAGGACAGCCACACATTGCCCTACCAGTGGGCAAGGAGGAGATGCAACATTCCTGCAGAAATTCCCTGTGAGGTAGCCTAGTGCTTCCACAGTTATTTAGCACCAGTATTGCCGGGCTCTGAGTTACCCCTTGCTGGGTACTGAGCATCTTTCCATCCTGCAGTGAGGGAACTCCATCTTTTCACTCCAGACTGTTTGCCATTAACTGCTAAAGTAGTCAGTAGACCAGGTAGTCTTGCCTGACCTATTTGATGGGGTTTGTCAAATCAGTAATGTCTTGCTGTATTGTTTTGCTGGATGTGGCAGCTTACTTTGTGGTGTGGACTTGAGCTTTAAACTTAACTCAGTGGTAGCAGCCCTTGGGTTCGGATTTGCCTGCCAAGTCAGGTACTAGAGAGAGAATCTCCTCTGAAGCACAGCCCAGCATTTCAGACAGGTGCTGTAGGCTCAGGAAAATGGAGCCAGAGTAGTAAGTAGAGGATGGGCCAAGGGTGCAGTAATTCAGCTGACTTCCAGTTTCTGTGTTCTTGTGTGTGGCATGAACTTAGTCATGTGTGGCTTTGGACTTCATTTTCTTCGTTTTGTTTTAACAGTATCTTCTAGTGTTGGTGGGTTGGTTTTCATTCTCTCTGCAGTCTTCTCCCTCCACCTCTCTGACAAACAGTAACTACCCTTCTGATTTGTCACACTGATTTGACACACATTGTCAAATGACCTGCATGGTCTAGGACTCTCTTCTTAGTATAGCCTGGAAAACCTTTCTGTCTCACTGAGTCTATTAGCTTAGGTCCTTGTTCTTGTATGTGTCTTTTTCTCTCTCTCTTTGGCTTCTCACTCCAGTCAAACTCATGGCAAGGTAGCCTTAGATGATTCTAGTTCATGTAATAAAGCTTTTCTGCATTACTTTCCCAAATATGTTGAAAATATGTCCCCATAGTGTACAAATTGCATTCTTGCATGTTTCTGAAGGCAATGAAAGCACTAATACCAGACTAACCCTTCCCAAAACGACAAAAATAATGGTTTTAAATGCCGTTGTTATAGTCAGTCTCTTGCAGGTACCAGAAAGGGTTGAAAAATAGTATTTGCTTACTTCACTGCGATATAATTCTGATGTCAAAAATGAGTAAAAAGAGAGCTGTGTTATGGTGACCTTGATGGAGATATTTATACATTTTTGACTTCAGGTTGCTTGTTGGGAGGGAGAAAGACTCGATCCAAGTTACGTTATTAACAGAGGCGATAAGCTCAGGAAGAAGTGTTCATAAAGGAAAAGCTGACACAGCTTTATCCCCACGTTGGAACTGCTGGTACTGCATCAGCACTGCTTCTGTGTCCTCTGTTTGCGCCAGGGGTGAGGGGACAGGCGGGCAGGGCTTGCAGCCACCCAGCGCTTGGCTGAGGGGAAGGGCAAGGAAACTGGGCTGGCTCGTTCTGTCATTTCTCCATAGTATCGATGTAGAAGGGCTGAGACTGTGAAGGGAAAAAAAACCAGCCCTAGAGTTCTGCCAAATGCATAACAAGAAGTTGCTTTTTTTTTTTTTTGTCTTCTTAGAAATCAAGACATAAGAATATATTGCAGTTACACATTTGAAAGAAGGATGTGAAGCCTCCTTTTGCTGTCCCTCAGCTCTTGCTGCTTCCCAAAAGATTTTACCTCTGGTGTGTCTTCCCTGATTTGCTGTGCCCCCTTTCCAGCCCACAGGTGGCCACCTTGCCTTCCTCCCTCTGGCTGTGATGGGCGTGAGCAGGAGCCGAGCTCCTGGCCTGGCATCCCAGCCCTCTGCTGCCAGCCCTGCCCCCAGAACTGCCAGCCCCTGATGTCACAGCGAGAAGAGGAGCTGGCAGGGAGGAAGGGAACAGTTCTGAGCAGTGAAAAATGAGAAAACAAGAAACAGGGCCAGGAACCGAACAACAGAGAGGATGATGTGATGGGAAAGTAAGATTTGAGTCTCAAGGATTTTGACTTGTCTGCGCTTCTGCTGGGCGGCTCTCGTGTGACGCCCTGCGATGACTCAGTTGGTGAATGATGCGGGAGACGGGGGCTCGGGTTTGCCCTTCTGGGCTCCAGTCTTTCCAACTGGCCGGTCTCACAGGCCTTACACCTTGCAGCTTTGCTTCACATGCTTGGCTGCAGGGTGAAATTCCTCTTCTGTATTTTTAAAGATGCTTTTGTTGTTGTTGTGGTTATGCCAAAGGCAGTGCAAAACAAGGAGAGTAACTGAGAAAACCAGGTTGCTGCTAAACAAGAAGGTGCAGTAGTTTTTTTTTTCTTTCCAACAAAAGCAGATTGTTAATAGTGATTAGCTTTATTACTGTTTTTTTTTTTCCTATTGATACTTTTTACAGCAGATTACTTAGGAAGCATGGTTTAAACCTACAAGAGGAAGCTAAAGGAAGCGGTTCCTGTTTACCCTGTTTTATATCCCTTGCCACAACGCTGCATTTTAGTTTTGGTGAGACAGAAGCTTCAGAAGACGAGTTTTGGTAGTGCCAGCTCGCGGGGCTGTCATGGCAGGAGGAGCTAGAGGCAGGTGGCTGCGCGTTCTGGTTCTGCTCCAAGGGCTCCCCAGGCAGAGGCAGCTGGTGCTTGCTGCTTCTGAGGCCAGACCTGCTGTCAGCCCTGCCCTCAGGAGGCTGTTGGATTGCTCCAGCAAAGGCTGAGGCCAACTTGAGGCCAATTCTGTGACGGGAGTTGAAGGGGTGGGAAGGGAGCTTAGTAATTTCAGGACCTAGTGGTGAACAGTTTTATTCACTGACATCCTCTTGTAGTGATGTTGGCTTCTGGTGAAGCCAAGCCCAATTCTGCTGCTCCTGAAGCCAAAGCTAAAACACTTCAGGAAGTGGATTCTGATCTGATCTGAGAAGAAATGACGTAAATCTGGAGCGGTGTCATTCAATGCTATGGGGCTGGAGTTCCCTAGTGTAACTACAGCGCAGCTTTTGCCCTCCTGTTTGTTTGTTATACGTGTAATGATCATTGAGGCGTCCTTAGGGACCGGACTGTGACAAACATCTTGTATTTTCTGATGCTCACTTGAGAATGCATGCACAGGTAAGGTGGAACACTGCTGTGAATTTTGGGGGAAGGTTATTAAGTGCAGAATGGTCTTGTACAGTTTTACTGCACGGTAAGTTTCTGCTCTAAATAACCATTGTTTGTGAGGAGCTTCACAAAGTTAACACGATGGAAGTTTTAATCCTCATGAGATCAGCTTCTGATTGAGAGCAGAAAGAATACATGGTACAGCAGTGTGACTTGAAATCACATGCAGCTGCCAAGCATCACAGTATCACTAAAAAAGTCCAAACAACCAAAATAGTGTGTTGTATTCGCACTGACATGGGGAATTAGGGCAGTATCACATCCAAGGTGAAATGATTTTTTCCACAGTATAATTTTTGGTAGCTAGGATCAGACATTTTTTTTCCCTTTGCTTTTTTAACTGGTAGTTCAGAAGTTTTATTTTCAATGCATGTTTGTGTGAAACCCGTGAGTACAAGTTGCACAGCTCTTCAGAAACAGGGAGTGTTGTTCCCTGTGCTCACATGCCTGCTAACCTGTTGCACTACTTACTGGATTGCCCTTTGGATTCTACCTTTTATCTCTTTTCAGCTGTTTTTCCATCTTTCTCGCACACTTCAAAGCGGTTTAAGGAAGCAGAGTGATCTTATTAGTTAGGTTTTTGTTTTGCAGATAAGCAACTTCTCAGCACTGAAGTTTGCATGCTGTGGGCTCTGAGAAGTGCCTTGGTTTGGAGGGAAGGGGGGAGCTGCAGAACCGTTTGGTTTGCTCCAGACTGTGTGACCTGAGGGCTCGTGCCAGGCTGCAGGGGAACCACAGCCCTGGTGTGAAGCTGTGGTGGTCTGCAGGGAACAAGATGCATGCAGGAGGAAACCCTGGCAGCCGTTAGTTTGTTGTAGGTTTTCTCCAGTGTTGTGGAATAGGAGAAGCAAACTGCTGAGAGAGGTGGAATTGTTCTGGGAATTGTACCTTTCAGATTGCAAGGCAAATCTAGTGTAAGCACCCTGCTGACAGTAGCAGAGACCTTTCTCACGTCAACAGAAGCTGCACCAGAGTTATGCTTTTGTTAGAAAAGTACCTCACCTGACATAGGCATGGTGGCAGAGAGCCCTAAACAGGACAAAAGTTTGAAGGAGCTTAAAAAAGTGCTTGGATTTCCAGATACGCCTGGGTCATATAGCTTCCTTACAGGCATGAGCTAGAGACTGGATTCAGTGGAACAAATGTGATTATGTGCAAGATGCATGAATTGCAATCTGTTAATAATCACAGGTCTTTCGGATAGCAGTTAGGTTCTGTAATCCAGACTCTAATCCATACTGAGAAGCAACATGGTAAAGATCCTCATCCTCCTAGAGAGGAGGGAGGTGTCCTCCTTGCTCTATTTTCACTGCATCCCATCATGAGCCAGGAGGAAAGCTGTGAAGGAAGGGAATGACCTAGAGAAAATTTGACCCTGAACCAAAGGAAGATGAAGGTTTAAAGCTCCTCAGGACAATCAGTGCTGTGCCAGCCCTCAAATTAATTGAAAGAGTGCCCTGTAAGGTAAGGATGAGACTGACATCAACTCTAGTTTTGCACTGTTTTAAAGTTTAAACTTTTTCTAAATATTTTCCATGTTGTAACTAAGAAATTGCAATCAAGGATTATTTGCTCTTCTAAGCTTGCTCAGTCTAAATGAAATCTGATGAACTTGGAAAGTGTGAAGAAGGCTTATTTCCCTGAGAAATAATGGTTAGGAAGTTGCAGAGAAACCTCTTGGGTTTCAGCCTCTTGGGTGCCGACCAAAATGGGAAATGAAAGATGGGAGAAAGAAAAATTAGTGTTTTTTTTTTTTTTTTTTTTTTTCCCCTCTTTTAGTGTTTGTGTGCATGTGCCAAAATAAAATGGGCTAGTTCCCATAGCAGTTATTTGTGAATTTCCCCTGGAAAGCGGCTGGCTGTGGAGAAGCAGTCCACGATCTCAGTTATCTCCACAGGGTTGCAGCACACAGAAGCGTCTGGATGAGTGGTGGGGAAGGCACGAGCTGACAAGCAGGCAGACCATGTTAGAAGTCAGTAGCAGCTTCAGGAATAAAAGTTAGGATGATTACACCAATAATTTTATGTAGTGTGTATTTGCTGTTGACTTACCCTTTTGTGTAATGGGAAGTGGCAGTGAGATTCCCGAGCCCTCTGTGCATGTCATTTTCCTCCTCATCTTCTCCCAGTTTATTGCAGACCTGTGGCTTTGCTATTTCTGTTAGGACAGTGCAAGCCTTTGTGTATGTTAAAAGTGTTCCTCGTGTGTTCCTGGAAGGATGGTTACATTTTAGGCTATGACCCCGATGCTTCCAAACGAGGAACAGCGTGTTTTAAAATCAGTGATGAGAGCAGCCTGTAGAAGAATCTCATAGCAAGCTTTTTCACTAGAAATGTTGCACTCAGTTGTTGGAACTGATAGAAGCGCTGGCTGTTGGTGCTGTGAGGTGAAGTAGAGAAAGCAGGTCTGGGTGGGTGGGTGCTGGCTGAGATGCACTGACTGGGAGAACAGCGGCAGTAGGAGCAGCGTGACGGCGCAGGGACTGAGACAATGTGTGGTTGGGGAAATAGATGAAAGTTAACTGTTATCTGCAGAGAACAGGCTGCACCGGGGTCAGTAGTGTCAGCAGGGGCTCCCAGAGCCAGCACCGGTGCCCACATGCTGTGTTCTCTCCCCTGTTCTCCTGCCCTGCAAGGACAGCTGGGACTTGGAGGCAGGCACGTGGCAGTGCAGCAGCACAGGAGAATGTGTTTGGTAGGTGCTTTTAGCAGCCATTTCTCAACCTTCCAGTTTCAGATATAGCTTGCCCAGACAGAAATTGCAGGCTGAAATGAGTGGACTTCTTTTTTCTACTGTACGCAGGCTCTTTGTCTCTGATTTTTATGTAGTACATTTTAAAAACTTTTTCTTTCCCTGAGACCACTCTGTAAGATTTTAATAGATGCTTCCTGGAATCCTGGCCTGCAGGCTGTCTGGTCGCTTCCTGAAGTTTTGGATTACAAAAACACAATGCTGAACCTCTCTTTGGCTGGTCCCATTTTCTTTTTTGTTGATACTTCATGAGCCACCAGATTTGCAAATCTAATGTGAAAAAAAATTACTCATAACATCTCTACATACATACCTTTCTTGACCAGTTTAATTATTCCTTATTAAGTGTATTATTTATCATTCCTAAGGCAATAAATATGAGATTATGCAATGTAAATGGACATAATAACATGACTGTACCTTTCTTTTTAGTGGTGAAACTATTTGTTACCCGTACAATGATGGAGAATGTTATCCTTAAAGAAGGGGAAAAAAAAAAAGACAGAAATGCAGTCTGTCCTGTTTCTGAGAAAACTCTTCCAGCTTTCCCTTGTGGGCTGCTTTGGCCCGGAAGAGATGAGCTAGTGGTTGAAGCAGCAGACTGCAAGTTAAAATCAGAGAAATAATCCTATAATTAACCTTCTAATGAACACATGTCAGCATTTGTTCTGTTAGCATCCCTTTCTAGAGCGTGGATGGTGAAAAGTGTTGTGGTTAATGTGGCACAGAGGAGCAGTCTTTTCTTTCCTTCCCAAGGAATAAGAAAGATCTCAGAGTGCTCTGAGTGTTAGAACCACAGAATCATTGAGATTGGAAAAGACCTCTAAGTTCATCAGTCCGACCACCAGCCCTTCCCCACCATGCCCACTGAGCTGTGTCCCTCAGTGCCACATCTCCACGGTTCTTGAACACCTCCAGGCTTAGAGGAAAGAAAGGTATTTGTGTATTGATGGGAAGAAAAGGGAGGATCAGGAGCTTGCCGTGTTTGCAGTTTGGTTAGATTCACTTTGTTTCATCATTGTCCCTGTTCCTGTGTATGTTGTTCGGCCATAACTAACTTGTCAGCACTTCTGAAGGTCTTATTTTAAGTGTCAGCTGTTTTGCTTCTTTCCTGAGAGCTTTTGTCAGTTGTGGCAAATCACCGGGCAGGGGCAGAGGGGATCTGACAGAGGTGTGTGCAGACAGCCCGAATGCAGTCTGGTTGTCTTTCCAGGTCTTGGCCCTGAGCTGCTGACCTCTTCAGTATATCACAACTGCTGTTGTGGGCGAGCTTAAAAATAACCCTTTCTATGTTGGTAAGCAAAGCATGGGGAGCCTGGGCTAGCTGCCTTTCTGTTTGTGTGTCAATCTTAAACGCAGTTAATGTTTTGTGTAAGTGTCTGTACAAAAAATACCAGGTTCTTCAGGTCAGGTCTCTCCTAGCAGCCAAAGTACTTTCTGTATCGGGCTCTGCTTTTCACTTCCCAAAATTGGTGCTGGGTTGGTTTTTCTTTTTTCTTGCTTATTTTACTGACTCATCAGCTTCTCCTTACACATTTATTAAGGATTTCAGAGCTTCCAAAAACAAACAAAAAAACCCAGGTCCTGAGCTATGTAGTCTGCCTTTGGAGGATCTTGATTCTCACACTGTGCTTGGGAACTATAAAAATTGAGTGGATTCCTGCTTTGATCTGTGTGTCTTTCTTAACACATGAAGAAAAGACATTGCTATGTACAAAGTTTCGGTTTCCCCATCCTCCTAGCTGCTCTCACAAGGTATTTGCTGATAAAAAATACAGAGGATGACAACAGAAAATGGATGGACTGGGATAGACTGGGGAACTGTATGTGTTGGGGAATGTGCTTCTGTGAGGCTTACTGCGAATCGTGGGCGTCTGCTCGTAGGTGGCATCCCTGGATGGTCTCAGGCTGTGTTAAAGCTGGCAGTGCTCACTGCACGTTCATCCTCAATGAATGCACTCTGTATCAGCAGCTTGAAGGAAGCAGGTAGGGTTTTGCATAGCTAGCTCAGGTCTGTGGGAACTTGCTCAGCATTTATCGAAGGGCACACGTTCAGCACTAGTTTAGGTTTATTTAAAATACCACAGGGATGCTGATGCTGAGTCTTTGGGAACTGTAGCTATTTTCCTCTTGTGAGACTCCTGTCCAAAAACCCTATGAAATGAATCTGGTGCTTTTTCTATCCCCGTCCTGCCCGCAGCATGAGAAGCCACAGCCTTGATCTCCCCTTCATGCAGTCAGCTTTTGCATGCAGCGTGTTTTTGTGGTGTTTCAGAGGAACGTGGCAACTTGCTGCTGAGCCATGTTGCCTTTGGACGTAGACTTTTTCATAACGGTGCTGGGGGCTGCCTGGAGGTGTGGGAGCAGTGTGTGGCAGTGCACAGCTGAGAGGTACAGCGTTGGTTGGGAATATTCACAAAGGTTTGTGCTCCCCACCCTATGCTAGGCTCAGAATTTCAATCTCAGTAACAGTCACAAACTTTCTGTTCAATAGCAGTATATAATTATTTTTATGCTGATAGCGTTCTTCTGGGGTTTACTTTCAAAAACTTTTGCTTGCTTGGGAAAGTAGATCTGCTGGCAACATTGTCCGTGCCTGCATGACTTGTTACAGATCTTGGGGTAGCTGGTAAGTGTTGCATATGTGTCTGAGAAACAAACGGTGAGATGTGAGTGAATTCAAGAAGGTAAGGCTGGGAGGGAACAGTATCTTTCTATTGTTTTCACGTTGTAGATATCATTCCCTATTTGTTAATCACTTTTTTTGAGCTTTCTTGTTAGGAGAAACAGTGGTAGCAGAGGAGCTGCTTCTTCACATACGTTAGTATCCCTACTCATGATGATATTTTTGTATTTTTTTAACATTGCTAACAGAAGGTAAAACATCACGAGAAACCCTGTTTGATGTGGAGCTGGAAAGACCCTGTGGTTGGTTTTAGAAGTGTGGCTGAACTCAGGCTGCTGCCCTGCAACCAGAGTCACCCCGCTGGGACTGTGGGGACTTCTGGGGGACTCAGTTCCACAGTACCTGCCTGCCTGTGCCTCCGGTGGGGACGTGGCAATTGCTCGATAAAGGCTTGTCATGGTCAGCCTGTTTTCTACACTTGGTGTGCATCAGTGGCCACTGGTACCTTGCCACTAATGTTTTGGCATAATAATCAGAAGGATTACATTGATGTTAGGTGTACTGTGAGGAGGAACATGGAAACTATCAAGTTGCAGCTTTGTCTTTTTTTGTCTTAAGAATTTTTTCCCCCACTCTTGTTAGGTGAAAGTTTGAGACAAATGGAGAAGGCTGTACAATGGGAGGTGAAATGTATGCAAAACCTCAGCTAGACACACAAGGAAGTGAACACAGGTTTGAAAGGAGATGCTAATGAAATGTGTGCCTTTTCCTCCAAATCTGTGCAGGTACCGTAGTCCCCCAGTGCCAACGTAAATTTGTGGAATTCTCATGAGCATTTCTCACTGGAAAGAGGATAGGAGTATTGCCTGTAAAAATATTTGGGTCTCCAGTGGACATTTGTTTATCAGCTTTACATGAATCGCTGGCTGTGAGGTTGTTTTGGTTTGTTGTTTTCCGAAGCAAACCCCCAAGCCTTAGTCCTGCAGTGTGGAGCAGGCGGCCATCGGAGGCAGCCAGCAGTCGCCTGGGGGTTCTTGCACCGTTCTGTGAAACGTTCAGCCCAGGTGTGATGGGGAGGGAGGGGGGACCTGGGATGCCTGGAATTTGCTGAGCTAATAGAGTTTGTGTGTTTTGTATGTTGATTAAAAATAATTCTAAGTGCTGAGAAATCAGAGCCTGTTCTGTGTGCGGGCCTTGCTGCCTGTCGCTTGTGGCTATCACATTAGGTGGAGGTCTGGGGTGGCTGCTGGGCACGGAGCTGAGCAACAGCAGAGGCTTAGAGGGGCAGAAACCTTAATACCTGGCTTAGATGTGGCCTGCACTGTAGGGAGGGGTTTGAAATTACAGAATCAGCAGTGAGAAAGGTACATGAAAGAGCCACTGACACCTGGCAATTTTCTCTTTCCTCATTCCCAAGCTAATTGTTTGTCTCTATCTATCTATCTGTCTATCTATCTGTCTATCTATCTGTCTATCTATCTGTCTATCTATCTGTTGTTTTGCTATGAGATTTTCTTCAGTTTACACTTCAGATAAAGGAGAAGACCCTCAATATTTGATAAGAGACCATTCACCGATGGTGTTTGGCCTTGATCTCAGTATTCAGGTAGGGATTATGGGATGATTGGGGTCTGGTTCTGTGCATGGGATGGTAAATGCTAGGAAATAAACAATTGCATGTGCAGCGAGATTTTGACCTGATATAATTTTAGAAACACTGGAAATACAGCTAGAAAATACTAGCTCTGTTAACTTGTTTATGTGGATGTTACACAAAACATTTTCTACAGATAGGGAATTCTTGAATCGCACAGGTATCTGCAGTAGAAGTACTTACCAAAAAAAAACAAAAATAAAAAGGGCTGAAAGTTACCCATGGGCCGTGTAATCCTGTTTGTGGTGTTCCAAAGAGAAAGTTCAATGGAGTTCAGAAAGGTGCCAGAGAAATGTCCATCCACTGCTGCACTGAGCTTCAAAAGCTTCGTGAGAGTCCAGGAGGCTCCAGCACCTGTGCTAGGAGACCAGAAGCCGTCAGTGAAGCGGGTGGTGGGGGGAGCATCCCCAGTGCTTTGCTATTGCAACAGCAGGGATTTCTCCAGCGAAGCTCCCAGGTGTGCCTGGGAAGCAGAGGTAGGGCCATCTGATTGCGCTCATCCTCCCTCTCTTCGCCCCTGACGAGGAGAGGGGAGATCCCTGCTGAAGGAAAAGCGGTTCATTGACTGAGCATGGGTAAGTGGGTAAGACGCAGTGACGGGTGGTTTCCTGTGCTTCTCGTTGTTGCGGCGATGCTTAGCCGTAGGGGCAGAAGAGAATTTCTGGACTGTGGAGAAAATCGATGCAAAACTGATTTCTAAAAATGATCTCCTTGAATAGAAGAGTTTCTAAGAGTAGGATGACTGTTGATCGGTGGTGTTGCAGCGTAAGAAGCTTTTGGGGACCAGCCGAATGATTAGTGGTGGTGGTATTCAGGTTTTTTCTATAACTGTAGTGACTGAATGTGCTGCTTGTCCGGCAGCGCCGGGTCCTGTGGCTGGAGGAGGCTGGCCATAGCGTTTTCCGTGGCAGGGAGGGAGGAGGGAGGTCCTAGCAGGATGTGTACTTTGCTCAGGACTTTGGCCCAGTTGGCGTGTGAAGGGCAACAGAGCCTTTCTTGTACTTCGGGCATTCAGCAGGTCGCAACTTAGCGCTGAGGAGAGCGGGTGTGTAAGGAAAGTAAGGAGCTGAAAATCGTGCGGGGTTCAGGCCGGCCGGGGCTTTGTCAGGCTTTGTTCTGTGGGTTTGAAACCAGGGAATTAGTGGGTGTGCTGAAACGAGTTCTCCCTGTCCTGCCTGCTCCTCTCCCAGGAGAGCTGCCTCCTCCCCGTGCCTGCCAGCTGGCTGTGCCTCCTGGCAGGGAGAAAGGGCTGCTTGGTGATTGAGGCCAGAGTGAATCAACGTCAGGGTGGCGACACAGCCAGCGACCCCAGTCTTGGCTGAGCTGGGTCACCTCTGCGTGGTGTTTCGCTTGGGCCGGTGGTTGTAGAGTTCCACCGGAGCCTCTTTCTGTCCTCCTCAGTATGTCCTTTTCCTGAAATGTGCCAAGCTTTTGTCATGCTTGCTTTTCCTGTGTGGTTGTATTTCCCTGTTATCTTGGGGCTTCTTCTGGGGGCTGCGTAGGAAAAAACTGGAGCAAATGCTGACGCTGCATAAGTACCAAAATTTGAGTGCTTTGATCTAAAAATAAAAATGTATTTCTCGCTTGTCTTTTTAGGATGTGTTTTACTAAAATATTGCTTCTCTTAATGCAAAAAAGCAGCAGTTTCTCAAGGTCTGTTGAAGCCTACCTTAATTTGTGTCTCAAGGTGAAAAAGAAAGCTTTGCTGCGTTGCTTTGTGCAGACTAACAAACCCTTTTGACTTGCAAATTTCGTGCTAATGTGAACTGAGTTTGTATGATGCGAATCTCCCTTTCAGTTATCCTTCCCTTGTACCTTGATTTTGAATCTTTCCTTTAGATCACGGCTTGCATGACATTTTCTTTCTTTTCCTTTCTTTTTGCTGTTTGCAAAGACTCTTGGGAGGATTTGACAGATGTGGTGGAGCAATTGCGTGATGATACTGAAGGTGCGTGCCACACCAACATCTTTCAGCTATTATTTCCACTTATCATTGGCTTTTGATTTATGATTTTGAACCTAGGTGCAAAATGCAGTTTTCCTTTCCCATGCTGATAGCTGTGGCTTTCTGAACATGCTTGTCTGGTTGCTCCAGGTTCATGGGCAGAACGTGCTGTGCTAGCTGCTGGGCTTCTCCCGTCGCTGTGCTAAAGACAATGTCTTTGATCACACGTTTATGTATTACTCCCTCAATTGTATTAATTTACGTTTAAAATGGGTATTGTGAAGGCTTTTCCACTAAATGTTACCGGCCCCTTCGTGCGTTCCTTGTGATAGGTTTTGGTTTCTAAATTCTTACTGATCTTTGAAAATACAGACGCACTCTGACAATGTTGCTTAATGAAACAACCAAGCAGAAACCTACTAACCAGTGCTGGGCCTTCAAGTGCAGGTAGGAAAAGTGAGCAGAGAGGCTTGCTTTGTCATATTAAGTGGGTTCTGGGACAATTATTTTCCTGATCCTGATATAAACACAAGTTACAAAGCAATATATAGAAGCTAAATTTTGAGATTTCAGAGATCACCCCAGAGTTTCTGAAATACTTCAGAAATACCAAATTTGCAAAAGTGATTCTAAAACTTATGTTGCAGATTTTGATTCAAACTTGTGCTAAATGAGATACGTATTTTTTAATAGCGCTTGATTCTTAAAAATGGGACAGACATGGAGTACGTGAATGGCCAGTTCAGCATGCGGTCGTGTAAGCTTGGGATTTGATGACTAAAGATGGCTGTGCATGGTTGGGCTGGAAGTGTTTGCAGCAAAAGGTTGATATACATTTTGGACACAAGGGAATTTACCTCTTGCAGCTGAGAAATTTCAATATCCGTCATTAGAAGGACTACAGATTTCAATGTAGAAGAGTGATGAAGGGCATATATCTACAAAGGCCAAATTCAGCCATCTCAAATTAGAAGCTAAAGCTGGGGCTGTTGCTATCCACAAGGCTTAAGAGCACGCGTCCTGTTATTCCCATCCCGATACCCCCAAAGGAATAATGTCAGCAGATGCCTTTCAGCTCTTTTTGCCTATTTGTGAGTTGAGCCAGCACAGTGGCTGTTTTCTTACCAGTGTTTTGTTCAGCTTTGGTCTAGTTCTCACTGGTAGGAACTTAAAAACCAACCAACCAAAAAAAGCAAACAAATTAAAAAGAAAAGCAACCCTGCATTTCTTTCTTTATAGTACAGATAAACAATTTAAACATAAAACTTGGTAAAGCAAAATGGTAGAATTAAATGAAGCAGATCTGTAAAAGACTCAGGGTGCTAAAGAGAAGGTAGAGTGACAGAATGAAGGGTGCATTTGTCTTACAGTGTGTAGTGAATATTACCAGAGTAACAACTGATAGTTACAGAGGCAAAGTAATGTAGCAAGGTATGGGGCTTGCTTAGAAAAAAACTTCCTCTATGGAAAATTTTAGGCATGTTTCTGGCTGAATTCTGATGCAAAATCAACCATGACGTAGCAAAATATATTTTTACTTATGTTTGAAAATTGAGATGGTATAAATCTTTCTGAAGTGGGTGTTGTGCACAAAAAAAATTGCTTTGATTTAACTGCAGCAGTGGCTTTTGCTGGTCATCTTCTGTGGATGCTGCCTTTGTGAACTGTTGTGCTTGGTTGCTTGCTTGCCTGGGCTTCTGCCTGGTGTCCTGGTGAGCTCAGCAGGCTTTTCTCAGCCATGGGAGATGCCCTCTTCTGACAAGACAGCTCGTTCTGCCCAGCAGCTCCAGCCAAGGGATGTCCAAGCTAGTCTTCAAGGAAGAAAGGGGTTTGAGATTCTTTTTCATGTGAAACACTGTACAGGTTTTTTGCACTTATTTTCATGGAGTGGGGTGGTGGTGAAATGTATTTCAAAGATACATTTGAAATGTCTGCCTTTTGTCTGTTTTCCCTTGTGTCTGTTTGCCATGGCCATCACCCAGCTCTGTTTTTCTGCAAGTCTCAGGTGCCTGCTCTGCTGCGTGTGGGAGGCTGCCCTCCCCACTAATGGAGCGTGCTTTCTTCCTGCAAGTGAACACGAAGAGTGTAATGGCAAGAACAAATGAGGCAACCATGTAAACTCTCACTTAAAAATGCTGCTTCTCTCACAAAGTGAGGTGTCATTTTTGTGATTTGGTGTTAGTACAACTGCTTTCCAGTTTATCCTCAGTCCCTCGGAGAAGACATTCTGAATTTTGAATACAGAAGCAAAAAAATTAGTAGAATGAAACATTTTCCTCTAGAAACAGGAAGGTTTAGATTAGACAACAGGGGGAAGTTCTTTGCCGAGAGAGTGGTGAGGTGCTGGCACAGGCTGCCCAGAGAGGTTGTGGATGCCCCGACCCTGGGCGTGTTCAAGACCAGGTTGGATGGGGTCCTGGGCAACCTGATCTAGTACCAGACCTGGAGGTTGGTGGCCCTGCCTGTGGCAGGGGAGTTGGAACCTGATGATCCTTGGGGTCCCTTCCAACCTGGGCCGTTCTATGATTCTGTGATTCCCTTGTGAACATCCATTCATTTTAATTGCTGCTTACCTCTGAGAGAGTTTGTTTATGATCAGCAGAAGGTGTATCACCTCTTCCTTGCAATGTTAGTCGCTGATGTACATTGCTAAAAGGCAGATGAAGACTTGGAATATAGGGGAGTGTCAGATGGGTTTCAGCTGAGGTATGAGAAGCTTCAAAAATAAATGTGGATGTTAGACTCCCGTTTGCTTTTGCAGCCCCGGAATACCCTTATTTTGCTTTAGGTTATTTGTCCCCCATGACCAAAGGACCCTGGATCCCATACAAGGAGCAAGTAGCCCAGGTTGCAGATGCTGCTCTCTCCCCCAGCTCACTATTGCACAACGCTCAGCTAGACACGGCTGCCATTAAACCTGGGCTGGGAGACAGGAGCACATGCCACCTCTTGCTTACCTTGGCCAAAAGCTAGTCTGTTAGCACAGCCTCCTGATGTCAGCTTAAATTTGGGTACCGGCCCGTGCCCTGGGGCAGATGGTGCGCAGTTGCCTCTACCCCTCCATGGTTTTGACCACAAGGATGGCAATTCTTCCTGTCCTCTGTGACTCGAAGCAAGAACACGTTGCCCCTTCTGATGCTCATGTAGGAGCCTCTGGCTGTGTCTGGTTGCAGTGGATTGTGCACTGGCAGGAATTTTAGGGAGGCTGGCCTGGGACCTGAGGCTGCCAGGAGGAGAGCTAAAGAAATTATTGTAAAACAAAATGCACATTGTGCTACTGCTTGTTGACTCTGTGTCAATAATACGCAGAGAGACAGCTTCAGCCTTTTCAGAGGAATTTTCTCACCTTTTGCATTTGCAGTGTGGTAGAACAGAGGAACAAGACAGTTAAAGTCCTTAATTTATCTAGGGATTTGCTTTACTCATTTATTTGAAATTATACACGTGTTCATGATTTCAGAGTCCGAGCAACTAGAACTAATGTCTTTCCTAATGTGAATTTGCTGAACTGGAAGTGCACTGAGCTGGCTGGGTTTCTTTGAAAGCCGGTGCTTCATCATTACCATGTATCTCAGTTAATCTGAGCACAGTATGCACTGGTCACAAGACATCATTTCTCTGCCATCCCCAACAGTAGCTTTTCTAAATTTCAGGTTGCTTCAAGGTTGGATTCTTGGTTTAAAATGGGCTGACTATATGGAGAATCTTGCTGAAATCTTCAGAAACCTGGGAGTTCAGTGTTTCAGGGAAGCAACAGGATCAGCGATTATTTAACTCTTGTCATTTTCATGGGATGCAAGCCCAGTGCTATTGTGGCCACTGCACGTGGTCATGTTCAGGGTTGCTGGTTAGCAAAAATATCTATTGTCTAGAAGCTACAACTTCTAAATAGCACAATTGTCAGGAATTCACATTGAAAGGCAAAGTGTAAGGGCCAAGGTTTTACTCTTAACATTTACAGTGCGGCATTTCTGGCAAAACGCAGGTTGGGCTTTCCACAGTTAAAGGCAGAGAGAGAAAGTTGGAGGAGGTATTGGCACAAACTGGGAATCTCAATTTGGTGTCAGTCAAATTTGATGTCTGTCAAAGCAGAAGATGGCTGGGTTATTGTGGACAGTCTTATGCTGTGAAAGTCATCTTTGCTTGCTTACTCTGCTCTTTTAGACTCAATTTTAAAGTTGTGTACGTTGTAGCCCAAAGATATACATTGTTGAGGATTTTTGTTTTGGGGATAAGTCTTTGGGATATTATGCAGTTAATCATAGAGTCATAGAATGGTTTGGGTTGGAAGGACCCTTAGAGATCATCTAGTTCCAACCCTGTGCTGTGGTTGGGGTTGCAGTTTCGTACTGAGTGACAGTTCATTTGTTTTCTAGATGAGAATCTTGGGTGAGTTGTGTACACAGAGTGCCATCATTCGCAACATACTGATGAAGAAGCGGTCTTTAATTAATAACTGTGATCAAAACATTTTCCATTGAATTGATATTTTAGTTCTTGAGACCGTGGTTGCATGGTTTAGCTTTAAATGAACGTATAGCCCTGCTTTCCTTTTTTAACTAAGTGCTTTCATCAGCTCACGTTTATTAGCTCTTATCCTTTAAAAGTCTTGGAAGAGTCTAGTGGTCTTGAACATGCTTCATACACACATCCATATTTTTGTCTATTTCTGTAGTGTTGCATTGACCACAGTTCATCCATGGCAGTCACTGACCTCTGACTTACAGAAAACCAAGCATCTTGTTTCAAAAAGCATAGGGTACCCTGTAACCTTAGTGTAAGTCTGCAGGAGGCAGCTCTTCATCCTGGAAGAAATGTGTGTGGTTTCCTGGGGGTATATAATGGAACAGCATCCTAATTCTGAGCAGTGTTCTTGGAACCTATCTGTATAACTTAGGCTATAGCCATAGCCTAGGGAACATTTTCTGTGTAGTTATCTTGTACAGTTTGTTTAATTTTGCATTAATGGTTGATTTGCCACTTAAGCAGAATCACTTTGGATGTCTGCCTCACTGCTGATGAGATCAATGATTTGCTCGCACAGCTCTGTGCTGCAGCAGGGTTTTGTTGCTTACGGGCATGCCAGTGGGGAAAAAGTGTTGATAAGAAGGCATAGAAGGTCTTTCCATCTTCCTGTATCTTGCTGTTCTCCCAGTAGGGAATAAGAATTAGAAGCTGTGATTATTAATGAAATTTAAGTCCTGGTTAACTGTGTTAAGGAGGCACAGGTGCAGCTTTTTGAAAGGCTTGGGTCTCACTGCTGAGGGTGCTATGCGCAGTGCGCCCATACATAGGAGCTGTTCTTCAAAACCTGGCAAGGCAAATCATCATGTTCACCCTAGATTTCAAAATGTGTTTAAATAATAAATCTGTTGTACCATAGCATCATACTCATTTGTGGGCACGTGTAAAAACTGCCTCAGATAAGAGATTTTTGCTGGTTTATCTGCCTTGGTCAGCAGCACGGGCATGCTGTAGATAGAGTAAAACTGCCAGAAGTACCGGGGGAGGGAGCTGGGTGGTTTTTAGTAGGCAAGCTTGTTCTGAATGGGCTTGAGTCATGGCACCAAAGCATAGTTTTGTGTCTGTGGTAGGAGGAAATGCTATAGTGATGCTGACCCTTTTAGAAGGCAACTGTGATGGATACGTGGTCCTGGCATGTGATTAGGCTCATGGCTGTCCATCAGTAGCAATTCCAGTTGGCATGGCTTAGCACTGTCTGTATGTTCCCCTTCTCCATCAGATGTCTTCCCTTCTTGAGCTGCTCTGTGCAGGACCTGGCAGGATGGTTCCGGTGAAATGTAGAGGAGACTGGCAGTACTGCTTCATTCAGGAGAAGCAAGGGGAGAAGAGAGGCCTTGTTGTAACCTGCCTTTGAAGAGACCAAACAAATGCAGCCATGGTGTGAAGTTTGAATGGTGGCAGCTGCCATGACCAGGCAGTCTCCCTGGACTGTGGATTTTCTCACAGCCCTTAACTTTAATGAGGGGGGATACTCGAGTGTTGCTGGAGCAATGCTGCTGAGTGTTACTTTGAGCCCCCAGCATCTCCCATACAAACAGCCCATCCACCGGCAGACAGGCCTATACAAACTAAGCAGGAGACTAAAACTAAGTCCTACAGGAGACTGCAGTAGTCTGGGAAAAATATACCCCATGGCCTCTTCTGGCTAAGCTGTGGCACTTTAAGAGAAAGTGCGGCACTTCCCGCTTCTGTGGACAGGAGGATATGTGACCAACCCAGATTGCTCAAGTCTACGTGTCTGGTAGAGATTTGGTATTTGCTCAGTGGTAAATGCAGAAGCGTGGGCTTGTCTTCAGCACAAGAGTTTACCTTGAGGATGGGGGTTGCATCTCCTCCGTGACAATGTCAGATATTTCAGGGTGGAACATAGGAACCTATCCAAGCTGGCTGTGTGTTGAGGAGGTGGAGCCTTGGAGCAGTCCTAAGGAGCTTGAGAACACCCCGGCGGGAAGGTCTGCGTGGCAGTACCTTGCAGAGCCAGCAGGAACAGCCGTGCATGTGCTTGCTTTCATGGCTGCTTTTGTCAAAGTGAGCCACGCATTCCCCTGCATTCTGAATAGAAATACAGCTCCTTTCTGGAAGTCCTTCTAATTGAAGGATTCCAATCTAGGATATTTATTTGTTTTAATTGTGTGCTACATGCAGGCATGCTTTGTCAGTGACAAATGACATTGCTAAGGGCACATCTGGTCTTAGATGTCCTATGGTCGTGTTTTCTTCTTCTGAGTGTAATAAACTCACAGTAACTCTTGTAAGTAAGATTGTTTCTTGAGGTGTTGGAAGTGAATTGAAGGTGTTTGGGAATGGAGGCACCCTGAGGCTTTTTGTGAGCATTGGCACATCATAGTGTGGCAGGGATATGTCGGGGAGCAGGAGGCCTGCAGGCAGGGTGTAGTTTGGGAAATGGGTGTCTGCTTGTTTCTTGCAGTGAGAAACAGCTAGCAAGTATAAATGTCTGAGTTTTTATAGTATGTTAGGGGAAGAATATAGTCTTGAGAAAGATCTTTGTGTGATGGATGTGAGGGTAAACTGCCGAAGAAGCCATACTCCTTATTATCACTGGTAAAATACATACATAGTTTTGATAAAGTGAGAAGAGAGGTGAGAATTGGCTCTGTTGCATCCAGATTTTTAAAAAAGAGTCAGGAAAGATGCAACACTGGGTAAAGAGGATCATTGATGGATTGAGTGTGAGAGGATTCATGGTTGTCTCTAGGTCGAAGAGCAAATCACAGCTGCAGAATTCTTGTTGGGTTGTAGTTGAAGGGTGCAGCTGGGGATTTGAGTTGGAGCAAGTGGCAGCCATAACCTTCAGTAACACGTTGAGATGTAAGGCGCCTTCAAACTATTTTTGTGAAAAATTAAGGATTTTTTTAGTTAGTTAAAGAATTGATAAACTCTTAATTTGTCACCTATTCCTCTGTCATTATGGCTTTCACCATAAAGTGCTAATTCGTTTTGGCTTTTCTCAAGGAAAGAGTGAGGAGAGCACCTCTCATCAAACTTTCACTGCCACTAAAAAGTTGTCAGTGCTGAGAGACAAAAAGAGAGATGGGATATTTTGCTGTTATAAAAATAACCTTTATTACTCAACAGTATTTTTCTTCTGTTTTCTGTAGATCCAAATTATCTCATGGCTAATGAACGCATGAACCTGATGAACATGGCAAAACTGAGCATCAAGGGCTTGATCGAATCGGCACTTAATCTGGGCAGGACGCTGGATTCCGACTATGCACCTCTTCAGCAGTTCTTCGTTGTGATGGAACACTGCCTTAAACATGGCTTGAAAGGTACTAGAGAGGAGTCCTCCTGGGCTGTTTGTGATCGCATAGGAGCGAGAGAACAATCTTGTTTTAAAAGCCTGGTTTGGTATTCAGCAGGGGTTGAGCAGGGTCTCTGTGATCACAGGCGCCTTGACAGGCCACAGAGGGAGGCGGAAATCTGCTGAAGGTATAACACTGGGAGTGAAAAGTTCAATTGCTGCAGTTGCTTCTCATATTTAGAGCAGCTTTTCAAACGTGACTCCACTATAACTCGGTTGTAAGGGATAAAATCGCCTCCTCAGCAGCCTCATGACTGTTTTTTCTGCGCTTCCTCGCATTTCAAAGGGGCAGCACTTCTTTTGCTGGAAGAGGAACTGCAACACAGAGATCCTTGCTCAGTAGTTCTGTCAAAATTGAGGATTTGGGCTTTGTGCAGCTGATGTCTTTTAAGCTGTTTTTTAAATGGCAAGTAGGGCGTATATTTAGCTATAAAATACGGAGTTACAACTAGAACTGCTAAGGACCACATTAGTTTTCTTCATTTGCTGCAGTTGTCTTGAGATGAAAAGTAGAGGATATTAAACTTCCTCTCAGCAGCTGTGTACATCCTGCAGTGCTTTTTTAATAGCTTCGTTCAGCATTACGCATGGGCAAAGTGGTTTCTGTGCTGGTTAATGTAGCTGTGCAAGGGAGAGATGTTCATGCTCCTTAGCTTTGGTTGTTTATCTGTCCATTTGCTGGTGTCACTGCTGCTGGTTTTAAGTTAACAGAGTTCTCAGTTTCCTTACTGCTGCAAATTATTTCCCGATTTTAAAATGTAGGAGTCACTCAAAACCTTTTCTGAAGGAGGAAAGGATGCACAAAGAAGCCCCTGGAAGCTATAGAGAAGGAGTAGATTCAAAGTGATGTGATTCTTTTCCTTGCAATGTGATAGTCTGTGAGGGAAAATTGCTGTGCACACACAAAGTGTAACTCAGGGACAGTGACAACATCCTAGAAGAAACCATTGCCTCTAGCAGCGATTCTGGGTTGCTGGTTGTCACTGGATGTTGTTTTGCAGTATTTGGGATGTGTAAGACTAGTTTTGGCATATGTGTCAAGCCCCTGTTGCTTTGTTTGAATGATTCAAGTAATTGCCACAGTTAGGCATACGAAGTAATCTTTTGTACTTGCCCAGCAGCAGTCCCAGTGCTACTGCTAATCTTTCTGTCAACTGTTGGTTTACTTCTGATCATGTTTGAGCATGTAGATAGTCAGCACAGGCTTAATGGACTGATTTTGTATCTTTTTCTTTTCTAGCCAAAAAGACTTTTCTTGGGCAAAATAAGTCATTTTGGGGACCTCTGGAACTAGTAGAAAAACTTGTTCCTGAAGCTGCAGAGATTACAGCAAGCGTTAAGGATCTCCCAGGTCTGAAGTAAGTACAGTCTTTTACTGCACAAGTACTTAATATTATGTTTTTTATTGTAAGAGTGATCCTGGAGGAGGAAGGACAAATATAATCTTCAGGAATCCATCTGCCACTTACTGCTTATTCAGATGGATCATTGCTCTTTTTTTTTTTTTCCTTTAGTTAAGGAACTGCAGGAGGAGAAGAAGAACGTTATTTCTATATTAAGGGATCTTATGGACAATAGTACATATAGTACTAGCACTAAATGAGTGACAGTGGGTCTTAGGAATGGAGTGAGCCTTTACTGACACCCTTCCTGAAGCTAGACTGAAGAGAAAGGGAACTGGAAGGAAGGTGATTACAGGTTAGATACTTTTGAGCCTGATAGAGATCGTTTTTCCTTTTAAATAAATTCAGATAAACTTGTAAAGTTTGTGTAAAAGAGAGGCTCACAAAGCTGGAGAAGATACTAGCTTTTGCTGAAGAGGGAATGCAATAACCTCTGTAAGGATATGTGGCTTTTAAAAAATGCATGGTTAATTTCAGACATGACGTTCAGG
This sequence comes from Penelope pileata, assembly GCA_013396635.1. Classification (NCBI taxonomy): domain Eukaryota; kingdom Metazoa; phylum Chordata; class Aves; order Galliformes; family Cracidae; genus Penelope; species Penelope pileata. The sequence goes on along the minus strand of WBMW01004452.1, from coordinate 1,196,520 downwards.
CTTGCTTACTCCATTGCTAAAAAGAAATTTAGTGTGAAAGCTTTCAGCATAGAAAATAGAAAAAAGGTTTGGGGAAGCTTTTGTATGAGTGACAGGGCTAAGGATCAAGTCTTCTTTGCTCAAAGAGGAGGTGAATAGATTCAGTAACAGCTTCTTTTAGTTTAGTATTTAGCAGTGTACATATGGACAAGTGCTTTTACTGCAGGGCTGCTCAGGATTCTGCCTGGAGCAGCTTACAGGACCAGCATGGAGTGCTAGGAGAGTCATGCCACAGCTCCTGTTACCTTTTTGTGTTGTAAAAGACTACTAGAACATGACATAAAATAAAGGACAGATTTTGAATAATTCTCTAAAACACAGTCTTACGTACATACTAGCTCATTGGAAATGAAGTGTCGTGTTAGTGAGGTCGGGGCCATAAAAGGGAATAATGAAGATGACTTCCATGGGCAATTGCTACTTGTACTAGTTCAGTTTATAAGGTAGTGCTCCACATACTGCTTGCTGCAAGACCACTGACTGACTGCAGGAGATGGAAAAGAAAGTTCCTTCTAATGTCAGTGCTGCTCAACACGAGAGATTTACACCTTCCTTTGGAGCATCTGGTACTGGCTCCCATCCAGTACGCCAGGGTAGATGAGCCAGAGCTGTGATGCATCATATCAATTCCCATACTTTTAATGCTATGTGCTTCAGATTGTCTGGAGAAATGAGGAAGGACTGTGTCTATACACTGTTGAATCCCGGTAGTGTGTTAATGAGCAAAATACTTGAAAAGAACAGCAGTGAATTTGTGATTTCAGTTGTCTTTGTGAGTTCTTAGTAGGCTTAACACCTTCCTGAAGGAGTGATGCGTGGACATGTGCTGAGCTGAAGTATACACATATTTCACTGACGTGCTTTATACAAAACTGAATTTGAATTAAAAGGTGATTTATTGAAGTGACTGATCTCTATGTAGTAGCATCCAGCAGGGGTAAAGCCAGGAAAATATTGTTAGTACGATGACAAATATATAATTAGTTATGAGAGAAGCAGTGATTGCTTAGGTAATTGCTTGCACTAAATGCTTTCTAAAGGTCCCTTCCAACCCAAACCATTCTATGATTATATGATAAACCTATCTGTGATTATCCATGCTTAAGTACCTTGTGCATCCCTCTTTTAATCAATGGCAGCTGTATTTTAAAGCACAGAAGCTTCAGACCGAATGAGCTTGTTATTGCTGTTCGTGAGTGTGCATTACAGTATGTGTGTAAGTGTGTTGTTTTTGGCCTTTGTAGGACACCTGTGGGTAGAGGAAGAGCTTGGCTTCGCCTGGCTCTAATGCAGAAGAAACTTTCAGAATACATGAAAGCCTTGATTAACAGAAAGGATCTTCTCAGGTGAGCCTTGAACTTCCTCTTAGATTAGGTAAGGTTCACTTCTGCCCTCTGTTCAGATCTTTTACATCCAAATGGTAAGGATGTGTACTTGAGAAATGGTAATGTTCTTGAAACACAGAGCTGCTTCTGACGGAATGGAAATGCCTAATATTCTTTCTTTATTCAGAGACGACCATTTTTTCACCCTTATTGTCTCAAGTATCTATTATAATAAACAAATTTTGTGTCTGAAGAGGCAATTTAGGTGAAATCTTTGTACAGGGGGATACAGTGTTCTCTGTTTGCAAGATCTTGACACCAGTTTTATTTCTGACCTTGTCATTTTATTACCATCTAACTTGGAACAAGTCATTTCACTGCTCTGTGTCTTTACATCCTCACTCATAAAAACAGCAGTCATTTTGTAGGTTAATTGAAAGTTCACAGATTTGAACTACTATGTTTGTGTGAAGTAGTAGAATTTAATAGTAGGGTTTTTATTAAGCTTGAACTTTGCATTGTCTTAGTGTATGAAATTCTAGAGAACGTGTTCTAGTTGACATCATTCTAGTCAACTTCTAAAAGATTCAACACCTGTTTTTTCGTGTTGTCCATCCTACAGTGAGTTTTATGAGCCTAATGCACTAATGATGGAAGAAGAAGGTGCAATTATTGCTGGCCTCCTAGTAGGTTTGAATGTCATCGATGCAAACTTCTGCATGAAAGGAGAAGACCTGGATTCACAGGTAAGGGATGTTCAGTTCATGATTTTTCTACTCATTTAAATTGGAACAGTTTTCCACTGCAGAGGACTTTGCTCAACTTATCATTATCTCTTAAGACCTTTTTGCCAGCTTGCTTTATCTCCCAGCATATTTTTGCTTGAGCTAGTTCATGTTTTCCTTTGTTTTGGCTAGATTACTGGTATAGTGAGTCCTTGTTATGATACAATATGTACAGATGCTTTAACTGAATGGCCCTGAACTTTGATGGCTATAAACAGTGTTTAGTCTTACGAAAACTGTTTAATGTAATATGCAACTTTTTCTCCTAGGTTGGTGTCATTGATTTCTCAATGTATTTGAAAGATGGAAACAGCACAAAAGACAGTGAAGGGTAAGCACATGCACAAGTGTCCTGCTTATCTCTTGATATTTCAAGTAGCCCTGAAAGCTGTTAAGTTTTTCACTAAAATGCTATTTAGAGTGAATTGGTCATCTATGAAAATGCATAATGTATAAGACATTGGAAGTAGTGGGAGGTGGAAGGGCTAAGGAAACTCTCCTGGGAATTCTGTGTGTTCTTCCTTAACTGCCCAATTAAGATGAAAATACTTAAAAACTGACCCTTTGCTGAGTTAAGTCTACTGTTCCTGAAAACCTTTTTGATAAGCAGCTTAGTAGCCATCGCCTGTTGTATGTCGCAGGACAGGAGATGGTTTTTAGCACCATAGCATCCTTAGAAATAAACTGTACAGTTGGAGATGACTGTAACTCAAAGTACTTGTGCCAACATACACAAATATAGCTGTGCAACATTCAGAGCAAGAGAGTGAAAAATAAAGTGTGGATACACTGACACACCAACCCGGTATTGTGGTTTTCTGAGGCTTTCAAGAGTATTTCTTCCTTCTTAAGAGCTTCTGCCATTTTGAATTCAGGTATATCTTCAGTAGTCATACCTCAGGATGAGATGTTTTGATTGCATTTATTTTATCTGTAGTTTCATTTGTAGAGCTTTCGTTACGATTTCCTGCTGAAAGTGTATGCAAAATGCATGTTTGAGAGCTTTCTTTGAAAGGAGTTTGGTGAGGAAACCCTTGTTCAATATAAATGCAGTGCAAAACCAGTCTTTTTCTATAAAGTACTGCTGCGCTGACTGAAATATTTTCTGCCTTAATCATTCTGTTCATGTGTCACAAAATGCCTGAATGTTGTCCAGTTGAATGTAGCAACTGCAGCTTCTGAGAAGTCGGAGGACAGTAACTGATCAGAAGGGCGTAGACTGCAGCTCAGCTTCGCTATTTCACATACGTCACGTAGACTCGTCAGGACTTAGGACATTTGGTGCTATGGTAGACACATGGACTGTATGGCCACATTTCCCCTCAGATCTTTAATGGTGTCTTTTTGGTCTGTGAATCCAAAGACTGAGGTTTGGGATCAAAGAGAACCTGTGCTGTTTCCTCCTTTCCCTGCCTTTAACTCTGTGTAAGCATTCAGAATGACAGCTTGCCTCTATTCTACTGCATAGTACGGAGCTGGGCCAGGAACCCGTGCAGGGCAGTCAAGCTGGATGGTGTGCAGGCTACATGCGTGGTAAAAGTAGGCTGAATGACTTGGAGTTGGCTCTCTATCTCATCATCCCTCTGCATGGTGGAGAAGGCCTTCCAGTTTTCTTGAAACCTTCAGAAACACGCCACACAGTCAGCATTTGTAGGTGAAAGGGCTGTGCTCTGGCTGAGCTGAATTGTATTTCTTTGTTCCAGAGATGGTCAGATAACTGCTATTTTGGACCAGAAGAACTATGTAGAAGAACTCAACAGGCACTTAAGGTAATGCATCATTTATTTATTCTTTGTTACACAGTATAGCACAATAGAAAAGACTTTTTTTTAAAAAAAAAAAAAAGAATTACTGTAGATTTTTTTTTTCCCCTTTTCAACAGTGCTACAGTAAACAACCTACAGGCGAAGGTGGATGCCTTAGAAAAGTCCAACACTAAACTGACCGAGGAGGTAAGTGTAATTGGGAAACATCTGATGTTCTGGCCTTTTGGAAATAGGAATTGAAAAGGTAAGAGAGGATTTATTTTCAGAATTCTGGTGTACGTAATGATGTCTGTTTAAAGATGGAACAGGAATAACTGAACTGCTGAGGAGTTTAGTTAGTTGCCACTAACTAAATGTGAGGTGGAAAACGGCCAAATGTTTATGTTGAAAATCAAAAGCTATTGAATCCATTTTTTCCTTCTAAGATCTTTTGAACGCTTTCTCGTTTTCAGAAAGTGTCTTAATAAATTGTACAGTGGATGTGTTTTGAAATGACATACCTCTGAAGTAGGTTGAGACACACAGATGTTTGTAAACTTTGTTTGACAGATGCAGAAGTTTGCTACCATGTTAAGATACTATCTGACATGCATCAATGACTCTTCCTCTAGTCTGTCAGAATTTGCAAGATATAAAGGAATAAAATTATATAAAAAGCATCGTTCAATCTGAGCACTGAAAGGGGTTGGTAGATGAGTTGTAGGTGTAATCTCTATTTTAAAATTGGTCTTGCAGTTCATCGAAATGGCGTAAATGTAATAAAAATCTTTTTAGGTCAGTTTCCTGATGAATTACGACAGTAAGTCTCATCCTAAGGGTTTTACGGTGCCTCTGTCAGCATGTCACTTTGCTCAGCAGAATTATTCTTATTACGATATCTTAGTGCTCTGGCAGTACAAATATGAAATAGAAATTCTTTTTGCTTGTTCGCTCTCATCAGAGAGGTATGTGTGTCTGGTTCTTGAACACCTTATCTAATGGATTTGTTCCAAATGATGAGAAACTTCAGTGATAAGTTAGTGTATCCACTTTTGCAGTTACAGTAAAAATTGTTTTTGCAATTTAAAAGGATATGTTTAACTTAAAAAAA
>WBMW01004452.1:1167304-1187338 GCA_013396635.1 Penelope pileata | reverse complement strand
CAACACAAGAAGGATGTGGAGCTGTTGGAGCGGGTCCAGAGGAGGGCCACGAGGATGATCAGAGGGCTGGAGCACCTCCCCTACAAGGACAGGCTGAGAGAGTTGGGACTCTTCAGCCTGGAGAAGAGAAGGCTGCGGGGGGACCTGATAGCAGCCTTCCAGTACCTGAAGGGGGCCTACAGGAAAGCTGGGGAGGGGCTTTTTACAAGGATAGATAATGACAGAACAAGGGGTAATGGTTATAAACTGGAAGAGGGTAGATTTAGACTGGATATAAGGAAGAAATTCTTCCCTGTGAGGGTGGTGAGACACTGGAACAGGTTGCCCAGGGAAGTCGTTGATGCTCCCTCCCTGGAAGTATTCAAAGCCAGGCTGGATGGGGCTTTGGGCAACCTGGTCTAGTGGGAGGTGTCCTTGCCCATGGCAGGGGGGTTGGAACAAGATGATCTCTAAGGTCCCTTCCAACCTGAACCATTCTATGATTCTATGATTCTATGATCAGATCCTTGTACTGTCTCAGGCAGGTGTGCTTGGAAAAAAAAAAAAAAATCTCACATGAAAATAAATCAAGGAGCAGCCTGGTTGTCACTAGAAGCTGATAAAGATAGCCTAAATGTATAACGTCCATTTGGTCTGGGACAAGTCCCATCCTAATGGCTCTGTTGTTTTCTCTTTCACTTTACTATTTCACATAATCAGGAGGGCCTCAGCATTGAAGTTGTATTGATTTGAGTAACAGTGCTCTGTTTCCCCTTTTTTCTTGTTTAGCCAGAGGTTCCAAACTTCGGTCTCTGTGAATTGCCTTTACTGTAGTGGTAGCTCCAAGCAAAACCAGCAGAAAGATTAGGTCTCAGCAGGATGTATTGTCTGAGATTTATTTAGTGAATAATTCAGTGTACTGAATTAATGTTCTCATTTTTAGGATTTATATTGTGCATGATTCTTAATGGCATAGGATGGTTTGTAGAAAATTTGTATTTTAAAATGTATTATATCTTCTCAGCTAATTGATTTGCTCTTTTTCTCTTGCTGTTCTTATTTTTCCATTTCCTCCTCATCCTCATTCTAACTTACTTACACAGTGAAAAGGATTTGGTGAAACAGGCAAAAACCTTAAATAGTGCAGCAAACAAACTGATCCAGAAGCATCATTAGACATTTTTATGTCTGGTCACCTCACAGCTCTGACATCAGAACTCATTTATGAGGGGAGAACTTTAGAATTGCTAAAATCAACTGTTAAAATGTTAATTGTCACCTAAAGTTGATTTGGAATTTGCTGAATTTTTAAAACCAGTGAGTTTTTCTTCAGAGATTTAGTCGGATATAAAAATCCCTAACTTTGCCATTTAAACTGTGTTTAAGTACCAGTGAGTTGGCCAATAAACACACCAGAAAAGCGTAAGGAATGTGGCTCAGTACATCCTGGTGATGCATGCCGTATTCAGCAGCACAAGTCTTCAACATGTATGGATACCAGGTGCATTGGTCAAGCCAATATTGCATTGGCCAGCTCTGGAAAGTCAACCAGTTTTCTGTGTTACCCTTTTTGTGAAGTAGAGGAGAAAATGCATCCCTGGAAGTTGTTGAAAGTAGTTGTGTGCGTACCCCAAGCCGTTACCCATTCACTTCTGTTCTGTGGGTTCAGTCCCAAGTCCAAGACAGATGGGCGCGACTCGATAGCTCGTCACCATGAAGACCAGCCCTCTTGTAACCAAGACTGCTTGCAACGATTTTGCCTTAGTGACTTGGTGGGAGGGTGGGGACTTATCCTTATTCCTTTAAACTTCATGTGTCCAGAATTAGTAGCTAGGTGTCTTAGAGTAACATGATAGAGTGGTAAGTTCAGTGAAAACCTCCTTATCTTTGCATTGCCTTCTACCTCTGCCATGAATCCCTCTAGACATACGTTGCTGTTCTTCCTTACTGAAGGAAGCCGAGGAGAGATGTTTTGATAGGTCTCTCCTCTTACTAGAATGGAAAGCTACACATTTTACAAAAAAAAATTCTGATCTTTATACTCTAGTGTTTAAAGAAACAAACAAAAAAAAAAATTAAAAAAAAAAAAGAAGAAAATGTGCAGTGGTGGGGAGTGGAAATGGTAATTTGGTACTTGACCACTCCTTATCTGAGTAGTTAGTGGTTTAAAAGGAAGAGTTGCCTTTTACTATTACACTTCTTTCATTTGCTTCTAAGTTTCTGTTGCTCAATACAAGTATGGAATTTGCTAATGAAAGAACAGCTAAAGCTTGGAAACATCTCTGAATAGGAAAAGTAATTGTCATTATAACACCCAGTGCAAAACTTTAAGCAACTGTAGTGTGGCCTACTGTAAATTATTGTCCTCTTCCCTGTGGCCACAGAAGCTCAAGGTGCTGGACCATAAAAAGCTTTACATTAGAAATGCTCCTAGAGAGTTTATTCTTTCAAGAAAATTGTTTGGGAGTTTTCTGAGTCAAATAAGGGTTTTTTGCTCTGATAAGACACTTGTAAAAATTGTTTGGTGCCAGTTCCCCCTTTGGATAGTGCTCCTTGGGGCAGCAGGAGGCAGATGTGACTGAAATGCAACTGGGAAAAAATACCTGCTGGTTCTAAGTACATTCAAAAATCTGTGAGGCTTGGCCTAGTCCCCCTATGCACAAGCGTGTTCCGCTGCTTAGCTTGTTTAATGGACTCCCGCACCCAAGCAGACTTGGAGACTGGGTTTAGATCTCAGATGCCCAAGTCTCATGCTTGAGAGTATAAACTTATCCTTCTGTAATCTTTTACTAGAAACGCATTTTAACAATTTGGGAAAAATAAAAAGGATGAAAGCCTTTGTCAAGGTATCCAAATAGCTAGTTAGAACTGTTAACACCCCTGGCTCTCCTCAAATTTCTTCTGTAGAAACGGGGGGTTTGGGCTCATTTTGTTTGCTGTCACGACAACGCTAAAATAAGACAGAATTAAGCATCTGGTAATTTCCGATATCAGGCCCAAAGCAGAGATGCTTTGGTGTATTAATAGCCAGGCACTTGAGTCCACATGACAGTTGGTGGAAGAGACCAGGAAGATGCACTAATTCTAAATATAGTAGCTAACCTATGTTGCAAGTTCCAGTTACATGTGTAAAGCTGAGATGTAACGTACATTAAAATCAAATTTGACTTAAAATTCTGTGTACTTGAGGTTTGCTTTGAATATGAATAAAAGTGATGTTTTATGTTTTTCATCTAATGGCTGTAAACTGTAGTAATAGAATAAAAAAAAGATATTGAAAATCAGAGCTTCTGCCTGGTTCACCTACATTTTACTTTACTTTTCTTTAAAATATTTTCCTCCTTCCCATTGTTTTCGCCATCCCTTTCGTTGGCTTTACCTTTTCCCTGGGTTTTTTTTTTTTTTTTTAATTTGTTGGTTAAAGTCGGTCTTCCTCCCCACCATGGCTTTTGTTTTTTATCACAAGTTCATGTGGCTCAAATCCAGATTGCGACAGGCGGAGAAGGACCGTCAGTTGGCCCAGCAGGACAACCGTCTCTTCAAGCAGGAGTTTGGGGACAAAATCAACAGCCTCCAGCTAGAAGTGGAAGAGCTCTCCAGGCAGCGGTGAAGAGATCCTTTTCTAATTTATTTTCTGGGCTGTTCTTTCTCTGTCTAGAAGAAAGCAGGCAGGGCAATCCCAAAAGGGGGAAGAGGCTGGGGGTGGAGACAGATGAGCGGCATTTTAGATGCTAGATGGCGGTAACACTGGGGAGGTGAAATGCTCTGTGAGATAGCAAGTCTTTTAACATGGATGCCTTTGAAGTTAAAACTTTAAAAATTTGCTGGGAAGAAAATGCAAAAGAACTGAGTGGTCAGCAGAAGCCACAAGCAGAAGTACAAATCTGTGTGGCAGTGAGGTATCAGACACAGGCTGCAGAACATCTTCTGGTTGGAAATGAAATGTCAGGATGTTCCTTTAAAACTTGGAAATTTCCATGGATATTTTCTGCACTTTGGGCATCTGCCCATAACCGTTGCTTTGGGAGATGACGGTGCTAGAGATGCAGGAGGATGGAGGTTAACACAAGCTTCAAAACTGTTTGGGAAGCTTGGTTGATCCTTCATGTGCCTTGAGGTCCTGTTGCAGGATAACTTGCTCTAGGGTTCTCGAGTTGGCTGGATGTGTCCTTCAGGCCTCAGACTGCCATGCAGACCTCTCCAAAATCCAGCATGACACCAGAATTCTCACTCTAACAGCATAACCTTGAACCTGAAGCAAACAATTTGGTGGCTGCTCATTATCAAAGATGTAACTCAAAGAAGTCTTTGCTTAGGGCCAACGTGTAAGGGTTAAAGACCAAGGGAAGCAATTCCAAATGCTGATCTGATGAACAGTGCTGTGATTTTTGTAGTAGAAACTGATGTCTGCTTTGCTGGTGAGAACTAACAAGTTGGAAGCCAAATGTAGGGGTCTTAGCAAGAACTGTCAGTCTTTCCTCTGCAGTGTCATCAGTTTACCAACATCAGGAAAACAGAGAAATCCTCTTGTCCTAAAATAGCAGAGCATCTCTCTATCTGCAGGCATGACGCATCCTCTGTTTTGTAGCAAGGTCACTGGAGTGAGTCGTGTGGAAATATTCCTGGATGCTCTTTTTTTTTCTGTCTTCCATCCTGGCACAGCTTCTTTTGCTTCCTGTTTTGAAAAGTTACAGAGGACACCCTCAAAACCAGCAAATGGCTTTTATCAGAAATTTGTGCTCTGTCCAGGGACCAATATTGCTAGTTGTAAGTGAGGAATGCATTTTCTCTGCATGTGCTTCTTGCAATAAGTCATTCTATCTGAATCAGCACAACTATCTAGGGAGGATATTTACAAATTGCTCTGTTTTTGCATCATGACTACTATCTTGCTTATGCTAAATCAAGGTGGCAACATGAAAATAATTGTGCCTCCTGGTACTGATATATTTAAGTGAGATTCTAAGCATTGAGTTATCAGAGGATGGTGAGTAGTCTTGCTTGAATTGTGTTCCTTTAAGAGGAAATGAGGCTTTTTGTATTTTGTGTCACTTTTAATCAGATTATAAACAACTTTTCCCCCTGGTTGGTTGGTTTTTGAGCACCCACGTGGAGGATCCATTTCTGGGTCTAAGTTTCCGCCAGCTTTTCTTACTTCAGTTAGGCTGTGTAATTAATGAGCCTGTAGTCAAATGAGTTATTTAAAAATCTGTTGGAGCAGTATTGAGCCTAATGGAGGTAATAATGGATATGTATTTATACCTAATGGAAATGAGAGTTCTGAATGTTTTATGGTGCGAATCCTGCCAGTACATTTACCAGCTGATACTCAGTTCCTAGCCTTTGATTTTGGAGCAAGAGTTGGTCCCTACAGTCGCTACCGTACTTCTGACCACTTTACTGGTAGAGACTTCAACAAATGGGATTCTTTTGACAGGCTGCAGCAGTGGAGCTTTCTGGTGCCCCAGAGTAAAGAGTCTGCTCAGTGGTCTTGAAGGAGCATGTGTTGCCCCTTTGTTACCGATTAGGCCTGACCAGTGAGTTGATTGTAGGCCATAAAACAACATATTCATCCTGTTTTCAGCCCACTGGGCTTGCCTCTCCTATTCATTGCCACACACTGACCTGCTCAAGTCCTTTTGCTCACCCAGCTTCACACGTAGAGCGGGCTGCAGAGTACTCCTGGTGAGCAGCCCTTGGCCCGAGCCCTCAGCTGCACTACGACGACCAAGTCCTCCTTCGAGGCAAGGTGTTGGAGGAATTGCTGCAGGTCAGAGGGAGGAAGAGACCATACATCACATCTGGATGGCTTTGAGAAACAGCTGAGGATGTTGCCTTTGGTTTCAGAGCCTGTTGTGTAGCAGTACATTGCAGAATGTCCTGATCAGGGCACTGATTAACAGTGCTGTAGTGAATGAAGAGCTTGGTGTCTTTTAAGGACTCACAGGCTTAGTCAACAGGTTTATTTTCTGCAAAATGATGCTAGAATTAGCTGAAGAACATCTAGAGTCTCCATCCCTGGCATTTTGTGGCTTAATGCACATGAAAAAACTTCTTACTGAGATAGGGTTTCTAGCTCTAGAACTGGGCTTCAATTGCTTTAGGGCAAAGAGATGGTTAAATAATTCTTAGAATTGTTTGGCTCTTGATGTTGTGTTATAAAATCATAGCCTTTATTCACAATGCCACCTTGATGTCACAGGAGCCACCTTGAACTAGAGCTGAAGCGGGAAAGAGACAGATGGTCACACAGCCACCAAAGCAGCCAAGGAAATAAAAAAAGCCCGAAGAATTGGTTAAAACCGGTAATAGACTTTTTTCTTCTTGGCTTATCATTCAGTTATGGTTTCATTTTGTTCATTCTCTGTTCCTGAGCTTTATTAGGCAATAAATACATATTATTAATTTGTCAGAACAAAATGAGCTCTGGAACGTTTTTTACACACACTAAATAGTCTATTTTATTTAGTTGAGCTTCAGAAAAAATGATTTTAAGCATTACACTTAACTGGAGGACACAGATTTCCTCTTCCAGGCTGGGTACCTGACAAAATATTGGCAGCGATCATGATTGCCTGTGGCAGTTCAGTAAAACCAAGTGAGAGGTGATTAAGCATTGCATCCAATGAAAAGCAAAATTGCTCGTTTTTATTTCTTGCATCATAAAAAGGGAAATTCTCCTGAAAAATAGTACAACTTGAAAAACAAAATTATCTTTTGAGGGCATTGCAAATCGCTTTCAGTGCTCTTCTAGTGCAGTGCATTAGTGTTAATTAATTCAGTGTTTTTTCTGTTTTTTGTCTCTAAAGCAAAATGGAGTGCTAATCTCAAGAGTGAAACTCCCTTTTTAGAAGTAATTTGCCTTTGAAAGTGAAAATCTGCTTTACAGCTTTTTCTGTAAAGTGAAACAGGCTCTTTTGCTGGGAACTGGTGGTTATTTTGGAGAGCAAAACTCATAAATACGAGAACTGTGAAATAATGGGTTATTTCCGAAATTCTTATGTGTTGCTGCACTTGAGAGTTGCCTTCACTGGGCTCCCCTGGGCTGCTTTAACTGTTCCTTTTTTTCTTTTTTTTTTTCCTCCCCAACCAGTACTACACATAATTTCTGTGAAGTTACTTATGGGTCATGATTAATTTATCAAAATGTTGCATTGCTCTAGTGGAACAGCTGCAATTCAACAGAAGGCATGGGGATCCAAGTGCAGTGCAGTTGGCCAGTAAAAACAAAACAGAGCTGGGTAGTCCAGTCTTCAGGGCCAGCTTCAGGGCTGGCTTGCTGTCTGGAAGGCAGAAGAGCTGCTTTTCTCTGCTGCTTGTGTGGCATCACGTCACTGGGTGTGAGATCCTGCTAGGAGTGGATGAGCCAATCCCCCAAAATTGGGCTTCAGAACAGACTTCTTTAGCCACAAAACTTGTAGGTGGTTCTTGGTCCAGTGCAAGTTTGCATTTTCAGGAGTTTAAGGGCTTCACTGAGATTGTGGTCACAACTTCAGAGCCACGCATGTGTGGGTAATTCAGCGAGCACTCTCCATGTAGGCTGCAGGCTATATTTGACATGGTCGTGTTTCAAAGTGTTGTTACATACCTGCCTGGCTCAGGCTGTGACCCAGTTCTTAGCTGGGGAAGACTTTTCTTTCCTGGCTGAGAAGATTTGCTGCCCTGATCAGTTCTTAAAAAGCCTGTAGCCTATTTACCTTTTCAGCCTCTGCTGTACAACGTAATTAAAAAAAAAAGTGACTGAAGTTTCTTGTCCTCTAGTAAAAGGAAACCTTTGACATGCTTATGAGATCAGCTCTAAAACTTGAAATCAACTTCTGTTCATAGCAAGTGAAAAGTGTGCAGAGCTCCTCCTGGGGTGAATTGGTGTTTGTATGCTTTCTTGTGTCCAAATACACCTCCATGCCAAGGGTGGGGAGGGTCAGTGAGATCAGTATTCTCCGAACACAAATGTAAAATCTCCCTTTGCAGCGTCAGCAATGTGACAAAGGTGCAACTGTTAACATGGTTTGACTGACTGGTGAATCCTTTTTGGCAGGATGGGAAGCTCAAAATCCAGGAAGAAAATGCCAAACTGAAACAGCTCCCAAGAGAGGAAAACAGTGTCCTGCCACACAAGTATGAAAGAAACCACATCTCACGTTTGTGTTCTCTTTTCCTAATTCCTGCTCCCCCTTCTCTGATTTCTTTGCTGCTGGATGGGAAGTTTGGAATAACACAGTTTCCCTGGCTAAGAAAACGTTTCAGCCTCCTGCTCATTGTTGAGGTCTCTGCTGCATTTTCAGGAGATTGTTGTCATAGGTTTTAGCATCTGAAAGTTAAGGTTTGTTTGTAAATGTGAAGGTAAGTTTTAAAACAGATAGGGAAGAGCTCTGTAATGAGAACATTGCTCAGAGATGGTAACAGCCTATTTGAACTACTCTGAATGTTAGTGGAAATATCTGATGCAGTGCACTGAATGCCAATATAAAGGTGATTGGAAAAGTATTGTCTTAAAAATAGCATCAGTTCTGTTCAGATCTTCTTTACTTGGATATTAAAAACCTTCCAGGCTTTAGTGCACCCATTTCTCCGTGAGCGTGTAAGCAATAAGAGCATCAGTCTGCCGGTCTCTGTCTGGAAGCTTCCTAACATATCATCATTGCCTCTTCACAGACCATTTGGCAGTGATAAGTTTAAAGCTAGTTTTAAGCGGTGTGTACTGTCTAAACTGCTCTTTCTATGTTCGTGCTTCCTTTTTTCCTGCTCTTCTGAAGCCATTTTACAAGTTTTTCCATTTAGCTAGGAGTGTGCTGAATGTCTAAGTTGGTGACATTCATTCTGCAGCACCAGTCACTGCTGCCTCTTTGCTTCACTTTTTGATGAAACTTTGTAGCTTCATCAAAGCTTCAGCTCTCTTGTGTGAGCAGGCTTGGGAGTGTGGTTTTGAAGAAACAGAACCAGAAACCACTGCAGGTAGGATTTTAATAGCAGGTTGAAGAACGCTCTGATAGTCTGTACTTCTTTCTCAAAAGTAGCAGTGCTTGATGTACTGGCTCAAACTGATGATGTTTTTCTCTTGTAGGTTACAGAGTAGCACCCAGGAAGAGCAGGTTGGTGGTGCCTTTTCTTGCATTGATACGCTGGCAGGTGTGCTGAGGGAGCTCTTGGGTCTCTGCAGCATTTTACTTGGCCCAAATACCCTAAAGTTTGTCCTTCAGGTCTTGCCTTTGTGAGGATTTGTGCCTGTAGAGTATGCAGCAGCAATGTGGGTGGGTCCCGAGTGGAAAAATGCTGCTTATCTCAGTAGAAAGGCTTTTAGTTGGCAGTGCTGCATTTATGTGAGTCTGTTTTGTCTCCTCAGCAAAACTATGCTATTTTTGAACTAATATTAACTCTTCTGGTGATTCCTTTGCGCCGTGCCTTTTCTGGGTTAGTTCTTTAAAGAGAACAACAAAGGCATGGTTTAGTTTTTGAGAAAATGGCAGCGTGTAACCTCCTTGGTCTGAGTTAGGGTTTTGCCAGTTCCTATGGAGGCCACAGGGAAGAGTTATTTGGTTTTGCTTGGTTGCTTGCTTGCTTCTGTGCACGTCAAATTGACCAGAGGCTGTTCTTTCTCCCCTGGGTGCCCAGCAAAGCATCGCCAGAGCCATCAACTTTCGACTGGATGCTGCAGTGCACATTTAGTCCTATATTGGGAATTACCACCTCTGTCACCAGTTATTCCTGGTGAAAATGATATTTTGCTCCCCTTGCTGCTGGGCCAGCAGCCTCTATGTAGGCCTCAAAACAGAGTTGTGTGGTCCTTGGCTCACACGGCTGTGCTGTGCTTCCCGGTCTGCCCGTGGGACTCAGGTGAGGCAGCTGGGCTGTGTGCTGCTGCTGGGGAGGAGATGGTGACTTTGCAGGACTCACGCCTCTTACTTCATTTTGGTTACCTCTAAGTGACTTAATGAGATACAGCAGGAGGTAATATCCCTATTTATAGGTACTCTTCTGAGTTCAGCAAGTGCAACTGTGCTGCAAATAAATGCATGTTGGTCCTGCATGGTTCTCTGGTGTGTTGTGAGAGAGAAAGGGGTTAAAAACACAACAATGGGAAATCCTCATCCCTGTTGTAAAATAAGAATTAGTCTCAGAGCTTTGCTACCAGAGTGATGGAAAACAGGGGAGTAAAGCAGAATGCCTTGGCTTTTATTGTGGTTTTAGGAACAGCCATCAGGACCTGGAAATGCCCAGATCTGCCAGCTCTGCCAGGAAGAAAGCAGCCGAAACAAGAAAAAGGTAACTGCCAGGACTGGTAGTGTCATCTCAGCCATGTGGTGAATGTGCATTTCCTCTTTTTTACATTTTCAATGAAATGTTCAAGGTGGTTTCCCAGATGGTCTCTGAGATCAGTTAGAAGTGAGGAAAGTGTTGACACTTGTGACTTCTCTGCTTTCCTCCACGGATGCTGAGGAGCAGTTTGTAAGGAAACAGTCAAGGTGCTGATGAAAACTGCTGTCAGTGCAGCAAAAATTCTGGTCACGCTGTTGTGCGTACTTTAGGGGTGAGCTAGCAGGTGTAGTTCCATTGTGTTTTCCCCTCGCTTACTTATCAAGACCTGAACCAGAGGGCTCTGCTAGGAACAGACTGGTCCTTCTGGCAGTGCTGGTGAGGCCAGCTCCTGGTGCAAGGCATGCAGGACTCTGACCTCCGCACTTCGTTAGAGATGAAACAGCGTACCATGGTTCCAGATAGGCCCTTGGAAATTTTTGGGGAGAAGCTGGGGAGCACAGTGAGGTCACCTGGCCCAGGAACTTTCAGATAAGACTCATCAGTTCAGTATGTTTATATGGCTGTAAAATAAATGTGCATCTGTTGTGACAAAATGCTGTAGGTGCAACAGGACTGAGACAATTAAACTTGAATGGTTCATGTAACAGAATTGTAGAATGGCCTGGGTTGGAAGGGACCCTAAGGATCATAGAGTTCATTGTTGATAACTCCTACCTGTTTTGCTACAAGTCTTCACCTGCTCTTCTCTGACGCAGTGAGCTCCATCATAGGCTGGTCCTGAGCACAAGAATAAATTTGTGATCTTCAGAGGGGGTGTCTTTCTGTAGTCCAGTAGAGGATTTGGGTTGACTGAAGATTATTGAGAGAAAACTCAAGTTTCTTTGCATTGCTTGTGTCTTCAGTATCCCTTAATTTTTCTGTCCTCTTCCTCCAGAATATCTGCAAGAACTGTGGTGGTATCTTCTGCGAAGCCTGTTCAGTGAATGAGCTGCCCCTCCCGTCCAGTATTAACCCAGAGCGCGTCTGCAATCCCTGTCACAAGCAACTCATCCAGCAGTATTCCAGCAGTCCCTTGTAGGAGGCAGGCTGCAGAGCACGGTGAGACCATAAAAATTGTTGTAGCTGGTGATTGTCTCTGGAGTTGTTGAAGGGGAGTTTGAAGACACTTACCTGGGTTCTTTGGAGGTCAGAGGGGGAAGCAGCTTTATGGTGTTTAGAGTCTCTTGTGACTAAAACAGAACAGCCTGGGCCTTCCCTGTAGAAAAATCTACCAGCTCTGAGACCTGAGCTCGTGCTGGGTAGAACTGCTTGAGGAATTTCACACCAAGTGGCTGTAAGGTGTGACCCACAGCCTCAGGATGCTGTGAGAACAGGGAGCCCCCACCCAAAGAAGAGCCATGTTTCTCTGTATGTGTGTGTGTGTCTGCGCGTACAAGTCAGGAACATTGTCGGCCTCCAGCGTGTCATTTGAAGGCGTGCTGCTGCTAAGCAATGGCTTACTGAAAGCAAAACAGGAACATTTTTTAATCCTTGTGTCTGACTGCACTTGAAATACCATTTCCCCTTTCCCTGCTGCCTTTGACAATCTGGCTCAACTGTGCTCCTTCAGTGCCAGGAGTCCAGGTAACACACTAAAAAAAAAAGCATTTTCTGGCTTTGTTTCTTCCATTCAGTCCTCCAGCAGTAGGCTTGCTATGCAAATCACAAAGCTGTGAAACTACCCTGTATTTTTAGGGGCTTTGGAGGTGGCTAAGGTTTTCTTTTTTGAGGTATGCGATGTGTGAGAGCTGACCTGCACTGATCAGGCACAGAAGTGCCTTAAGGCATCTCTTACCTTCCTGCCAGAGACCCTCACTGTGACTTTGTGACCACAAAATGGTGGTCAGTCTGGAGAGATGCAACAGAATTTTCTCCATTGATGTACTGCCTGGGGGAATCTGAGTCCCAAGGGGTTCGCTACAAATCGCCATTACACAGAGGGTTTAAGGCCACGTCTTTGCACCTCTCTCCTTTGTGCACCTAAAAAAGTGGATGTAAACCAACTAGTATTTCACTGGTTTTGTGTTGGATCAAAACGAAGGTGAGGTGAACTCAGTCCTTCCACTTGTAAGAAATTCTGATCAGAAACATAGCTTACAGAGGTTTCACGGTTTGTGCTACATCAATCTTTGTTGCTGGGACCTCAAGGAATTGTATGTTACTCCAAAAAGCAGTGGTGGCTTCCTCGTGAAGCATGCACACGTCATGTTGTAGTTTATTTGGTCTATTTTGTACTGGAAGCTCACTTCGGTCTTTAGGGCCACAGTGTTTTGTAAACCGTAGAAAATCAATGTATTTATATGTGACAAAGGCATTTGATTTTGTACATGTTATTAGGGGATTGTGGTGTAATTCCCCTGAGGAATTCATTAGACTGGCTGGAACTGCATTAAAAAGCATGTCAGAGTTGAGGTTCTTTACATGGCTGGTGCTAGAGTTAGTACCAGAGACTTGTATCTTTCCTAGCTCCCTGTAGGCCTCTGCAGGTTCAGCTGCCCAAGTGCTCCACCTCCTCTCAGCGCCCTTCAGAGACAGAGCACTAAACAGAGGGGGCAGCTTCAAAGTTTTCTTTTTTTCTGCCCTTTGTGGTAGTTACCATTTGTGTTTCCTTGCTGCTATCCTTTAAAGTAGGCAAGAAATTGTAAATAGTGTTGAAATTTGAAAAGCCTAGAATCAAGTGTGAGCAAGCACTGCTTTGACAGGGTGAGATGCCATAGACAAAGCACAAGATACTGGATTTATTGTGAGTAGTTCTGTGTACACGTTGTATACACTTAGGAGATGGCACATTACTGCATCCAAACCCAGAGTGACTCATCCCCCAGGAGAAAGTCTGACCCAGGCACTTTCAGTGCTGCAGGATTAAACTGGAAACCAGGCGCTTACTGTGAAGTAACTTTGCTGGTACATCCAAGCAGTTTCACAGCTCTGAAGTGACAGCTGTGACCTGTACGTAGCTTTCCACTTTTCCAGCAGGAGTGGCTGCTGCTCTGCTTGCTTGAAGACTGTCTTCACGTAGAAAGCAGGACAGTTCTTGAGCAGGTCCTTTAATGGGGACACTATGAATGAGCAGCCCTTTACAGAGGCAGCTGAAAGCCCTTCAGAATAGGGCTCTGGCTGCTGTAATGGAAACTGGCATTCAGAAAGGTCAGAGTAAGACCACCTTGGCTGCGAGCTCTCTGTGTCAACACTCGACTCTTTCCTGATTTGACTCAGTGAAAGGCTCTGCTTTTAAGTACTGGTTGTGTTACACTTTTGTGATGCTGCGAATGTTCGAGGCACATTTGCTCAGGTACTGCTTGTAATGCTGTATTTTTGGGTTTACACCTGGACATGTGGACTGGGGGGAGTGGAAAGCAGTTTTTTCTGATGTTAATTTTGTTCCACATGCAATAATAAAAACTTTCTCATCTGGATCCTGTGCTGAGTGGTCTTTCCCTTCTGCTTTGGCTGTGGCTATGAAAGTATTTCAAAACCAGCAGCAGATGCCAACACAGAAATGAGAAAGCATGGCAGGAGGGACAAGGAATTAGCTACGCCTGCTGCCTTCTGTGTACTGCGATCTCAGATTGCTCACGTGTTGTTAACTGCCCACACTGGTGTTTTATTAATGCTTTGTACACCACTCTGCAGCCTGAGACTGGAACTGCTCCATCCTGTAGCACTTCCATTCCTCCAGTACAGCTTTTTCTACTTTTGTAACAGTCAATCTTTCTATGGCATATCAACACAATTTATTACATGCTGTTACACAAGTCCAGACAACATTTTATACAGCTTATCCTTTTAATTGAGCAGCGACACTCGGACTACTCAGTCTTTGCTTGTACCCAAGGAATGCGTTCACTTCGGCCTAAAAGGAAAGGAGGGAGAAAAGACAAAAATCATCACCAGCTCATTGCAGTTTATTATTTTCCTTTAAAAAAAAAAAAAAATGTTCCACTGCATTTTATTCCATAGTATATGGCCAATAATGGCATTGTAGAATTCAGCGTTGTTAAAAAGATCTCACCAAAAACGATAAGACCTGACAGCCTACAAGGGGTACCTGCCACGTGGAGCTGAAATAAGTCTTACACAGGGGGAGCCAGAAATAATTCTGGGTGCCATTTCTCTACTTCTGCACTAGGGACTACAGCCACATCAGAATTTCTAACAGATGACAACTAAGCTTCAAGGGGCAGAGGAAAACCCATACAGAAAAAGCACATTGCAGTGGTCCTCAGCTGCACCAGGGTGAATTTCAGTGTAGCAGTGTGGTGCCTGGGTAGCACAGCAACCTCTGCTGGCTCTGGCTGTGACCTCAGAGATGTGCTGCTGCCCCTCTGTCACAGGAACTTATTCCTATGGAATGTGGATGCGCAGGCCTGCGTGTCTAGGCATGACACCTGACCTCAGATGAGCTGTGACGATCAGCTTCAGCTACTTGCTTTAAATTTTAACCTAGAAGCTATTTGAAATATAAGATATCAAGTGTGCTAAAAATTGAAAAGGAACAATAGACAATAAGGATGCACTCACCGAATTTGAGATCTTGCCACTGTCACCAGCAGTCTCCTTTTGCCTTTGGATGCTCATTCATGAATAATTCAACAGCACCAGATTCTAGGGAACAATATGGGAAAGGTATTCTGTGTTCAGTGACTTGCAGATAAGGTAATTTGGATGTCTAGTTTTAAGACAGTCCTGTTGTACAGGGTGCTACCAGCAGCTAGACAAGAACAGTGAAAGTACCCGAGAACTGAAGCTGGGTTGCAGAACACCCTTTCTCTTTTACTTACGCAGCTGTGCCCCCTGCTTAGCCATCGCAGCGACTGCGTCCTTGTGGCTCTCAAAATGCACATCAGCTTTGCCTGTGGCAGCTCCACTGGAGTTGTATTCTACCATGATCCTCGTTGGCCTCAGTGGAGCAAAAAACTGGAGGAGGAAAAACAGATCCAAACAAGGTGAGTTTGGTGAGAAAGAATCAACAGGAACACACATGCATTATTGGGAAACTTCATGTTTTCACTCACAGAGCGCATCCAGCCATGGGGACTGAGCACTTGAGCAGAGCATGGGACCCCCCCATCAATCTGGGTGAAGTCAGTGCACAGGCAACAACCGAACTTGATGCACACTTTTACTGCTACTCACATTTATTATGTCTTGGGCACTAACTTCGGTAGGAAAACCGCTCGCGTGGACAGTGTGTAGTGCAGATGAGATGCTCCCGGATTCTGAAGGGTGCCCGGAGTTTTCCGTTGCTGTGCTAGCCAGTTCTGTGGAACGGAGGAGAAACATTAACACCTGCAGTTATCACTTTCCTCACATGACAGTTTTAGACACACCAGGGTTGTGCCCACAGCAGCAGACAGCAGCGGTGAAATGAAGGGGCCTCAAAGAACACACTGAGCACAGGGCTGGACTCACGGTTCTCTCTTTCGGTGCTGGACCCTCCACTGTCATCCAACTTCCTTTCTTCCGAAATGGATTCAAGCTCTCTTCTCAGTCTTATCATCTGCTTGTGAAAAGGCACGTGCCTTTGCATTTGACCCTTTGTACTTATGTATACTTCTATATACCTAGAATTAGAAGGAAAAGATCACATGGCACTGCTTGTGCCTCCACAAAGAATTCAAGGATTTGAGAAGTACCATTACTGCAGGACATGCTCCTATCTCAGCTCTGCTCCATACTCAGTGGGAGAGCCACAGTGTATAGTTACAATTATGGGTTAACTGGCAAGCAACAGTTTCGAAGAATTAATTTAGATTGTACAGTTATGTCTATGAAAGCCCTTCTCAGCATGCAGTGAGACTCTGCTGTATAAACCCACGTTCTGTGAACCAGTTTGTTCTAGTGAGGTCTTTAGCTTATGGCCATACACAAAATCCTTGCAGGGCATCAGTTTGTTTACATGCCATGGCTATGTTTTGTGGAGAAATACGGCATTACATAAAAACATTCCCTCTTCCTTTCTAACAGCCCTATAAATAAGGCTGTCTTCCACCAATGAAGCCCTGCAAACTGCTCTATCCCCATCTCCAACCCCCATTTAAAAAAAGTTACTCAACCCCAAGGCAGATTAATGAAGCAAGCAGATACACAAGATGCACAGGGCCAGGCTAAATACTTTAGTGGAACCTGAGATTTTACATATTGCTATGAAATGGATAGGAAGAAATGTAATAGGGTGTGTGTAAAAGTTGCAGGAGTAAGATGTACAAAGATGTAATGCAACATTAAGGCAATCTAGCAAAATCCCACGTACGCTGCAGAAAGAAAGTATAAAACTGCAGTATCTCCTGTCTCTGGCCACCCAGTCCAGAACCCCTTACTCAGACTCTCCCGTCTTTCAGAGCTGGGCCTCCCACTGGTTTAACTACCAGTGTTCAGTCAGGAGGTTTCCACAGCACAAAAGAAATAATGACATGGAGAAGAGAATGTGGCTATCCAAGTTTCCTCTCTTCCTAAGGAGAGCGGCCACAGCAAGGGAAGTAATCCCACACACAGCCTGGCTGAGCTCCTGGCTCGGCATCCATGCACCTAGGCTCAGCACAATGCACTTTTCTGGACAAATGGACGAATGACAGCAAGCTGGCACCAGTTTTGGAAACTCTGAAAACAGTTTCTTGGGTAATTACACAGAAGGAAAGCCTTGTTCCACAGTGACAAAAAAGAAATAAGGGCAAACTGTGAATTAATTAACCCATGAAGTATGTCAGGTAATTGAATTACTTGGCACACCTAAAAAGCAGCTGTTAAATATGGGCAGGAGGGCAGACACAAGGAAATACTAAGATGAGTTTGAGACAGCGGGCGAAGCAGCTGACGTTAAGCTAGGAGGCAAGCTGTAAGTCACACCACATGCTTTACACCAAGTTCTTCTACCCTCTGTTAACCACAGCAAAGCACCTACCTATTCTCCATGTACTCCTTATGCCTTAGTAGGGCTTTAGCTGCCATTTCCGGAGCTTCAAACTGTACGTACGCTTCTCCCGTTTTCCTTTCTCCCCGATAGACGAAAGCTATGTCAGTTATTCTCAAACCTAGAGGACGATGGGGAGAAAAAGGCATTTACATCATGAACTTGTGCCATAGCTCAAAAAGACATCCCTTCCCTAACTCTTCCGGTTCGGGCAAATGAATTCAGCACTTCCTAATCCTGAAACAATTGCTCATCTTGGCCTAAATACACATGTACTTTTAACTTTTTAAAAATTCCGAATTATTGGATTTATGTTAGCTTTCACAGAAGCCTTAATTGCCAGTGAAAGCTCTGTACTAGATTGATTTGAACATTATTTAACTGTGGGTGATCAATTTGAAAATCTACCGTCGGTGGCCGTCACATGGCATCACGTTGGCTGTCATGAGCCTCAGTGCTGGAGACCTGTGTGCCTGCCCACCTGCAGTGGGAGAAACATGAGGAAGAAGTGGCTTTGGTTTACTCTACAACCTCATCTTTTCTGAAGAAACGTTGATTAATTCTGCAAACACCAGAAAGGCTTGTTTCCTCATGAGTGCACGCAGCAGCCACCCAGCCTGCTCCAGCCTTGAGAGCAGGGGACACACACTGTTGCTTGGTTGAGGAATTCTGCAGTTAACTATTCACATGAACAAGCCATTATTGAAAAACAAACAAAAAAGCCTCCCTAAACTTAGCTGCTAAGAGTTTTAACATTAGCATACGTGATCTGTTATGATAATACTGTTGTAAAGCCCCACACCGCATTCATACTTGTCCTTTAACTGTAATACAGGCACGTATCTTCCTCTCCAGCAATTTATGCACCAGTAGCAACCCAAGTGCAGAAAACTCAGTTTAGATTCCTCCTTTTACTTATTGTCCCCCCAAATGAGTGCTGCAAATACTAAAGTTAAGTTAGACCTGCAGAATGTCAAAGGTAGCTGATAATCTTGCAGCCCAAAGCTTGTTCAGAAAGCTTTAGTTGCTTTTAACTGCAGGGGGACAGCACCTCATTACACCGTTCGAGTTGTTCATGGCTGCACCTCCTCTGGCAGCTCTCATTTAGAGGAATGATTGCTCAGTTAAACTTGAACCCAGACCACAAAACACCTTATAAACAGAGGGCAAAAACACGCTTGTGTTACCTGCAAAAAAATCTGCAATGTCATCCTCTGTGGAGTCGAATGGAAGGCCTCTGAGCAGTACGATTCCATCGCTCAAGGCTAGCGACTCATTCCGCAGACTCTGCAGTAGGCCTTCCACATCTCTATCGTGTACTTCAAAAACTGCAAGGAACATAGGCACAAAGCATATTTTCCTTCGTGGTACAGAGAAGGTAGCACTCTGCAGGCACCTTCCTCCAAGGTATCATTTCTCCCCACCCCTTCATCCTCTTTCCCCCCACTGCCCCCACACACTCAGTGGTCCCCCAGAGGAGCCCCTCACAAGTAGCTTCGCTTTTCTCACGCATCTCAAGAAGCTTTGACTTCACGGTGCCTTGTTTGCCAGTTCTGCTCCTTGCTGTCCCCCTGGCACCAGCCTGTTTCAGTGTTCAAGCAAGTTTTTACCTACTGTCATGTTTTCTTCCCGTTTAACCTGTGCTGCCTGAAACCCACCTTTCACGTAACGTGTGCCCATGTATCTCAGGTTCTTTTCCAGGGCTTTCTGGACATCTGCCTTCGACTCCAGCTCAATCAGTGCGTCTCCCCTGCGCCTCCCATCCCTATTTAAGAGGAAGTGTATGCCGTTCTCACCGTTCCGAATTCTACAGCCTAAAATCAGGGTACACACAAAGAGAAACATAAGCAGCTGTGTCAAACATGGGGTCCTTTCATCCCACACTACCCCTGAGGATTCTGCACTACGCTATTCCTGGCCTGAAGCACAGCCTGGGGAAGTTGCTTGCCTGACCTTCGCTCTAACACACAACGCTTCTCACAGAGAAGGAAGGGATACGACATCCCTCAGCTTTCCCAGCTGTGTGGCTGGACAGTACGGACCCTCATACTGTTGGCAATTTTTTTGCTTCTGAGGTATTCGAAATTTAGAACAAATGCTATAGCGGCTTCCCATCATTTGTGTTCCACTTGCTGTATGCTCCTTTCTCAAGGAGTTCAAACTGACTGAACTTAGCTCACAAGGCTACAGAACCATTTAAAAAGGTGATTTGACCATTTGGCTATTAACTGCTACGAGAAGGCAGCACTGCACATTGACCTAGCAGGCACCACTGGTTGCTGAAAAGGAGCTTGGGACGAGGTGACCGTTACGACATTCCGACAAACGGCATGGAACAGGATCACTGTGGCTTTACCACTGAAAGGCTGAGCAAGGAGGGGATCACTCGCTCAGTTCAACATGCAGTGCTTTGCTCTTCAGTTCCTGGTCACCCTGCAGCAGTCTGCTGGGTTTCCAAGCATCGACTGTAAGTGACTTTGTGATGGTGCTGAACACCCATCTTGCTGCACTAGAGGCCTGGCAGTTCCCTTCTGACACCCAGCCAGTCAGCTCTGTGCATGCACGCTGAGCCGCGATGGAGGCAGAGAAGCTCCCTTACTATCAAAAAACTGGAGCATCTCTTTCTTGGTGCACGCGAAGGGGAATCCCTGGGCCCTGATGAGAAAGACGGAGTCTTCATGTTCTGCCTTGGGTGGCTCCGGTTCCTGCTCGCAGAGGTGACCTTCCTGGGACGGCGAATCGAAAACCTGTCACCAAAAACCAGCCGTTAGGAGGCGGGAGCACCCGCGGTACCCAGCGCGCTCGGCGGTGGACGCGGTGCAGCCGCGAAGGCCGGAGGGAATCACGCA
>WBMW01004452.1:1064696-1167258 GCA_013396635.1 Penelope pileata | reverse complement strand
TGCGGCAGTGGGGAAGCTGAGCGGCGGCGGAGAGCCGCTGAACTCGGTGCTAAAGTGTATTCGAGTTTTTTCCATATTTTAAATGTCAGGTTTCTCTTTAAAACCTTTAAATAAGCAGACGTCGTAGGTGCAACAAATAAGATACTGATAGTAATTCCTCTCCCAACACTTACCGTTTTCACGCTGTAAGCCTTACGGATCAGGGGGATGCTGCATGCATTCCTCTTCCACGCACATTAACTGTTCCTGGAGGTTTGGCACCCGGCAAGGAGGAAGGCAGACTCTCCTCACAGACACGCGCCCTCTGACCGTTGCCGCCAGTGCAGCTCCCCCCAAGCTGCCCCGCAGCCCGGCACTGTGTGGGACTGACTCACCTTCAGAGGGCGCCGCTCTGCCGGGCACCTGTCGGCACCGGAGTGCGCCGGGAATCTCGGGGCTGCTTGGCCAGTGGGAGGGAGCACAGCCTCTGCGATCCTGTCAGCATCTGGAGAAAAAATAAACAGATCATCCCAGGGCAACAGAACTTGCACTCATTCAACTTTCAGTGCTGATGTTGAATGGAGCCCACTTAGCAGAGGAAATCAGCTACCGTGAGTTAGGCACACAGAGACTGAGAAGATGCCCCTTGCGTGCTGCTGTTGACCAAGAAGTTAACTTTACCAGCCTGGTAAGATACATTTTTTTTTTAAATATCCACCTTTAAAAAGGTTATTGTTAAAAGATAATTTATACTAGCTATTCTTTTGTTTGATCATGGAAAAAAGAAAATGCTTTTAAGTACATACATACTTATTTTGTATTAGGATATGACATTTATGACTGTGCAATCTGTCATTGAGAAAATTGACTTTATATTCTGTTGTGGTATATTCTGAAATTACTCCTTTAAGTTCCTCTAGCAGTGGGCCCCCCCTCATGTTCTGTGAGGGATGGCCCTGTTACACAATTGTTGGTGCACAACTCTCAGCTTCAGAGGGAGATACACTTGGCCTGAGTGAGTGTAGAGAAGTTAAAGTAACATGATGCCCCCTGCAGATGGTGTCCATGCCCGAAATGCTGTTGAGATTTGTAGAGCAGGTCCTCCACAAATCGCTGGTTTCTGAGACAACTGTCTATGAATGTTGCAGCAAGAATGACATACATCTGAGTACTGTAACAGCACTGAGTGCCGTACTGAGTGCCACACTGAGGCCATACTGAGGCCATACTGAGTGCTGTACTGAGTGCCGTACTGAGGCCATGCTGAGGCCATACTGAGTGCTGTACTGAGGCCATGCTGAGTGCCGTACTGAGGCCATACTGAGGCACCCACCTGGTAAGATACATGGCCATACTGAGGGCCATACTGAGTGCCATACTCCAGTCACTACAGTCCAGCAGCAACAAAGAACCAGGATTATGGTGACTCCGAGGGTCACTGGATAACGCCTCATAGTTCCTGTTATCAAGTGCTTTTTTTTTTTTTTGAAGAACGGTTACATGTTCCGATCACAGGTTCACATTTATATTTAAATGCTTCACTGCATTTCTCTTGCTAGACCTCTAGGTATTGCTGGGACACAAATTAAATCCCTCACCTCAATGCACAGACAAGTATCTGATTTGAAAAATTGAGAGATGCTACAGATTTAATCTAGAATAGGAGAGAATGCTCATAGAGGTCAGTATTTAGACATTTGTTTATATTTCAAAAGAAAATTTTGTTTCCCTTTTTGTATTCCTGGTAACATACACAGTAAGTATTTTTTTCTTGCTAAAACTTTTGTTCATCTTGAATGTTCTGCGTTTACTGAACTGTTATAATCTTTGCTTCAAAAGCTGAAAACTTTGGTTCAGGACCAAAGCGCTTTCTCAGCTTGAGGGCCTTTTCAGAGTAATTCTTTAAGCTCTACAGTATAATGGATAAACGAAAATGACAGACGTCAGGGCTTGGGTACATTCACTGTGCCTTTACCGGAGCTGCTGAGCAGCTCGACCCTTGCATAAGGCTGCAGCGCGCTGCCCGGCCGTGTATCGGCAGCTTCTGCTGTGAGCAGTTCACGTGGCCCATAGCCACCGTGAACAGACCAGCACTGATCTGGGACATCAGATGGACACGTTATGTAACCGTTTCTCCTGACAGCCACCCAGGCAAAGTGTTTCCTACTGACTGTGGCAGTAACAGACATTTAATTTTAAATTGCTGCTAAAATAAATTGCGCTGTGGGTAGAAGGAAGTGCATGGGTGGGAACAGAGAACGCAGGTTATTCGTGTCCCGGTGTGAATGTGCCAGGAAGATTGTCACTATTTTTTTTTGAGTTGGATTTCTGTGGCCAACTTAGTCTTATAAAGTCTGCCCAAATGTGCCCTGAGCCCCATTTCATGCCTGCTCTTAATAATATGGCCAAACAGAAAATGGCAATTGCCATGAGGTGTGTTTTTTTTTTTTTTTAATTAAGCCTTTGCTGCACAGTAAAATACTTCATTTTGAAAGTGTCCTAAAAAGTGTAATTTTCATTCACTTAGAAATGCACTGACCTGGCGCCTGGACTTGGTCAGGAGGACAGAGCCAGAATGCGGAAAATGCAATGTGGGCATTTAAAAGCATGGGAGAAGCTGACAACTCCGTGTTACCACAGAAGGCACTTTACCTGAGAGAAACCCCTGACGTGCTGACAGAAACGCAGTGCCGCCTGGGACTGCAGTGCATTTGGATGCACTTAATTTTCCCAGTAATGAAACCCAAAGAGGGTTTTCCTCTGGCCTACCTGCAGTGGTGGTCTTTGCAGGGTGGTCTGCAGGCACAGAATTCTCTTGGGGCAGGACAGAACCTTGTCTGTCTGTTACCTCTCTGACATCCATCTGGCTTCTTACTGACCTAAAAAGAGGCAGATTTTCACTTAAAGTGACCCCTGGGATTGTCATTTCCCTGTCAAGAGGTGGCACTTGGATGTGGGTAAGTCAGCAGTGGGGTGTGTGGGCCTTGTTGGGTTTGAATACAAGGTTTTGCTTTAAAGCATTCTGGATTCTGCTCTCTCCCTTTGTTTCCCCTGGAGCACACAGATACAAGAGCATGACTGAAGAGCACCATTTCTGGTTTGGGAGCAGGCACACGGTCTCAGACCCCCAAAACACAGCCTGCAGCTGTCGCCTGGTGTGAAATGAGCTGCGGGATGTCTTTGGCATCGCACTGTGCTCCCTCAGTTTGCCCTTCATGGAACAATGCCAGCAAAGATGCAATTGTGTTTATTCTGAAAACATCCCAGGCTGGAATGACACTGACTGTACTGTACTTGAAATATCTACAGATGGGAGGATGTGTGGTTTTCAACCCACACTTGCACAGGGTGAGGCAGTTCAGGGCAGTGCTAAGGACCTGCCAGGAGCCTGAAGGCAGGACTGGGTTATTTTTTTTTTCTTCAGTAGTTTGCAGCTGCCCGTATCTTCAGTTTTGAGATGTGTCATTCCTTAGCTGACTGCTGGCCCCAGCCAGCTTAGTTAAAGATTGCTTGAAAATCAAACACTGGTACTTCTGAAATATTGGAAGCCATTTTGGTACGTTTGCTTAGTTAGGGCTGTGGTGTGGAGAGGGCAGAGATGCAGAAGTTAAGGTCTCTCTCTTCGTTTTATGACTGCAGCAGTTATCTGTGGGTGCAGGTAGCTGAACCCTTTGTGGAGGGGTGAGGATGTCATTGGCTGACCTGCCTAGGCAACCTGGATGGCATAAATAATGCTGTCCTAATGTGTTTTGGGTGCCTGGCAGGACATGCTGAAGCCAAGTGTTCCTGTGTCCCACAGGCTGGCTCCACAGGATGCTGGGGAAGCAGTTTGGAGCAGAAGAGGAGCACGGGCAGGCCCTCTTGCTTTGGCCGTTTTCATGGTCCCTCCACAACACTTTGGAAGTAACTTAGGGGCACAGAAGCTGCCACCACAGCTGCGAGCACATCTCCACGTGAAGTGGGGGCTGCTCTGCCGAGGGCTCACACTGACAGAAATCTCGGCGTTTCCAGGGCGTACAGGTCCGGCAGGCTACAAACATTGACGCCGTGCCCGAGAACGATCGCCCAGTGGCACTGGGATGCGGCAGTGCTGGGGTTTGCCCAGGGACAGGGGCTGCTGGAGGCCGAGCCCCGCTCTCCGCTCGAGGCGTTGGCGCCCTTTGGGCTCCCGGCGCTGAGGGCAGCGCTGCAGGGGGAGATGCTGAGGGCTGCTTTGCCCGAGGGGAGGCCCTGAAGGGAGGGGGGACAGAGAGATATCCGAAGGGAAGCGCAACGCCTGGCCGCGGGGGGGCGGCAGGAGGCGCGGGCTGTGTCCCCGCCCCGCGGCGCGCTCCCCGCACACGCCCGCCCCGCGCCGCCGCTGCCACTGGGAGCCGCGCCGAGCCGAGCCTAGGGAGCCGCCGCTCCGCTCCGCCGCCATGAGCTTCTTGTTGTGAGTATCCGCGGGGGGTACTGACCCCGCTGCCTCTCCGGGCCTTCCGTCCCCCTTCCCCGTCACCCCCCCTACCCGTCCCGTCCCGCCGGGCGGGGGTCTTAGGGAGGAGGGCGGCCGCTCCCTCACCTCTCGGCATCGCTCCGTCCCCGGCGGCGGAGCGGCGCCTGCCCGCCCGCTGCCTTTGTGTCCTGGCCCCGGCGCGGCTCTAACAGCGGCCCTAACGGCCGCCCCGCGCGGGCCGCGAGTAACGGCCGCCGGGGGCCGTGCGTCGGGAGAGCGGCCCGGGGGCAGCGCCGGGGCTCTGCGGGGAAACGCCGACCTTCCGCCCGCTGTTCCTCTTTAATTTCACTGCTGCGAGGTACGAGCGGGCGCTCGTTGCCGTTGTGAGGTGAAAAGGGCCGAGCGGAGCGGGCGGCGGCGTGGCGGTGAATTCCGGGTGGAGGCGGATCGCTGGCGGTGCCCGGGAAGGCGGCGGCTGCCCCCGGAGCGGCGGCGGTGGAGGGGCGCGCGGGGCTTCGCGTTCTGTAGTTGTGCTTCGTAGGCAGCAACCGGGTGAACTTCGGTCCCTCCCCTTGGGAACAAAGACGCGAGGTACTGCCGGCAATTAACGCAAACCGGTTCAGTGACCTATTAATTAAAGTGAAGATGCGCTCCGGGGAAGGAAGGGAAAGGCGAGCGGCTGCCGGAGGCGGAGGGAAGGCCCTCGGTGCCGTGCGGCGCTGCTGCCGCAGAAGCTGACAGTTGTGCCGGGCCGTGTTGGTAACCACCGGGTGGACGCGCAGCCTCCTGACTAAGGAGAGGAAGTGCTCTCCTGAGCTGTGTTTCTGTGGGGATGGATGGCAGCGGCACGTGCTGCTGTACCCCGTCTCTGTGCTGGGCCCACCCGTGACCCCCGGGGCAGCGCAGCACCCTGCCTGTCACTGCCCCGTCTGCCCTGCCCCAGGGACACTGCTCAGCTGCGGGGTCACAGCCGCGAGCCAGAGGTGGGCATAGCCGTCTGTCCTGGGCCCGGGAGAGCGCTCCTAATGAGAGGCCCAGCTGTCCCCCTCCTTCCTAATTCTCAGCTGCTGCAATGGAGAAGGGGGACAGGGTTTCTTGTACCGTGGTGTCCTGGGAGTCTGGTTTGCAAATTAGACCACCTCACGCTCCGTGGAATTTGGCGACGGAAAAGCGTGAAACCCTCCGCCCTCTGTGCAGGCAGTAGTGAGATTTTTGTTTCTTTTTCCAGACCCTTCTGAAACGTAGGAAGGCAAACCTTCCCCCCCCCACCTCCATTGTTCCAAGTAGTCCTGCTGCTGAAAAATAGAAATGGAAACTGAAGTTGTTGCATGGCAAAACTAGAAGTGTGGCAGAGCTGTCTCAGCTCTCGTTGGTAGAACCTGGTTGATGGCAGCTCTTCTGCTCAGCTGCAGTTTAGAAATGGGTTTAAAAAAAATAATTTTACCAAATATCTGGTAGGCCTCTAGGAGACAGGGGAAGCTTCCTGTGTGTTACTGACAAGTTATTACTTTTTTAAGTGTCCGGAAAGTTAGTATCACCTATTTTCCAACTTTGATTTCACGTTATCTAGATAGAGCTATTCAGTGGCGGTGGTTGGGTATCTCTACATCTTGCTGTTTTAGTAGCTCAAACTTATTTTGTGCTGCAAAACCCCCACGCTTTCCACAGTTTTTCATAACACTTTTTCACCAAGAGTTTCCTGGGTATGGAGGTAAGAAAGTTGTTTCTTTGTCCCAGCTGTTTTCTCTGCCTGAGTGGTTCTGCTGTGCCCTTGTGAACGCTGTCAGTGTGGAGCAGCAGGGTGAGGCTGTCCTCACGCACCTACCGGAAGCGTTCTCTAAAGTGCCACGAGCCCGTCGCACAGGTCTGCCGTGGGTAACCCGGCCGTACTCATCGGTCTGACCCTGGAGGAGGGTGCCAGAAGCCACGTTCTGCTTGCAGACTTTGTTTGCTGTCAGAACAGAGCGATTGTGCCTGGATAGCGCAGGGTGCCGGGGGCCCCCTGCGAGCCGTTGCTCCGTCCTTGCCTGCGGACGGAGCCAGTGCTATTCTTCTCTGTTGCTAGGACCAGTGGCATATTAAGCTACAGGGGGGGGGGGAATCAAGGGGAACCATTGTCTTCTCTCGCTATGGATAACGTTATGAACAGAGCGTCTTCTGCGACGAGTCACTGAGTTAACGCAACTTGATTTTGACAGCAGTTTTTATTTTCAGCATCACCATCTTTCTGCTCAGTTTCTTCCCTTCTGAAAACACACTTTGTAGACCTCTGTTATGGTTTAATAGATTATCCTGAGTCTTTAAAAAAACAAATTAAAAAAAAAAAAACTGAACTAGGAATTATCTAGGAATTATCTTTAGTTCCAAAAAATTCAGCTTGACAAAATCTCTCTGAAAGGAAATGGCAGCTTAGTTGCAGGTATGGTAGCTTACATCTCCAAGGAAAAAAAATAAAGATAGTTCTGGTAGGCGTGCCATATGGTGACATCCTTGTGTTACCCTGTGCTGGCAAAACTTATGTAAAAAAGCAGCCAGATAAAAATAATTTATTTTTAAAAGGAAAAAAAAATTATTATTGAATTTGAGAAACTGTTTTATTTTTATAAAAGCCATTTCCGTATTCTATAAACCTCTCAGAAAAGTCCAGTGTGTGGAGTTCCAGGAGTTTCTTAATGTTAGAATCGTGTAGGCAGTCAGAGCTGGGGAGGCACCGGTGGGCTGACAGCGGGTGGAAGCAGTGTGTCATGGTGAGGAGGGGTGGCTGTAGTTGGGGGTGCATGTCTGGGAATCAATCCTCTGTGAATCAAAGTGGAGTGACCCTGCAAACCTGGCAGGGGAAAGATGTGCTCTCCTTTCTCATATCAGATGGGAGAGCTGAGCATTTTCTCATGGCGATGTGTGTGGGTTCCTTTTTTCCTTACATCTCTTGCAGAGTACTATCAAACTCAGAGCTGGTGCTTTTGTTTCCGGACTGATGAGAGTTGTGGCCCTCCTCGTTTCCCTGTCTGCCCCTGCTCTTGAAGAACATCATGGCTGTTTGTTTCCATTTCTTCACCCTTCCTAGCTGCCGAGTTGCTGCCACATACCGAACGAAAGCTGCTTCTGAAGTGGGCAGTGGTTTTCAGCTTGCTGTAGCTGGAGCGAGAAACCGAGTGTTTCACGAGTGCTCCTTCCGTAGTTAAAAGTAGGGATGTGGTATCTATCTCTGTGTCAAGGATCCCACAGCAGGCTGTAAGGCACTGATAAACTGCAGTTCCAGCCATTGGAAACAAATGTGTGGGCATCTACAAACTGTTAGAAATGGGGTGTGTGCTTGTCCAACAAGCAGATCTTTCTGCTCACGTTATGTTAAAATACTGCTTTTGCAGAGCAGTGTCTGAGAAAGCCTTTGAGTCTAGCTTGACTAAGGCAACACCACTGTGCAGTCTGGGCTCCTAGAGAAGAGACTGGGGAAAGGTTCTTGAAACAGGAATGTGTTGGCTTACCGCAAAACCTGCTGTTCAACCAGTACCAGGAGTGAGTGATACATTCAGGAATTTATTTTTTATTTTTTATTTTTGGAAGAGTACCAGGAATGAAAGAATTTTTTTTAAGCCTTGTTAACTGTTATTTTGAGTTTTGAGGAGAACAGAAGTGTTCTTTAAAGTTAGATTTCAGATGGATTCAGCTATTACTCTGCATTACATGGGAAGTAAAACTTTTTTTTCTGTTTGTAACTTTCATTGAATGGTTGGTTGTAGAAATACACCCTCTTAGCTGCAGTTTGCGTTGGATGTTGTTGAAGCACATCGCTACAGTTGTGTTTAACCCCTCACTGTGTTTAAGCCCTGTGCAGCAAGGCTTGCTGTGAGCGAGACGTGCCCCTCGGCTGGCGCTCCTCTGTCGCTTGTCACTTGTACAGAAGGGAGCACCAAAGAACTGGGAGCTTCCAGCAACCTCAGCAGTAGCTCCAGCGTTAAAACTCCCACAGAAGTGTTCGCGTTCCCCTTGCACTACCTGTAGGGCAATTCATTTTCTATTTCTCAGACTACTGAAAAATGCTTCTTGAAGTGCTTCTCGCTCTGCTTCCTTCCTCATCCATTGTTGCTGAAGACCCTAAAGCAGTTTGTTAGGGTGCACTTTGCTGCTGCACTTGTCATCCTTCTTAGGAGCTGGTTGAGGAAGCTAATCCAGCAGAAAGCTATTAATTCCTTTTCGGTAGGATTAGTTGGTTACTCATTTAGCTACCTGGGGTCATGGCATAGTGATACCAAGGGACGGTGCTGGAGTCGTGGAAATGGCAGGAGTGTGTGGGCATGGCAAAAGACTGTGCAGTGACAGGACAAGGGGCAGTGGCCACAAACTGGAACATGGGACGTTCCACACAAACATGGGCAAGAACTGCTTCACAGTGCAGGTGACAGAGCCCTGGAACAGGCTGCCCAGGGAGGCTATGGAGTCTCCTCTGGAGATATTCAAGACCTGTCTGGACCCCTACCTGTGTGTCCTGCTGTAGGGAGCTGCTTTGGCAGGGACTTGGGCTCGATGATCTCCGGAGGTCCCTTCCAGCCCCTGTGGTTCTGTGATTCTGTGAAAGACAGGGAAGAGGCTTCTTCCTTTTCCGTGCAAACAGGCCATGCAGTTAGCTTAGCTGTGTTGTCAGTGTTGTCCTTCAGACTTCGTTTGGCTCTGTGCCTGCATTGCTGCCTTTTTAGATAGTTGAGTTTTTGCTCTTCCCTCATCGGTAGGATAAGCTGGATGAGGCATCTGCTTGTCATGGTAAACCAATGTACGCTTTTTAAAAGTAGCTGACCACATTTGCACAGGATGAGATGCAAATAAATTGTAGCCAGCAGTGCTCGAGGGCTGCTGCCCTTACGGTGGCAGAGGGCTGCAAAGCTCACTTTGCGCAGAGGCCGGCTTTGTTTCCCAAAGAATGGCTCTGCCTTGGAACCACAGAGCCCTGCAGGTCTCCGTCAGGCTGTTAAGGTGTCTGGGCTTGGGGTTGCCTTTGCAAAAAACTTGTGCTGTTCTGGGGACGTGTAAATGGTGAAGTGAATGACTGGCACTTGGAGTTGTTCTTAGATGCTTTTCTCTCCATGTAGAAGCATTAGTTTAAAATGAAGAAGCGAACATGCAAACAATGGCATTGTTAGGTGTGAAAGTTGTGTACGCTACATGGCAGTGGATGTCCGGACTTAACTGCTTCCTGATTGTTTGTTTGTATGCTGCCATTGTTTTCCCTTGTTTGTTCGTCACTCTTGGTGCCTGCAGTGTAAGTGAACCTGTGCGATGAGCTATTGACATTTGTCAGAGGAGCGCAGTGGTGTGGAGTGAGGATCGTTTTTAGGGGAGGAGTTGTGCGTGTGTGATGTAGCTTCGTTTGCAAACTAGAGGAGGTGTCTAATGCAGTAGGCAATTTTCTGAAGGATCTTTGGATTTAGGATCTCTTTAAGGCAACAGAGGACTCTGGCAGGGACAGCCCAGGAGGCACAGTGACCGGCTTATGCTGTGTGTGTCCCGCAAGATGCATGGCCTTCTTCTTTTGTTTGGAAAAGGATAAAGTATTAGAAGCGTCCGTCCAGCAAAGGGTGGCTCAGGAGTTACAGGCTGTGGCAATGTTTTCATGCCCAAGGCTGGCAGAATGAAGCTGCTTGGTTCTGTTGGAGAGGGAGATAGCCACACTTCGTTGTGCCACCTGGAGCCCTGCACAGTAAACAGTACCAGATTCTGCTGCCAAAGCTATCAATAACCCTTTGACCCACAAATCAACTTAAACCACAAAGCATGCTTTGCAATGCATTTAGCATTTGTGAACTAAGCCATTTCCTATTAGAATCAAGTTGCAAAGAACCTACTTTTTTCTTTTTTTTAATTATTTTTTTAAGAGTGGAGAGAGAGGGGTTGTGAGTTGTATTTATTGAAGTGCTGTAGGACCTGGTTTTGGCTATAAGAGAATATAACATAATTGCTTTTCACAGACATTTTTATTCCTCTAGTGTGTAAGTGTAATGAGGGGGGACTGTAAGGATGCAGTGCTTTGCCATGTCTGCATGCGTTGCCTTTTTACCCGTGGCATTTCCTTCCCGTTCCCTTCCCCAGCACGTGTGTGCCCTGGCGTGCTGCTGGCTGCCCTCACAGTCACCCCAGCTGCTGCAGGGTGCATGGGCACTGCTGGGGGGACGCTGGGACCGACGTGTTGGGTGGGACCAGTGGAAGTATCGTGCTGTGCTTCAGGGAGGGCAGCGTGGGTGAATGGTGGCAAAAGTGGTGGGAGGGAAGGTTGGAAAAGTCCTTTTTACAGTCCCAGCGAGACAACTAAGGACAAGAATATTACTTTTCTGTAAGTTTGCAAATTTTATTTCCCTCTTCTGGAAGAAAATACACAGAATGCTGAAATTCAACTGTATGCTATCAAATTATCTACAGTAGAGTTACAGTCCTTTCTCAGTAGTTTATCTAAAACCATGTGTGTGCAGCTTTGCTGGATCCGTTTAAAGCAGGTCATAAGGAAGTAGCCACTACGTGCATTCTAATCCTTTTTTTTCATTTTTTTTTTTTTTAAGTTTCCCAGAGCTGTTATGGTAGTTACTGTGCGTGTGGATGTGTCAGATATCTTCCCAGGGCACCACTGCCTGCTCAGATGTTCTGGGGAAGCTGTGGGTTGGTTGTCGAGAGGGGCACCTGTCTGTGCAACTTACTTGGTTCTTAGTTACCAGTTTGAAACCATCTCTTCTCTCTCAGCTAACATACTGGGTGGACGCTTTCCAGAAGCTGGTGGCCAGCTTTGAGCACTGCATTGAAATGCGTTGTGTGTCTCAGAAGTGGTCTGTTAAATGCAAGCCTTTGCTTCCCAGTTCTGATACATAGCCCAGCACAGCAGCCCCTGAATTCACACATAGGAGAGGGTCCCTTAGTGTGAATACATAGGCAGTCCCCCGCTGGGAGTTCATGAAGGCAAAAGCAGTTTATCCTGGCCAAGGTATTTTTGAAACATTTGAAAGCAGTGAATTGCTGATAACTTGGAATAGAATTTATTCACTCTTTCCTTGATTTTTTTTCTCTTCTTTTTTCTTTTTTTTTTTTTTCCTCCCCAGTTTCCTTCAGGACGACTAGGTGCAGCTTCTTGGTCCTTTTAGGCCTTGTCCTTCAATTTTTTGACTTCTAATGCACAGGTAGAATTTGCAGATTTAAGGGGACTTCCTTCCTTCCGTCCTTCCGTCTTTTCCCATTCATCTTGAAATCCAGCAGCAGCCCTACCTCCTTGCTCTTCTGCTTTTTCATGTAAAGATGCTTCTGTCTTGTTCACCCTCTCCTCTCCTTCCTCCTCCTCCAGTTCACAGCTGTTCCTTGGCAGGAAGCCATTTCTTTTGTTACTCTCACATACCTCCTGTGATCCTGCCTGTATTTCAGCTTAGCTTTAGTTGAGGCTCGCTCCCTTTCCACCTACTTGTTTTGCTTGCCTATCATTGCATATTATCTTTAAATTTGGTAGCTTACCTACAGAGTTAATTACTTGTTTCCTAGGGATATAAGCACTGCTGACGTACCAAATTTTGCTCCCTTCCTTGGTGAAGAAAAACATGTTGCAGATTCAAACTCGGAACACCTGAATTTGCTGACTGTATCACAAGTCTTAATTCCTTTCTGTATGGCAAACAGAATAAATGGGTTTAACTAAGTGAACCCACAGTTAGGTGGGCTTCCCATGTTGGCTTTAAAAAAATAGCCCGTTATTTGGCTTTGCTCGCTGGTGTTTGAGTTGTGTTTTTACCAACTTCGGTAGTACAGTCCTGGTTTTACTTGAGTGGAGTAATTGCCTTAGGGACTTGCTGAGTGTTCTGGAGGCAGGGATCAACATGGCATTATGATGTCTTTTACTTGTCATACATCAAAACTTTTTTTTTTCCCTAATGCTGAAGTGCAATTTGAAATCCAACTTTCCCACAAAAAAATCTTCTATAGAAGTTAGTTATATACATTTTTAGTTCAAGTCCTATTATTAACTGTTGTGGTGAACATCTCTTAAAATTTCTCGTTGCAGTGTGAGTGGGCAAGAGGATGATCTGTGTACAGTGTAAGTTTGTAGGAGAACAAGTAAACTGACTGCGGACTCAGCTGTCAAATGCACAGGCTGAATTAATGGCAAAAGAAGAGTCCTCCTGCGTGGGCAGGAGCTAGTGTTCCACCTCCGATGTTGCGGCCGCGTGGATTTTCTTGTTGTGATTCTCTGCAAGGTCCAGGCAGGTTGTGCTGAGGGTAGTTCCGCAGACCTCGGACAAGATTGTATTAAGTGCGGGGGTTGTGTAAGAAATACTTGGCAATGAGATAATGCAGGGTATTTTTGGAAGGCTGTTTGCTTGTTCATTGGTGCCTCCTGTCCATTTCTTCCTGTTGTTCTCTGGCTTGTTTCTCGTCTCTGCTGATTGTTCTGTTACTTCCTGGATCCAGACCCCATCTTAGCAATTAATCAAAGTGGAAGCGTAGCCCTGAGGATATGCTGTGGGGCTGCTGTTGGGACGTTGCCCAGTGCTTCTTCTTTGCTGTGTTCGTGATGTTTGTGCCATTGGCTTGTTCTGCATGGGATTAAAATACAATACAGCCTTTTGCAAAGTGCTGATGGGACTCCTCCAATTAAAATCAGTCAAGTTTCCTCCTTTTTTAAGCTACCTTTTTCCTAAACATGTTAAGAGATTATTCTTTTCATTGCATTTAAAAGGACTGAAGACTGTTTAAAACTGTTTTGTTAGTCTTTTTTTCTTCAATCTTTTTTTTCAATGCCCTGCTGTGATTTCTTAGGCTGTATGACCAGCTTTGCTTGAGTCATTCATAAGGCATTGGCTTTCCAAGCACTGATCAGCATTTTGGGAAACCATCCATGTTCTGAGGCACGTTCTTCAAGTACTATATTTGGTGTACAAGTAAGGATCTAATTTGATATTTGAGCCAAGTTTTTATTACTGTAATTCATCATCCTCAACAGCATGTAGATTGCGTTCTGAAAAGCTGTGCTTGCCACCCTCTTAAATGTATTTAAAGGGTGTGACTGCTACCAGCAGCTACAGTTTGGGATGCTGAGGGCATTAGTAATGTAAAGATGTACAGGGAATTCAGCTGAATGTAAGGAAGTCTCTGTAGCACCCAGAATAGTTTGCCGTGCAAAGTAGCTTATTCCTTTTGTATGGGACACTTTTGTCCTTGTGTTACGAAATAGCGAAATGTGCTCTAGGAAAGAGATCATAGTAGGCAAATGCTGTTAGCCACATACTTTGCCCCTCAGCCCCTT
Organism: Penelope pileata; assembly: GCA_013396635.1. NCBI lineage: Eukaryota > Metazoa > Chordata > Aves > Galliformes > Cracidae > Penelope > Penelope pileata. The sequence goes on along the minus strand of WBMW01004452.1, from coordinate 1,153,579 downwards.
TCCTTGCCTCCTGCTCCATGCCCCAGGTGCTGCTGCTGGGTGGTGGGACTGCGTGCAGAGCCTGCAGCTCTCCAGGCCGTCTTCTGATGTTTCCAGTTACTTATCGAGAGATCTCAAACTCCTTTGCTCCTACTTAGATAGTTTAATAAACTTTATTAACACTTCTGCTATCTTTTCTTTGAACAAGATTGTGCTGTGAAAAGAAATAACCCAGACTTATAGGTTTGAGTTTCCTTATAATTCTTCTGGAATTTCCTTAGTTGCATCTTCTGTAATGGTACCTCCTAGGTACCATTTCTGATCATTTGTGGATGCTTGCATTCTTTGGTTGATTGGTTTTCCTCTCCTGTTGGTACTGACTCTGGCTGCCAGGCCAGGACTTGAGTGTTCCTGCCTCCCTCAAAACCAATTGTTCTGTTCCCTTGTGCTTTGCGTGACGTTGGAGCTCCCCATTCTGCTTTTCCTGTTTCCATGCGTCTGCGTAACGTGTGCAGTATCATCTTCACTCCCACATCTGTTGTCAAGCACCTTCTCTCTGTCTGAGTTTCTTTGGAATGTAGCATTTTTTTGGAAACAGCTGAGTGACGGATTTGGAGAATGTCTCCAAAAACACGCAGGCGGTCTTCCTGCATTTGCTCCCTGGACTTTGTCTTCATCTCGCACGCAACAGATCACAGAGAGGAGCACTCCCAATGGCCCAGATTGCAGACTTTGGGGTGGAGTCTCTCTGCAGGTGCCCTGGAAGGGAGCACAGGGGTGTGCATGTCACTGTACTGTATAATCTGCTGTCACAGGCACCCGACTCGCAGTTCTGGATGTGCTACCCACTGGGCAGGCTGCGTCCTCTGTGGTTTCATTCTCCTGCAGCGCTCCTCGCTGCAGGGTATGTGGGGCATCCTTTTCAGCAGCCTTTCACCTGCTGTTTGCAGCTTTGAGAGTCCCCTTTCTTCAAGGGAAAATGTGCCATACATTCATGTACAGTGGAAATAAATGTTCGAATGGCTTCTTCATGCTGTTTTATGTATGGGAAAGGGAAGGTTTCACAAAAGCAGCACAGTTCTTACGTCTGGTGAATGATTTATTGGGTACGTTCATTCAGTAAGCTGAGGTTTGAACCTTGCTGGAAACTGAACTTTGAAGCATAACTGGGTGAAGTTGTAACTTTGCTTTGAATTCAAGCTGTGCCCTTCCTTTTAAGCGAGCTAATGCTAAGTGACAGGAATAAGGATTTCCTGGGAAAAGAGGGGAATATGGGTGAGAGAAAAAATCTCTGTTTAGTTTGCAGAGAACTTAATTAGTGATTTAAATGGTGAAAGTGCTGAACTCCTCAGTGGTCCCTGGGTGGGGGAAAATAAAAACAAAGCAGCTGGGGAGGAGGGAGTACTTTAGTACTTTGTATTTGCCTCTTTCAAAGTTCTGCTAATAGCCTGCNAAAAAAAAAAAAAGAATACATGCGTATTAGGATATTAGAATATGCAGAAATAAATCTGGGTTTGGTTGTGCCCTGCAGTTTCAAGATTCGTTCCTGTTTGTGTGCATACACAGTAGATGTGCGTATTGAAATAGTGAGGGAAACTGGATCTAATTGAAAGAACCCAACAAAGCAGCCCACTCCTCAGCTTTCTTTGAAATGTAGCTTCAATTTGTGAACCAACAAACTGGGGAACATGCAGCAGAACGTTGTGGACAATCTCAACTCCTTCCATGTAGCTGGCTTTTGGAAGTTTCCTGTCCAGCTGTAAAGGAAATTTAAATGATGGTAATAGCTTATGATGGATTTTTAATCATAAAATAGATGGTATTGTTTTTAATAACAATGATCTTAAAATTACTGGTTTTCCCATGGCTTTAGGGGGAGAAGGACAGAAGACTCCTGGGAGGCAGAGTGCTTATGCGGTGTACATAATTTTGATTTCCCTGCTGTCTTCATATCAGCCTGCCTCCTTCTGCAAGTCAGCAGGGCACACATGGCTGAACGTGCGTGCTGTTTTCTTTTCATCCAAGTTTCTCTCCAGCGGATTCCTTTTTATTCTCCTTTCCACGTCTCTGCCCCGTCCCTCTCCTTGCATTGTGTAGTGCTGCAGTTAGGCCTCCAGGTTGAGTCACTTCCGCAGCCGTTGGATGCTCTGGGAATTCCTTTGTGGACTTCAGTGCGCAGACAGAGCTCCAGAACTGAGCACAACTCTGGCTTGCCTTGTTTATTTTGAGGGCTTTCCAGCAGATGAACGTGTATTAAGTGAATGTGGTGGAAGTGAAACAAGGGAATTTGTGTGCAAGCACAGCGAACTGATGATGACTTCTTGGTTATGGGATGGAGTTCTGGAAGCTTGCCTCTGCCTTGTGCTAGGAGCTGTGACGGGCTGCATCCCGCTGGGTGAACAGCCGGAACGCCATTGCCTCCTGCATGGGTGGGGTTGTGGTGGACACAAGCTTTGTAGCATGACACCTCCCCCTGGTTTACAGGTGCACTGAGCTCCCAGATGGAAAAACAGACACGGGGAGACGCAGAGGAGTGTAGATGCCAGGTTTGATGTCTGCGGCCACCAAATGCCTTTGGGACTTGGCACCAAGTGTGCTGCTGTGGGGCGGGCGGAGCTGAGCGGCATGGCCACCTCCCAGGGCCCGTCCGCAGGCCCTGCGCTCTGCCATCTGCCTTCTGAGGAAGAACGGCGGGAGCTTGTCCTCACCTGTGTTCTGGTGTGTGTTACAGCAGCTAGCTGATGCTGGACAAGCCCTGAATTTGCTTGATTTCACTGACTCTGAAATGTGTACCTGTAGAATGGAAAAAAAAATAGTTTAAAAATGTGGAAGTGTACATGTTACGGCAGCTTGCCACACTGGGTGGTGATTGCTGGGATGAGCAAAAGCAAAACCATTCCTTAAGGCTACCCTCAGCAGTCTTAGTGGATGTGAATCATCTGATAAACTTGCTTTTAACATGTAGAGTCTTGCACCCAGTGCTACCTGAGTTTTTTAAGAACTATTGGTAAGATTATGACATTTTACTCTACCTCTTCTCATACCATTCGGTGTGAAACACTGACCTATGAAGATGGTTAATTTTCTGAGAAAAGGGAGCCAGATTTAATGCCTGCCTTGACAGACAGAGAATTAAAAGTCTCAGAAAAATACCTATTCCACTGTCAGAAAACAGGATTTTCTCCTTTGATAGAAGGAGACATTATTTCAAATCAGTTAATTTAAAAAAAAAAAAAAAGTCACCGTATACCTCTGGAAGAGTATGTTCAGGTTGAAAAGCATACAGAAACTTTAGCAAAGGAAAAGGGTAGGATGAGGAAGGATGGATAGCAGTACTTCACCAAAAAGGAAAAAAGTAGGATGTGGGGTTTTGCCTGGATTTGTATTTACCCCATTTCTAGACACTGAAAGAAGCACTGCTTTTAGGAATAGCCTGTGCTGTTTTGCAGATGGTGGCAGTTTCTCATGCTGGAAAATCAGCATGTTGCTTTAAATCTCCCAGGTCTGTGATACTTTACTTTTAGATGAGGAAACTTCTACATTGGGACGTGCTGGTGACTTTTTTTAAGCACGATTTAAAAAAAAAAAAAAAAAATAGTGTTGGAAACTAAGCTTTTGCCTTCCTTTTTCCTTCTGAAAGGTTCCCTCTTTTGGAACTGTCAAAGTTTGCTTTTTTTTTTCTTAATCTGAATTTCTGAGGCTGCTAGGCTGGAAGACGTGGGGCTTTCAGGAGGGAAGATGCTGCACGGAACTTTTCTGAGCGCAGTGCTGCAGAAGGAGCGTGCTGAAGTTGCACGGCCCTGACTTGTCTCTCCTCCCATGGATTATCACGTACGGACTGGCACCTTCACCGTGACATTTCTAATGGTGGTGAGTGGTGGTGCAGGCCATCAGGTTATTACAGCTCCTCCTAGCTAGTCTGGGAAACTGCAGCTGTGTGCCACTGGTCATTTCCAGCTACTGTTTTGCACAGCAGAGCGTATAAATAATAAGCACCATGTATTCTGTACCTGTAGGAAGGAGCATGTGTCTGTAGAAATTATTCAAGTCAGCGCAACCGGTTCTTCCTTATGCAAACAAACAGGAGCAACAGAACCCTAGGCCTGGAATTGCCTTCTAACTGCTGCCTTCGTTTTGGGAGAGCTGCTGGGCTGTGGGAGGAGTTGGCAGCTCTTAACTCTTTCCTAGACAGGCTGCTTCGATTTCCTTGGTGATCTTGGCAGAGTTTGTGTTGCCCTGCATGGGAAGACGGTTGTGCTTTTTACAGCTTCACGTTTATGAAAGTTATTTCTGTTAGGTGGGAGTGCTCTCTGGAAGAGTGTTGCTGTTACTGATGGTCAGAATAATGCAGTGGTGGTGTCTGAAGAATTTATGCACTGGGAGATCTGTCTGGGTGAGAGCTATCAGCTTGTGCTCTTCCAGTCTGTACTTACACATATGCTTGCCGGCTTTTAACTCTTTGACTGCATCGAATGGCCTTCAAATATCAAGGACTGGATTGTCTTGGAGCGCTTGTGGTCTTCTGAACCAGAGTTGGCTGGACTGGTAGCACCACGTCTCATTTGAATCCATTAGCCTGATCCCATGTAGTATCCAGGTGACAGAGCAGCGTTTGCAGCACTCTCTGTAGTTCTTGCCTGGCTGGCCTTACATCCTGCCCAGAGCATGGCTGGAGCACTCGCTTCTCTGGCCCTGTTGCACGTGCAGCCTTGGACTGCAGGACTGCTTTCTCTGCCCTAGGCTGCTGCTGCTTTGTCCTCAGACCTGCTGTGGGGTGGGGCATTATGGAATGCAAACTTCTGGAATACTTGCTTCCTGAATTCTTGTGTTGGATTTGATGCCTCCAAATTGAAGTGAAGGATGAGACAGGCTTATTTTAATAGATGGGAATCAGACTGGAAAATAATTGACTTCTGGTATTACAAGAGCTGAAGAGAGCAGTGCCTGGCTTGCGCACCTGCTGTCTTCAGAACAGAAATGTTGTGACTACTCAGTTTTATAAATAGAAATGCTCGAGTTCAATCTTGTCAGTGCAGATTTTGAACGTGTGCGATTTGATTTTACCTGCTGTCCTTCTGGTGCTGTGATTGTCATAGAGAATAAGCTTTCACTTTCTAAAACTATTGATTTGCTTTCCAAAAAGTAGCTTGAGCTTTTATTTCAATTTCTGTGTTGACTTCTGAGCTGTTGGAAACTAACACGATCGTACTCCGATGTGTCTATTCTTAGCAGGATGTTAGCATCTGAAGCCCACTGTTGTTGTTTGAGGCCTGAAATGCTTGCTTTTTGGGAACTGAGTTCTCCCCTCACAGTGTTTCCGAGTTAGAGCTTAAAGAGAGCCGTGGCAGGAGCAAGGAGGCACCCAGCTCACCCCGGGGCTTCTGATCAACGCACTCACTGGCCAGCGGCAATGAGTCTCTGCCTCAGTTTCCCTTTGTAAGGCAAGATGCTAATGATGCCTACTTCAAAGATACTTTGTGAGGATTAATGAATGCTTAGGAAGGCCTTTGAAGATGAAGAAGCAGGATTGGAAATATGAAAAGTTTCCATGCCCCAGGTAAATGTTCTGTGCGCTGACTTGAGTTTGGCTTTTTCCAAATCTCTTGAGCACCTCCAGATATTTGGAGGGGCTTATTTCAGTTGGACTGTGGTGGTGGATGCTTTTGGGAGACACTGAGCCATTCAGCAACACCTCCAGAAGTTATTTTACTTGGAGGAAAGAGAGAAAAATGATATCCCATGGCCCCAGCAATATATGCAGGCCGGAAGGGTATGGGTAGCAGGCTTAGCCTGAAGACGGGCCACTGCAGCGTTTTCTAGTTATTTTTCTCCAGGGCAAGCTTCTGTCCTTTCTAGTATTTGATAAAAAACAGTCCACTGAAGAGCCTGGTGTGAACTGGTTTATGGTAATCGTAACACGGTGTTCTTAGCCTCTAACAGATTGGAGGAGCAATGCTGTCTTCTCAGGGAAGTTGAATAGTTGTGATATTTTAAAATAAGATGTTAATTTCTTGGAAGACATGTCAGTTCTGCATGTGATGTGTGCTTAGTTGTGCAGGTGAAAAAGGGAGTTTTCAGACTCTTCTACATCATCTCCAGGTTGGTATCTCCTCTTCTTCCATTCTACCAGTGATGTAGTGATGGATGTTTTACGAGCACTGTGCTAGCTTAAGGTACTCGAGTGCACATGAGTTAAGGGATAACTTGGTCTGGACTTTTTCACACAAGAGGAATTTGGGGAAGAGTTGGGAGCGCTGTTGCAATGGTTTGGGATGTGTTGCTGCAAAATGGATAGGTTGGCAGCCTGTGTAGAGACAGGATCCAGGCTTTGATCTGCGTCTGTATGCGTGATCGTGACGTGCACTGCACTTGAACCCGGGTGTTTGCTTGTCAGCTTGAACTGTCTGCACACAACAGCAGGTAAGGGTTTGAGGTTAGCTCTGTGCTAAGAACAAGTCCTGAGTTTTATGCATAAGGACATTAACTTTTCTGGTTTAATTCAGGTTTCCATGGAGATGCTGCAGACCTTGGAGAAATAGGTAAAAAGCTCCAGTGAAAGACTGGAGTGCACAAATATCTCAGGTATGTGGAGGTCTAAGCCAGGCCAGCCAAAGTGCTTCCCATAGGAACATGAAGGTTTAAGTAGCTCCTTTCTCCCAGTTTAAAAAAAAAATAAAAAATGTACTGAGAGGATATTGAGCTCCTTGGGTTTTAAAGGATTTGCCAGTGCTGTGTTTGAGGCTGCAGTGGGCTGTGAGGCAGGCTGGTAAGTGTGGCGTAAGCAGAATGCTTGAATTTTTTTTTTTCTTCTGGAAACATCATTCTGCAAACCTTAGACAGACCAGGCTGCAGAATCTGCATCATTAAAAACCCTCCCTGTCAGCAGATGGCAAGATAAAATTACAGCTTTGGAGGAAATTTTATGTTCTTGCTCGTAAGCACCGTGTGACGTCTTTGGGAGGCCAAGCGGCGTGTGGGCTCCTGACAGTGGGAAGCGCTCCGCATGGCTCAGCCTTTTGGTATCCTAGCCAGGCTTCGAGTCCTTCTGGAGCAGGGAGTAACTGCTTTGAACGCATTTCCTGAGTTAGTGCTAGGCTGAGCTGCATCTGGCGCTGCTGGAGCTGTGCTTACCTGTAAACATAGATGGGCAAATTTACTGGAAATGTTGAATGCGGGAGTAAAGGGAGCAAATGTCCTTGGAATTGGAAGAATTTTTGAGAAGTCAGTTCTTGCTGGGAGACTAGGAATTGCTTGTGTAAAATATTGGCTCAGATGCAGTTTTCTCCCCATGTCATGACCTTCTTATGCCCAAGGGAAATGGAATCTTCAGTGCGGCATTTGTGAGAGTCTTCTGTCCCATTTCGCATCTGTGTTAATGCGATGTGATGTTTTGAAGCTGAAGGAGAGTTCAGAGTTGCTCAGCAGGGAAAGGAGGCGTGGCCTTTGCATTGTAAGTTCTCAGGAGAAATGGTTCACGAATGCAGCTAATTCTGTTATGACATGTATGTCAGACTCGATCAGGCCTCATACTGCTGTGGGTATTGCTGGGCAGCAGATGGAACTTCCAAAAGTTGTTTTTCACTTCATGCCCAAGGAGTTGGGAAAATAGATGTGGAACAAGACTTTCTAAATCCATCATACATAATAGAATGACATAATAGGAAGAAAGAATTATTTTTTTCAAGATACTTTCAGCTTGGCGTCGGGAGTCATAATTCAGGAGTAAGATGCTGCTGTACTCAGGATTTAGGAGGGAAGCAGGGTTACCATTTGGTGTTCAGCCGATGGTGCTAAGACAAATCAGTGGGGATGGCTTTGGTTGAAGAACAGGAGAGCTACTGAACTAGTGCAGTATTTGAAACCATATTTGCAGCAGCATTTACAGCCAGACTGCCCAAGAGAAACTTAGCTGGTAGGAGATTTGGCTTAGAGAAGCTGTGTTGGGCTGTTGTGTCCCTGAACTCTGTATTGAGGAGCGTATGGCCGTGTGTGCAGTTAACTGGCTTCACATATGGTGAACTGCACAAATGCATAGAATTTTGATAATACATTGCCAAATTGCAGATATTTCCATAGCACGGGATTAGTAGCAGCCTGCATTTATCCTAATTACTTTTCCTTTGGGATGCCTGTCTGCCTGCCTTTCGCATGAGACCATTTCCTGCTGTCTTCGAATGGCTGGACTGGGTTAGAGAAGCAGGGATCAGATAGGTAATGGAGGCAAATAGGGGTATATAAACAGAAGGTGGCTTATTTGGAGGAATTGATGACACCTGACATTGTATATCCTGTTAGAGATTTTGCCAGTTTGTGGAAGGAAACCCCCTGTGTATGGGAATGGGATAGCAGGGGTTAAGTGATACCTGATGAGTTTCCAACACGCTGTGCATTGTCTGCTTCCTTGACTATAGAAAATCTCTGCTGGGTGTTCCACTGACCTGCAATGACTTGGCTTGTTATCTTGCAAGCTTGTGGCCTGGGGTGTGAATTCTTACCCAGAGCTTTCTCAAAATAGCCTGTGCTATTTAGGGAGTTCCCTTCCCATGCTTTCCTTGTGCTTGGTTCTCAAACCCTTGCTCCATTCTCTTGCCTTAACCTCTGATAACATCCAAACAGACACTTAGGTGAGTTACAAAGTAACTTTTTTCTGGCTACCCTTTTGTGTGTTCCTGTATCATCTCCACCAATTGAACAAAGATTTTCTGCTGAAGCTGCTCTTTGTAGTCTGAATCCTTTGGGTAAGTGCTCCTTCTGTCTGGTTAGAGCTTCTCTCGTGGCACTGGGGGTGCTCCCTGTACCTGGTTGTCTCTCTGTAATGAGGCTGTAGCTCGTGCCCTGGGCAGAGACACCAGGCCAGGTACAGCAGTTAAGTTCTTCAGCCTTCGTCACCGTATGGAGAGGACAGAATCGTGCAAGAGAAGCTGATGCACATTAGGTTCTGAAACATGGTGAAAGAAGGAGGACTTAAATTTTAGGAATTAGGAAAGCTATGTAAGTTGAGGGGAAAGGGAATCTTATTCTCCTTTCTGTTTTATGATGAACGAATGACCTGAGCTTTGGAGTGGCGGTGAGTCTTTGGAAACCTTTGGTTTGTGTTCCATTCTGACTCGGTTTCTGTCGTTGTCATGTTACAATGCGCAGAGCAGAATCGTGTGAGCAGTTCAGGAACTGCTCTGTGTGTCCTTATCTTGTGCTGCTTTTCTTCTGCCTACGCTGACACAAGTGGGAATATAACGATACCAGTCTCTCTTGGTCTCCAGTTGCTGGGATACTGCCTTGCGTCAGCCCTGTCTGTGCGGACGTACACCAAGGCAGATGTTTTAAATCACGCTGTTACTCCCAGTGTTGGCATTGTGGCTGTGTGTTCCTGGAGAGAAAAATCTGCACTTCTTAACAGTCAAAAGCGTTCTCATTTTATTCTTTCTTTCTTTCTTTCTTTCTTTTTTTTTTTTGAACAGGTACTTTTTCTGCAGGGGGAGTTTGAAGCTGATCTAGCAGCAGGTGCAGGTGGCTGGAGGAGTGGGAGGCAAAGGGAACTCCCTGAGCCACAACAGCTTCTCCCTCCCACGGGGAAGCAGTTATTTTATTTAAGATTTGAATCTGGCATCCTTGCTTAGGGTGTAATGCAAATGACTGGGTGCATGTTAGAAGTGTCCTGTAGCAGAATGTATGGGAGCCATACATTTTCTCTTCCTGCTTTGGGCTCTTAGTTATGTTTTGTAGCTGACTGCCTTAGGGGCCCTTTGGTGTTGCTGCAGTGTCTGTATGAATGGACATGGCTTGTTCTGCTCTACCATCCCATGGTCCCTCTTAGTGCAGCAAAGTGCTCCTTTATGAGGTTTAGGAAACAGGATTACTCTGGAAGCCTGTGGGATGGAGGGTGCTGCTGCGCTGCAGCAAGGGAGAGTAGGGCTAGCTCTGAGGGCACAGAAATCTCTAACCAGCGAGGCTTGTGGGATCTGCCTAATACCCAGAGATGCTCCTGCAAAGGTGATGTTACCTCCCCCCCTCAAATTGGAGAACTCCGTTATCTCCAGTTACAGCATGTTTTCTTCTTCCCCTGCTCTTGTTCAGGTTGAAGTTTAGATTTAACCATACTGTAGGCATTTCTCTCGTGCTTGGCATGTGACATGTTCTTGATGACCTGTCATGTTTTGGAAAGAAAAATGTTTATGTGCAATTTATCTCTGACAGAGCTGTTGGCAGGTACAATTGTAGAAACAAGTGATCTTTGTTGGTTTACTGTTGATAGCTGGAGTGTGGTGTGATGGGGAGAATGGAATGCAGAACAGACTGGGTGTTAGGAACAGGTTCTTCACCAGAGGGCAGTGGGCATGAAGCAGGCTCCCCGGGGCAGTGGTCACAGCCCTGAGCTGCCAGAGTTCGAGGAGTGTTTGGGCACTGCTCTCAGACACTGGGTTTGGATTTTGGGTGGTGCTGTGAGGGGCCAGGAGCTGCGCTCCTTGATCCTTGTGGGTCCCTTCCAACTGGGGGTATTCTGTGATTCTTGGGAACAGATTTATTGGGATGCTTTTGTGTGAACAGGTAGCCATGCTTGTATTGCCTCAAAGGTGAGCTACAGTTCTTGCACATTCAGACATCCAGTGAGCCTGAGAGCACCTTTACTGCCTGCTAACAAAATTTAACTTCAGCTCTGTGGAGAGCTAGTGGAAAAATTGGCAGATTGGTATTTAAAAAAAAAAAGAAAAATTAGAACTGGGCAATGCTTGTAACAAAGGCTGCCTGGGTGTCATCTCTGTCTGCTTCCTTCATTGGAATCAAGAGCTCAGTTTTCCTTTTCCAACAATTTTTTTCTGTTTGTACTCTGAAACATTCAAAAATATTAGTGCACGTGATGCTTATTTTCAGAGACTTTTGCATGTCATGTTTCTGACATGCTAGGGGATATCCCGAGTCACTCTTTGTTTTTCAAACAAAATTATGGGTAGGAAAATGACCTCTATGAAAGGTATAAAAGTTGCCATCCCTATTTCTTGTCAAACTGTGGGACTGAAAGGTCTGTGTGCTGTGAAACCAGGGGAGAATGATGTAGAAAATGTGGAAAATGGGGAATTTTATCAGCCCTCAGATAGCGTTTCCATGTTTTTGAGCAACAGTGTCTTAAAAACTAAGTTCCTAAGTAATACCAGATACTTGTAAAGTGTGTTTTATGTTGGCATTTTAAGCCCTCCCATCCCCCTTTTGACATTTATGTTTGGATCCAATACACTGCTGTTGAACTGAGGTAGCTAAGATACTGCTCTGAATCAGCCAGGCCTGCGGTAAGTATGCATTTCTAAGTAACAGCCACTTCTTTTCAAGGAATTCCTAGTACCTACTTAACGCACCGTAGCTGATTGGAAAAGACAGGGGTCTGAACGGGCTGGCTCTGCTTCCTCAGTGTATTTCTGCAGGTGGGATGTTATTTCATGTCTCTAGAAGGTGGAAGTTAGGAAGGACTTTTTTTTTTTCTGTTATTTAGTATTTTTTATTACCATGAGAAGTTTCATGACTACTTAGAGTAGAGAAGGTTTCTACTTGGCTGGGCTGCTATAGTCTTCATATGTGGCTGTGCAAGTTCTGGAGAAGGAAGTATTTTCTGGTCTCATCTTGCCTGTGATCCAATTTACTGAGGGGGGAAGGGAAGCTGACCATTCCCTAATGTCCAGCTGGCTTAATGGTAAGGTGAACAGATGAGAAAGAAGGGTAGTAGAGAATCATTTAACTGGCTTAAACAAAGTCAAAGCACCTGTTACATTGGCATCCCAATTTTTGTTAAATATCTTTTCTGATAGGTAAATATGGGAGTGGAGAAAGTTTTTTAATGCTGACACTATGCTTCTGAGTACCTTGTCCACTGCTTGCTTCTTCCCTTCCCTTTCTGCAAGCTGTCTGAATATTTCCTCTCCCTTTCACAGCGGCAGTCGCTCTTCCAAAACCTTCAAACCAAAGAAGAATATTCCAGAGGGATCTCACCAGTATGAGCTGCTTAAACACGCTGAGGCCACGCTTGGAAGCGGTAACCTCCGAATGGCTGTTATGCTTCCAGAAGGCGAAGACTTAAACGAATGGGTTGCAGTTAACAGTAAGTTGGCTAACTTTTTCTTTTTTCATGAGGAGGGTGCTGAATGTGGGCTGACACTTGTGGGAAGACGGCTATGAACCCCTTTCTAGGGGGATGTGTACCACTCTGCACTGTGCTGCAGTGTAAGAGGTGAATGCTCTGTCATTTAGAGCTGACGAATGCTGAGTGGCACACTGAGACAAAACTCCTTAAGCTCCCTATGTTAAAACTATGTTCCTGTTAACAAAATAATTCTTATTCTTAGTGGTTAAAGTGTGAGCACTTGGTATCTAACAAATGCTGAGGTAGAGATGCCACTGCTGTTTTTAGAAAAGAGCCCGTCAGTGCTGTCTTAATATGTTTAAGCTTGTTTTTCTTCAGCCAAGGTTGTTACCTAATGGTATAGGCAAGCCTCTACGTGCTAAGTATAAAACCTTAATTTAGGTAAGCGTGAGGGCTAGGTCTAAAAGATGTTGAGATTACAGCCACATGTATGGCTTGTCTTTCCTTTTGTCTGTTGCTAACCCAGAGACAGATCTTTGCAATTTTCCTAAAGTTAGCACTTTTCCTTTTGTTTCTACTAAGTTGTGAGCCTTTCCTCTGGTAAACATCTAATTTTAACTTTTCTAAAGCTTTTTTGCCTAGCTCTCTCTCTCTCTTTTTTTAATGCTAGAGCAGGCCAAACAGTGGTGCCCAAATTGCTGTATTCTGATTGCTTGACTGTTTCCTCCTCCTTCCTCTCCCTGCACCATGAATTTGGTGCCTTTCTTCTACCCTTAGAGAATGGATTAACTGAAATTGCATTGTGCTCCATAGCTTGTGCAGGATTTTGGCTGCCACAGACTGTGCTTTACCTGGCTATTTCCTTGTCTTTTGTGTGTTTGGCTCAGCTTGCAAGCACAGTGTTAATTGTGCACTGCAGTATAAGTTACGTTCAGGATCAATGTCTTCTAATTACTTATTTTATGTAGTTCTATTTCTTTCTGCTCTGTGACATGTTTGGGAAGTGACCTGTCATACTGACTTCTACCTTTGGGTTCTTAACTGTCTGCACAGTGCTGTGGGATATGACCTGCTTCTGCTTCCAGGGAATGCTGAAGCTGCTGACGCCATTCTTAGTACAAATTTGTTCACACTGCATTGCAAAACTGTCAAGAAAAAGAGCCAGCCCATTTCTATGAGTAAGCATTACTAATGATGCTTGATATATCACTTGCATCCTTCCCTTTTGGTGGTTCCTCCACTCCATGTCCCTTCTTCCTTGTGTGGCAGTGGTATTTTCACCTCCCAAATGACATAGCCACTAAATTAGCTGTCTGGCAAAAGGCAGTGAGGCATTTCACAGGAGTGGGAGCTACCGTCTGGTAACAACTGCAATTTGTAATGAAATGGTTCTCTTTAATGCTTCCTTGCAGCACAGTGGTGTTATAATCTTTATTTTTTCAGAAATGAGTAACTCCTTAGATGCTCTCTTGATTTACAATATCTGTCTACCACACCTAGTATCAGTTACTGGTGGCTGTGAGCCTTTTCCAGTGATTGAGATATTGAATGAGTAAATGAAGTACATAAACTCATTATAGTAAGAGCATAGGGAGAATGTGCTCTGGTACTTCTCAGTCAACTCCTATCCTTACTGGTGTCTATGGCAATGAGTTGACTTGCACGGAGATTTTTAAAATATGTTTTCAAAATAAAAAACAAGACGATAAGAAGTGTGTGATCAGTTTATTTTAATTTTCATTTTGAAACAATTAAAAAAATCACTTTGGAAGTACAATTCACCCATATCTTTGTAGCAGATTAAAACACCTACCAGACAGCGTGCATTTTGAGTAGAAAAGCCTGTGGAAAAAGTAACCTAAACCCTCAAAACTTAAGAACCGTGAGTAAAAAAAGGAAATGAAAATGTGCAAAGGCACTGCGCTGCTGTAAGGGTGTTGGAAAGGAGGATCTTGCGTTTTTCTTGTTTGTGAGGTGCTGCTGGTCTGGTGGAAGACTTGCAAGCGTGGAATTTGCAATGATCAGTCATCTTGTCGAAGTCTGTGTGGGTTTTTTGAACATGCTTGCCCCGAAGCAAATACTGGTCTGTGGTTTCTACTGGGAGCAGTGATTGGAAACTTAATTAACAGTTCTTGTGTATGCACACAAAAAAACAATGTCTGCATTTAACCACTTCTTGCTGCCTCTGCAGTGTTAAATACCACACAGTGCTGTGGGCACTGGGCTCCCCCTACCCACCCAAACAAGCTTTTGCAGCCCTTCTTGTCATCTGTAACTTCTTTATCAACCATTCCCATTGCTGTTATGTCATTTTCTGCTGTTGCTTTGCAAGGGGAAAAAACAGTTTGTGTTGCTGGAAATGAACTGCTCTAGGTGGGTGCCATGCTGGGTTTTATTTACTTCTCTCTTTTGGTAGCTGGGAAGTTGTGTGACACAGTTGTAGCTTGTATCCTGCATCTACTGAGCTGTAGCTGTAATTTACTGCCACGATGTGTGTGTAATCGTTGATATTTATATTCCAGAGTAATCAGTGAAGATAGATACAGTATTTAACCCTCCCATTCTCTTAGCCATCAGTTACTTTAATAGTATCTGCTAGTGTTTACATTTAGGATGTCAACCTCCATTTCATTACAACATAACTGTGATTTTTTTATAGATGTAAGCGAAGAACACAGAATTGGGTTAGCTACAAAGTAATGCACTGGCTTCTCTTCGGCATAGCACCGGATTGAGAGGAGCGTGTTGTTGGTGTTCATTCCACAGGGTTCTGCAGATTGCTTGTATAGGTATTCACTGCTTCCTCACTTTTGGAACTAGTGCCTCTAAAAAGGCCAGTTTTTAAGTTAAGACAACCATGTCTGTTTAATCACTGCAGAGGCTAGTCACAAGAAAACCATTGGCATCTCTTCATTCTGAAGAGATTTGTCACCTGGACACTAATTTGGTTAACACATGCCTATTTAATGATAAAAAGGGTTTTAGTTGGGTATTTCTGAGATCTCTCAATAAAGAAACAGTTTGTCACTGGCACCCTGAATTGCAGGCATCACCCAGGGAGCACTGATGTAAACTAAGCCTTAAGGGATGCTGAGCTCAGACTACGTACTGGTTTCCCATTGTGAGGACTGGCCTTGCAGATGTGACTGCAAAATTCTACCTGTAAAGGCTTTTGTTTTTGTCAGAGGTGGCAGGCCTCGTGGGCAAAGCAGTAGAAGCAATATGGAGTTGACTGAGCACTGGGACATTCAATCCATTTATACTTTATATATGGCTCCTCTCAGGGTAAGGGTGTGTCACTGGAGTGGTTACATTTGCATGGTGCTGTAGTTAAATAGGAGTTGAACTCTACCATGCTTGTTGTTGGTTTTCATATAATTGCTGAATTTCATCCCTGCATGTGATGAAAATATGAGATAGATGAGTAAGGGCACCAAAGCTGCTCCCACAAGTCTTTAGTTCCTGTACTCTTGCATTGCTTGGGTTCGTCCAGAAGCAGAAGTTACAGTAGTCATTGCAGAACAGGACAGGTAGGAGTATTTAGTAAAATTGTTACAATAGTACCATGTCATGCTCTTAGTGGTAAGAATTCAACTTTAAATTTTGTTTTATAGCACTTAACGTTGGTCCCCTTTCAATTTTAACCCATGACATCCATTGCATAAAAGTTATTTTCAAAAGATAAACTTCTGTATTGAAGCTTTGGTAACGTGCTGTGCTCCCCAACAAGTGCAAGGGGGACCATTCTCCGAAGGGAGATGAAGTGGGTTTTTATAAACTGATCACTTGGTTCCTAAAAACGTGCCCTGCTGTTAGGTTTTTGAAGAAGAGCCTTGCTTTCAAAGAGTTCTGAGTGCTTCACATCCATTTAAAGTAGTGAGAACAATGGGAATAGTTAGATATGTTCACTTTTGGTCTTGTTATTTCAATAATTCAGCAGTAGACTCAGAATTGTTTTTCCAAACGTGCAATGTAACTTTAGGAGTAACTCCTCAGAAGAAATATCCAAGGATGATTTGTAAGTAGAAAAATGTTGTGAACTAAATATTAATTAATGTTAATTCACCTCTTATCGAAGGAACAGAAGTCACTTAACATTGTGAATATATGGCTTGTATACCACCGCACCCCACTTCCCATTTGGTGTTTGAACACAGCATAAATATTCTTTGGAAAGACAGTCTTGTGGAATACAGAGCCTGAGGGACATCAGCACGTATCTGACAGTTGTCTCTACTTCACAAGTTTACACTGAGTTTTATTTATTTATTTCAGACTTGCCAGTAGAATTTGGGGTTCTAATGAAGTGCACCAAACATTTGGAAAAGTGAATAACAGCTTTCTTTTACCTCTTCCTTTTTTTTCAAATTAAGGTTTTACTACAGTTGATTCTTGCTGGGGGCATTCTAGAAAGTTGTTGGTTGCATTCTGCATCTCCTTTAATAACGCATCTTAAAAAGCAGTAGTAATGAGATTTCATCCAGAAAAATATTTCAAGACCCTCTTCAGCAGCGTACGTTTTCCGGTTTAGGCTGTAGGAAGTTTGTGTTGCAGTTAAACTGCAGTGATAGTGAATGGTTTAAATACTTTCCAGCTGTCGACTTCTTCAACCAGATCAACATGCTTTATGGAACCATTACGGACTTCTGCACGGAGGAGAGCTGCCCCGTGATGTCTGCCGGCCCAAAGTAAGATTGGTTTTACTCATTGTTCGGAGTGTGCAATTCTTGCGATGATTTTGCATTTGAAAGAGCCTAGCTCAGCTGAGTGCCAAAGAGAGGAAAAGCTCTGTGGGTAGAAAGGATGTCCTCTTTTGTTACATGTGGGGGGGAAAGGGCTTGGGCCTTTGTAAGGGAGTAGGGAATGGAAAAGTATTTGTAATTATTATTTTTTTTATTTAGCCTAGGAAGTAGCCTGTCTGTCAAAACTGCTTTCTCTTTTTGTTCTGAAATGTTAATGAGGCCATCTTAAATTAAGATGCAAAGCTTTTATCTGCAAGCGTTCAACTAGGAGTAAGCAAAACCTTTCTGTTAGGGTGTTTGACTAGATACTATAGAAAGGAACTTGGCGACAGCTTTGAGTAGTCTGAGCAAGAATTCCCTGCCCTGTCACTCACTTAAGTTTCACTTCCTTGATTCCTGCTTATGCTTTTGTGCAGACACCCAGCATTGTGTTTTTGCCTGCTCTCCAGCTGCTTGGTGTTTTTCAGAGAGGAAAATACCTGCGTTTCTAAGCGAGGGGAGAGGGAAAGCACTGCTTCCTTTTTGCGTTAAAATCTTAAATAAACAACAAAGAAAAACAGTCCTCTCCCCTACCTTTTCCTCCTTTCTACTGACATTTGTTGTTACTGTGTGAAGCCAGTAACCCCAGCCAGCGAGGTGGGGAGCTGCGTAGAAACGTAGAGAAGGGTGCTGCTGCGGGAAGAGCTGGTGAGACGGGAGGGTGTGAGCTCTGCAAGGCCAAAGCAGCCAGACCAAGGGAAGGTTTCGTGCTATGTTCTTAAAGTAACAATGGCCGCTGCAGAATGCCAAAAGCAGTGTGGGCAGGCAGGCCTGCTGCTGCAAAGCAGGCGAGGGGGTGAAAATACAAAAGAAAAGAGTTTACTGTTGTACAAAAGAACTTTGGACTAAGCTTGTGCAATGACATAGCCCATTGTCTGCTTTGTGCTTTGGCATGCAGAACAGGCTCTTGGTTATTAAATAAGAACATGAAAATATTTGTTTGTTTTATTGTTTGCCTGATGACAAGCAGTTACTTGGGGATGGAGGTTAATTATTACAGGCTTTGCTTTTTGGTTGCCAGTCTAAACAATTTATTTCTCTCCAAAGAGGCCGATAACCATTGACAGAAATTTATGTAGTGCTCAAGTAGTTAGAAAGCAGGCTAGGAAATGCATTCTGCCAAGTTTTTAATTAGGTGACCTTATCCCTCGGATTTACAAAGCATTCCCCAAAGTCTGCAGGCCCCACTTGTGCTCAGGGATGGGTTTTGCAAAAGAGGGCTGTAAGTGTCCTTGTGCTGGGGGGGCCTGGGCTAGGCAGGCAGAGGAACGGGGGGCTGGAGGGGCTGCGGTGATGGGCAGCAGAGCATGCACTGTGCTTTTGGTTTGAGTGAGCGTGGCTGTTCTTTAAGCTAAAGGTGACCTGCAGAATTTTTTTAGGGAGGCACGGGTAGAAAACCTGATAGCATAACAGCACTGATATTTACAGACTTTTTTTTTCCTGTTCCTTATCTCTGTTTGCTGTTATCTTTTGGCTCAAGAGTTTGTGTCTTATGAACTCTTTAGTGCTTCTAGGCTGAAGGTTGCTGACTGCTTACATCCACGGCTGAGCTACCGCCATTACTGCATACTCATCTGTTTCAGATAGAAGAGTGTGAGTTAGCTGAAGCAGCTCCATAAGGTCACTTGAAACAGGTTAGGCAGCAGTAGCATGGGGAGAACTAAAAGCACCAAGCAGTCTGTGGCTCTGCAGTCTCATTTCCTGTAATTTATTTTTTCTGTGCAAGTTAAGTCCTGTAAGGTACTTGCAAACCAGTATAATTGCATCCACAGTTGGACTTTTCTATTTATTTTAATAACTCCACGTTTGGAGTAGGTTGGTGTTTGACAGGCTCAGGGCTACATGTTTTCACTGGAAAAACACTCGTGGTCCATATATTAAAAAAAGATTGTGAGCTGCTGGTGCGTACATAGCTGTTTGGAACTCATTGTGGTTCAGTCACAATTTTTATCGTGCAACTGACAAACCTGTAGCAGTGTATTGAAGAGTCAAACCAGATGTGATAAGTGAATGCCTGGGGCTGTACTTGGGCCCACTGGTTCTTCTTGGTAGCAATCTTGAATAGGAGGCCTTGGCCAAGGCAGGTCAATTTGGGGGACCACCAAAAGCTTCCTGATCCAAGTGGGAGGCGGGGAGCTGACCACCGCTGCTTTCAGGTTAGGAATGGTAAAGCACTTGCTGAAAGCTAGGTTGGCTGTTCTGTTGACATGAAGCAGCATGTGCTGTGGGATCACTAACATTTCTTTTGGGCTTCTCTTTGTTGGAAGGATTGCTGAATTAGTCTTTAACAGTGTTAGTACCTTTAGTTAGGCAAGGATTGACATAAAGATCAAAAACAGATCCTTCTTCCTGCTGCACAAATCATTGCCTAATAATTTGAGAAAATCATCCATTTTATGTGTTCCACAATACATGATTTCTCATGGTAATGTTCAATTCTTTTCATGTTGGAAAGACAAACCATTTTTACCCAAACAAACTCTAGCTGGTTATCACTTCATACTGTTCTTGTGTCACCATCAATGCAACAGGCACGAACAAGTTAAGAAATTGCGTAAAAGTAATGTTTATTGACCAGTATGGGGTGAGGGGAGTTTATTTCCCTCTGTGGTTGTGAGCCTTAAGAACAAGGAGGAAGGATGTAGTTGCTGCATTTTTCAAAGCTGGGTGTCTGAACAGAGGCTCTAAAATCTATGTTGAGGCATTTAGGTGAGTCAGTTAAGCTCACTCTTGGTGGTGAGAGCCTTCTGGTTGTCATGAGGTTTGTAGGTTCCCAGTGCTTCTAAGCCTAGACTTCAAATGACTTGATGCTCTGGACAGCCTCTCATAAATCCTACGTGGATATAATATACCATTGTTGAATGTTCATATGCTGTCTTCTGCCAAATGTGTCCTTAGCAATAAATAGATAAGTAATCAAGTTGTTGAAATACCCCCCATCTCTCAGCAGTGTCAATCCTTTTGCCTTTTTTTGACACTCCACTTTGCACCTGTGTCCCTTGATGACTGAGATACAAAACGGAATATGGTATTTTGTCTGATTTAAGACAGTTTTGCTGAGTTCTAGAGATGATAGGTCCAAGTGTATGTCCAGAAGTCTTTACTTGTACTGAGCCGCTGTATTTTACTGCTCTTGAATGAGGAAACAGCTTTAATTCTACTTTATTTTTTTTCCCCAAGCTAATACTTCTAATTTATGGTAGATGAGCTGGTCCTATAATTGTTTATATTTAGAGATATTTTGTAATGTGAGAAGCATAGTTGGGTTTTCTATTTATAGATGGCAAGTAACTTGTGTTTATTAGTATTAAGAAGTTTTATCACAGTCATTGGGGATTTGTAGCTTTTTGCTTGCACTGTGTGTGGATTTATTTGTTTATGTGATGTACTTAATATTGTAGGAAGGATTTTTCCCCTCCATGACTTACCCCAAGCCTTTTGATTATGTGAACATTACACACCCACTGTGTATGGGGAGTCTGAATTCCTTGTTTTCAGGGGGTATCTTCTGTGTTTCGTAAGAGCTGTGTTACTTTAAATGTAATTCTATGGCACTCCTTCCTCTAAAAAATGCGGGGAGGGGAGGATTCTCAGGGATGTATGCTGTTTGGATGAGATCTAGACTGTAGTTTAGATTTTCCCTTGTTATTCTGTTTGTCTCTGAATCTGGCACCTTAGCTAAGAGCTGGCATTTGTCCTGTGTTAACACCACTTATATCTCAGTATATTAGGGTAATACTGGCTGATGAGGAATACTGATTTTTTTTTTTTTTAATACTGCTTTTTTTGTTTTCATGCTAGAAATGCCATTCTGAATGTCCATTCAGTGTGTGTGGAATTTTCTCATGTATTTTGAGATAGGATTTTAAAATGCTCTCAGACGCTCTGAATTCTTACCATTACAAAAAACAAGACCTTTTTGTGCCACTGTTAGCAGCACACTCATAATCAATCATAACATTTGTTCACTGGGAAAATGTTTCCCCGATTACTGTTCTCACAAAACCGGATTTGTTAAAATTTCAAGCCAAATGGATCAGATATGGTTCAGTCTTGCATAAAATGATGTTTATGATCCTTAAAACAGAAGACCTTTCCAAATACCATTACTTCCTCAATACTAATAGCAGATAGGCCAGATAGACTTCAAATGGTGTTGTTTGCAGCCTGAACACTGTGGTATGGTACTACTGCACTAAAAAATAAGTTAAGCATGTTATCCTCCATGAAAAGAAGAAATATTGACCATTAATAACATCTCTTTTGCATTATTTTAAAATAAGAACTGGGATAGATCTTGTACATGGTGGGTATGTTTACCGTAAAAACATGAGTGAGCTGACAGTACTGCCCGTCTTGTTGGATTTTTATTGATGAAGAGGGCTGCTGCAGCCAGTCTGACCCGCTGTGGGTTTGTTTCTTTGGGAGGATTTCAGAGCTGCAGAGCTCAGCAGTCCTTTTTGCTTCTGGATGGGCAGCAGCTTGCCCCACAGCTCAGTGCTCTGCAGCAGGGCTGGCTGGCTGGCTGCTGAGCAAGGCTGCCTGGTCTCGAACAGACGTGGGGGATGATGCTGGGCTTAGATCTAAGAGAGGACTACATATGGCTGTGCTGATGAGGGGTTAAAAAAAAAAAAAAAAAAAAAAGAGGCCTGCTCAGATGTTACAGTTTGGCAGAGAATATTAAGATGTCTGCATTTGTACTCAGCAAGAAATAGAAAGGAACACTGTGGTTAACTTGAAAGCTGATGTTGTCAGACTCCCAGTGTTAAATGTGGTTCTTTTTTTCCAGCTATGTGTTCCCAAGATAAGCTGTCTTCTCCAATGTCTGGACTTGTGTGGATTACATTCCCCAAGCCAGTCAAAAAATCTGTTCCATTCTACTTTCATGAGGACTTGTTTGTATCTGCTCACACATGCAAATTCATGCTGTTTAATACAGTTTTCTGTGGCTTCTATAATTCCTCAAGTTAAAATGGTACCTGTAAAATGAATGAATTTGGAATCTCCTCATTAAATAAGCTACATGTCAGTGTTATTAGCCCTATCAATAGACAAAGATAAAAAAGAGTACACGTTTTATTGCTCCATAATGACATCGGTGCTTTGTCAAGGTGTGATGTCACCTTATTTACAGATAGAAAAACTACGCTTAGAGACAGCCTGCAACTACCCAGTGAGTTGGTGGTATAGCTGGAAACCAAGGCCTTCGGAATTTCCATCTCCTTAATGTGTGCTGCATGGTAATCCTAGGCCAGCGGATGCAAACCTAAGGACAACCATTTAATCTGGATGCTTACTTAAAACTGTTTGCTGAAGTGCACTTTATATCCACTTCCAGTTTTTTAATAATATTCCTTGGCACTAATTTATTTCTGATTTGGGTCCAGAGCAGTTGCAGATGATGTTGGGAACATCTGGACCTCAGCTTCAAGGAAGGGCTGTGGGAGGGTGTGGGTGTGGGGAGTGGTGCGAGGAGAACAACCTTCTAGGCCTTGTTATGAATGATTCACTTGTGTTAAGAAATGTCTTGTTGTTGTCGTCCCACCCAGATATGAGTACCACTGGGCAGATGGGACAAACATAAAGAAACCAATTAAGTGCTCTGCACCAAAGTACATTGATTACCTGATGACTTGGGTCCAGGATCAGCTGGATGATGAAACACTATTTCCTTCTAAAATAGGTAACGTAAACAAGTAACATTGAACAATCTATTTGGATTACGGTTGTACAGGAATATTCATGTCTTGTAGCACTGAAAGGTCTCCTAAATGACTCTCTGAGTAGGACAACTATAAAGGTAACTTTATGTACAGAAAGGCACTTTTATCTGTTAAGATAAAATTAATGTGTACGTGAACTCTGATCCCTGTGTTAATATTTTTAATAAACATCTGGCACAATTCTGAATGCAGGAGATATTGTTTCCACTTTAATAACTAGCCTTTCTGATCACATCTGAGGTTGTTAAGGTGGGTTGTTTCCTTGGAAATAAGTAGAAGGGTCTCTAAACCTTATAACCAGTAAATTAATGTGAACTAGCAGATTTTTGATGACGGAAAAACACTTAGAATCTGATTGCATCTTTGATCTTAAATGCATGATTTTTTTTTTCTTTTCAAATGAAGAGGTAAGATATGTATTTCTAAGTGGGTTTCTTTCAGAAGAGGAGGAGGAAAATAGTGAATAACCACTGGTTTTGAAACGACAACAAGAAGAAAATCCCGTTGGAGGCATGAAGGACTATTTGTTCTAAGCTCCTACTGGGCAATTTTCCAGTACAGTACTACTCATGGGCTCATGATCCATTGTGGAAAAAGGAAGGGAGATCTCTTAATCGCTTGTATTTTGTGAATAGTTTCTGAGGCATTTGACACATTGTCAATAAGCCTATTCAGAGAAACAGGACCACCTGTCAGAATCTAGTGGCGTTTGTTTTTACTTACAGTAAGCGGATATGCAAAGAAAACTGGTTAGTTTGGGAAGAAGTGACAGAAATCTAAATCTTTCCTGCTCAGTAGATGTGAGCACAGTGTTTTCACATACTGTGGCAGTTATTCTAGGGTAGAGTTCAGAGCTGGGGTAGGAGTCTGCTACTAAAAGGAATGATATTAAATACTTACAGCTTGTATTAAAGTGGTACTCAAAAGACTACATCAGCACTTGATCTTTCTCTGCAGCATGTATTTCTGTGAAGACTTTTTTTTTTTTAAATAGGATGTATTTAAGCAATTAAATATGAACTTTCCATGTGATGCAATAGCCAGCAAAGGGAATGTGATGTATATATAAGCAGGGGAAGCTTTACTAGAGCATGGAAATTGTGTTTCTAGTATTTGAAAGCATTATTGCGATCATGATTGGCCACCAGCATCCAGCTTTGGCTTTCACAAATTGGAAAGACTCCAGAAGAACTAAACTGACTGGGAAATCTGCTACGTGATGATAAGTTAGTCAGGTTTGATCTACTTAGTTGGTTGACAGATGTCTTTTTTTAGCCTGTGGATGTATTGGCTAAATAGATTATTGCTGTCAGTGACTTACACACTGACAGAGAACTACTGTTGAAACTGATTTTACGTGTCCTGGGTAATTTTCACTGAAATGACTGAAAGGGGCATGTGTCAGAGTTGCTCAGCAGCAGATAAGAAAGCAGTAGCTTCAGGCTAGGAGATGGTGACAAGCAGGATGGAAATGGATTCTCTTCATGAGGCATGGTAAAGCTGGAAGAGGGTGTTTTTTCTTCACTTAAGCCAAGGGAATTAAAAAAATGATTACTGATATTGAAGGGGAGTTTCAGCTACCTACACAAAGGTATCTGGTGTCACTTAGGGCACCCTGTGTTATCTCTGACACCTGCACAAGGGCCATCAGTGAGACTCAGAGCCTGCAGGAGGCTGCTTCTTACCTGCACTGCCACTCGGAGGCCAGGCAGATACTGAAAAGGCATATATGGTTGTATTGGATGCCTCTGTTTGGGCATCTGAATCCACCCACATGGGAAGAAGGTTCTTGATCAGAGAAGGTTCTCCAAGGAGCTATAAAGATGCATAACAAGACTTAGTAGCTGGAAGCTCTAGCTAGGTGGGTTCAGTGTAGAAATGTAGTCCAGTTCATCTTGGGATGCGTTCGTAACCCACTGGACTACTGGAGGGAGAGAGACCTCCCCTCTGGTCCTCTGATGAGCTTGTTGTTGTGTGTCAGTCAAAGTACAACATGTGATTTACAGACAGAATTGCTGAGTGAAATGAAAGGTATGGTTGGGTGCAAGAGATAAGGTTGGGTTATAATGGCTTTCAAAATGAACGAGCGTGGCATGGATATTTAAGCCATCTGTTTCCTTATGTCTAGGTGTACCGTTCCCAAAGAATTTCATGTCAGTGGCAAAGACGATTTTAAAGCGTCTCTTCAGAGTTTATGCTCACATTTATCACCAGCACTTTGATCCAGTGATCCAGCTACAAGAAGAGGCACATCTTAACACTTCTTTCAAGCACTTTATATTTTTCGTTCAGGTAAGTGTGGCAGGAACATTATGGTTAGGATTATAATCTGAAAAGGTAAGGTATGAAAAGAACACTCCTTCACGGCTGGTATGTTTGTAGGTGAGTAGACACCTCTAAGGCTCTAAGAGTGTCTCATTGTATTTGTAGCTATGTTTACTACTAGAAGTATTCAAGGAATTGAGAAGTTTTCAATGAAGTATTCTTTTGCTACCAAATTGGATACTGAACTTATCCAACTTGGATACTGAACTCTAATAGTTCACTACCAAATAATTAAATAGAACGGTAATCCCTTATAAAAGAAAGAGGGAGGACAGACTCTGAAAGTATTGATTAAAGACAGAAAAGAGTGTTCTTGCTACAAAACTGTATTTTTCTCCCTTCCCAGTCCAACAAGGCATCTTCTTGGCATGTTCCCCCCTCTTAAGTGGGGCAAAAAGGCTTTAGGCAGTTGAACTTTGCTATTCAGGTAATGACAGACAGGCGGAAAATGCTGTAGTGGTTAGTCCTGTACATGAGGAGCCTACTGCCAAATGGCTTCTGTCTGGATCACACTTCTTACCTGAGGTGCACAGATAAAACTCTGTATGTTTGTCTTTCCTCTCATCCCTATTACAGGAGTTCAACCTTATTGACAGAAGAGAGCTTGCACCACTTCAAGAACTGATTGAAAAACTCACCTCTAAGGACAGATAAAAGAAAGAGGATTTTTTGAAGTTACTTGTTTCTTTAAACAAGCGTGTGGTATTTTTTTTTTCTGTTCATTTGTTTTTTAAAAACAAAAGAAAAACCTGTGCTTTTATTCCTGACAGCCAAGATCTACTCTCTGTGCTTTTATTAGGGGAAATCTTTTGTCTGTTAGTGACATGCGGTAAATAGCTTTTTTTTTTTGATAGTTGCTATTCATTGTGGAATTTTAGCAGGTGCTCAGTGTTTGCAAAGGAAACATGCTTGGTTGGGGGGTTTGACTCTGCTGGTGGATGGGTTCTGTATTGTGTCAATGGTAGCCCATTCTGGTGAAGTCCCTAAAAGACTTCCTTATGTTCTCTAAGTGCCTTGGCAGACTCACTTCTGAGGTGCAAAGCACATACAATACTGAACATTGCTGGAAACAGAAAATACGAACTAACACCCAGGACACTTACTGATACTTGTTTTAGAAAAAAAAAAAAAAATATATATATATAAGTACTTACACTAAAAAAAGCCATAACTTACTTAAATCAATGATCTCCAGCTTTTAATACAAATACTTTTCTTATTTTTTTAGAGAGATTAATATAGATTTTTCAAAACTAGATATTTCATATTATAAAAAGTGATGATGAAGCTCAACTTGCCAAATCAAAATGATGAAGGTGGTGTCAAAATTACAGAGAACCTGTGGTTAGCAAATAGTTAATGTCTGTTGCACTGGTTTTTGCTTTTCATAGTTGCTTTTTTTTTTTTTTTTTTTAAAAAAGGGAAAAAAATACCAGCTCAAGTCAGGCACTTTTGTTTAGTTTCCTAGCATTTGCCAAAATGAACAAGTGAACAGTTTGCACAACTACAGTTAGAGACGACGGTCAATGTCAAGTACTCTGGGGTAATACTAAGGAAATCCTGCCTTGAAAAATAACTAATAAGGTGATGCTTCTAAGTGAAGAATAAAAAGCCTGGCTCTGTGGAGGAGCTCTGATGATCAGTGTTTTCTGTGGTAGAGAATGTATCTTGGAGGGAAGATAATTTTGTGAACCACTTAAGATTTCTATTAGCACAGTAGTGTTTTCCCCCTTTTAAAATGGCTATCCATCTCCAAAGAACTGTAGAACTTGGAAAAAATAATTGGAACATACCAGTGGTTTGTAATTTGCTAAGTGCATCTTTTGTTTCTGAGAAAAACTAACCAAAATGTGTCCTTCTCCCATCTGTGTTAGTCTCTCTGCCTTTCTAGCCTTCTGTTGTCTCAAGCCAGGCACGAGAATCACTTCTGACAAGTTAACTTCTGGGCTGACTCACAGACAATGGCTTGGAAATCTCTGCTGCAACTATATCACAGTCTGATTTCCCATTGCCCATATGACTCTCTTGTTCATTTATGGGTCTTGTCAAAGCTGTTGTATTTTGGATACAAAGAAGGCTGCACAAGATTCTGCATTGTGCTATCCCATGATGTCACTGGTTGCCAAACATAATGCGCTAGTTGGTTAACATTGCCAGGCTTTGCTAGATTGTGACTCTGCTAATAGCAAACACCATTTCTAGACCTGAATAATGTGAATGCGTCAGCTGAGCTGTGTGTACTACTAGAGTGACTCTTAGACCTCAAAAATTTACAGGTGAAGCCAAGGTTGTCATATGGCAGAAAAGTTGAGCATGTGCTTTGTGCACCTCTGCTTGACAGAAAACAGCAGCCTGCAAAATATATCAGTGGCCATTACTATAGCCAGATAAGAAATATTTAAGCACAATAACAAATACATGTTCATTTTAGTGACTAGAGTCATTGCTTTTGAGTTAAAACAGTATATTTCAGAATCATTTATGATGTACTTTAAGAACAATGTTGTTCTTCAGCGGGGTTTAAATTTAAAGCTCTGTTACTTCTGTCTCTTTTTCTCACCAGGCTTGAGAACAATTAAGAAGACCTAGTACTGAACTAGAGAAGTGGCCTTGTGTGCTCATTTTGCAGCTTTGCATTTAGAAATGGAAACTGGTTGTCATCTTGTAGAGTATTAAGGAGTAATCATGCAATAATGTTCATAGTAAATTTAGGTTTGGTTACAGTTTATAGTAGATACACAAACTGCTTGCAAAACAGCTGCAGTTTAGCCCATGTATTTCAGACAGTCCTTGAGTTCATTAGAAGCTTCACTGAAGTTCAAAAAATTATAGAATATGATTTGGCTCCTTTGCAGCTCAAGGTCATTGTCCAGTAGAAGCTGCTTATAAGTTAAGGACATGAGAAAACTTCACTTACTCTGCTTCAGCTTTTTATGTCACACAGAATGAAGACATTTTCGTAATGTGTGAGTATGGAAGGATAGTGTGTGATTTTTCTTAACATTGAGAATTGAGATTGGATTGCGCACAGTCCACACTGGAAGGATGAGGGGGATCATGCTGATGATGCAAAGAGAGCTTTCTCTCAAACACTTTGACAAACTCCTAGCTTAAGAAAGGTACAATAAGGTCTTATCCCTTCTCAGCCAATAACAATCTTGACTCTGCCATGTGTGTACACGTACCTGGGGAGAAAAAGAGAAGAGGTGCCTAGTGTGGTACCTCTTCAGCAAGCTGGGGGATAGAAAAAATGTGCACAATATAAGAAAACCAAAGGCAAAAGCAAACAAGAAGCACAATTTCCTTTCCTTTGGCATGTCACTCATGGCTGCAGTACTCACCCCAATGCTTTTGTCCGATTTGCTGTTCATAGGACATACCTGGTCTGGCCAACCTTCCCCGGGAAATTTGGTTGGCCAGTGGAAGACTCAGTCAGCAGTGTAACATCTAAATGCTGCTGTCAGGGGATGAGTGACATGCTGATAAGAAAGAAGGAGCTCCTAGGGGCAGAATGTGTTGGGTTGTGCAAGTACCACCCTGTTTGACAGTTGCAGGAAGAGTCCTCCCATGTATGACTCGTTTTTGTTGCTGTATGGTACATTCAGCAAGCTAGCTGAGAATGCAGTGCTTGTAAGGATCATGTGCATCATCCACGACATCTTTTCAACTGCAGAGTTGTTTTTAACTGAGTGGAATCCTGGCATCTGATCTGGACATGACTGTGAGCCTAGCTGGGCAGCGGTAGAATTGCAGTGCTAGCTCTGAGCAGAGGGCTGGAGGGCTCTTTTAGTTCAGGACTGAACAACACAAAAGACTAACATCACTGCAGAGTTACAGAGGTAGAGAGCATCCACGTGACTATGCAAAAGCAGCCTAGCTCCTGAAGTGCACTATTTTAAAGGGACTTCAGTCATGCAGGAAGCTGGATTTAGAATGTGGTCTTGCACACACAGCCTTTTATGCATACTTCTGTCAGAGAAGTGTTTAATGACTGAAATTTTCAAGCTTGAGAGGAAGATAGGCATCCAGCTACAGAGGCGTGAAGAGTGCTGCAGATGCAGTTTGATTTTAGAAGTCTTATAAACTTACCAGTGAAAACTGCTTTGCTGAGTTGAGTCAGTGCTGCTCAGTAGGCTGTGGTGTACATTCTCTATGCTGATAATGCTTACTGGAGCCTTTCAACCAGTGCTGGTGCTCGTGTTATCAGTGCAGCAAGAGCAGAGTGGCACAAGTCTGCACCAAGGCACTAAACAGGAGATGTTCTCCATTAGATTTAAAGCTGTTCTATTGGTTTGGTGTCATATACAAGCATGAAATTCAAAAGAAATTTAAAAGTGAGGATTTGCTTTGATTGATGCCACTGCAGTTGCTCACCTCATTTTTGGCAGACTTCTACTCTGGACTATTTTTTTTTTTTTCTTTGGAACACCAAATTCTAGAAATTCAGAGGTATCTGCTGCAGTTCCTTGAATCAGATTTTGAATGTATTATGTAAAATATTAGTCTTAAAGGGATAGTTTACTTTTTATATTTAGTGTCTGGTAGTAAAAAGATTTTTACAGAATAGTTTCTGAGCATGTAATAAAAGCTTGGAGATCTTGATTTGTCTGACAGC
Source organism: Penelope pileata (assembly GCA_013396635.1). Lineage (NCBI taxonomy): Eukaryota > Metazoa > Chordata > Aves > Galliformes > Cracidae > Penelope > Penelope pileata. The sequence continues at coordinate 1,124,089 of WBMW01004452.1, read as the reverse complement.
TGTATGAACACGTTTTTTAATTACACAACACTTGAAAGTAACAACCTTAAAGATATGTATGCAGTGTTTGGGATTCAGCCGTATGCTGTTTCTGTTTGCAGCTTTTAATTGTTTTTTTGCTTCAAAAAGGTGTGGGACCAGAAGTTCATGTGTGTTTACACTTTTGAAGTAAGGGCACATCCAAATGCTACGCAAAAGTCATGTTTTACAGGAGGAATCTGAATAGATTGAATGTGTTTATAAAACAGTGCATTGTCTGGGGGGAGGACACCTCCCACCCACAAGTAAAACCCAGAGACATGAACCCTGAAGAAAACCTGCTGCTTTAGGCCCATGTTACAAATGGACTCTGTTACGTGTCACGAGCGCTTTGAAACAAAACCTTTCTGCTTCGCTGTCCCTGGGAGCAGAAGGTGCTGAGGGGCCGCCGGTGCTTGCTGAGGCCTTCCAGTCAGTGATGTCCTTAAACTCTGCTGTTGGGGGTGTCCTTCAGCTACCAGCGTGTTTGGACGTGTCAGTGATGTGGGTGTAACTTCAGGAGGTCATCTACCTCGAGGTGGTATGGGGCAAACTGTTCAGCTAATTGCATTCGGCCACCGTTGCCAGTGTGGACGCTGTGGAGATGGTGTTGGGTATATTGTGCTTGCGGTCTTTCGTATTCAAGTCAGGGATACGAGTCAGTTGTGCAAACAGAAAATAAAAATGCCACATTCTGCTGTTGCAGGTAGCTGGGTGGTAGCTGAGAAGAGAAAACAGGTTTCAAAGGGCTGACAGTCCATCTGCAAGTACCAAGTTTCTTTTACTGCTTACTATGCAATATAGGGTTTAGAACTTTAGCTTTTACTTCCAGCTATAGAGGAGCACTGTCCTTACTCAGTATTTAGGACTGAACACTGCTCTCTTCCTGACACTCCTGTAACAGGTAGAGGATACCTATCTGCTGCTATGGGCTTCACCTGCCTTCACATTGCTCCTTTCTGTTTCTTGCCTCCTCTGTTCTCTTGAGCCGTGAGACAATTTTATTACAAACACATCCCTTTTGGGTAGCTGTTCTTTTTCGTACCAGCCTCTCTCCCCTCCCTCCCTGCCAGAGTGCTACCTTAGTGTATATAAACCACTCCCGTTCAGTTGGACTGTTCAGAAGGGTGCAGCACAAATACAGACTCCTTTTCTTTCACTACAAGATTCACTCTGAATCTTGTTTCCTTCACTGCTCATTTTTTTTTTTCCTTTCCCAGCTGCACTGCTAAAACCACTAGTGTTCTCAGAATGCCTGTCCTCTTTTCCTGGATATCTTCCCTTGCAATATGGGACTAACGTTGGTCTTCAGAACTGTTAAACCTCCTGCTGTCCCGCTTTCCTTTCTGCTTCCTTCTTACCAGGTTAAGATTGCAGTCTAGGTAACTACCAGGTCGTTTTTGTTTTAGAAACAAATTCCCCGGATTGTTCATAGGATACTGTATTTTTAGGGGAGATTGATTTTTATAGCCACTGAACTATACTCATTATTTTTGTACGTTTGCAACGCGTGGCATTTTTCAGAGACGTGGTCTCCGAGGGAGCGCGGTGCTGTGCCGCAGTGCCAAGCACGGGGCCTCTGCCGCAGTGAGAGTGAGGGAGGTTTCAGCAAAAGGCAAAAAAAAGTTAAATAATACAGCAGCAACACTAACCTTCCCTCCTGCTTTAGAATCCTACAAAGTACGGTGTGAAACGGGGGGTGCGAGAGGAGCGCCCTCCCCGTGAGCTCAGTGCCAATGGCGCCGCTGTTCCCGGCTGCGATGGCCGGGAACACGAGTGGAATGTCTGAAAATGTGCAGCGTGTTTATCGGAGAGTTGTACATACTGTATACAGACTGTTGTATGTGACGGGACAAAATATTTAAATTCTAGGGTTTTTCAACAAGAAGCTGAAGGCTGTTTATAAGAGAAAATAAATAGCTATGTTTGACCATGGCTGTCTTTGTTTGTTTGTTTGTTTCCTTGAACTCGTTTCTAAGTTTCCTAAGAAAGGACTTCCCGCACCACACACGGACGCGCCCCGCCTGCACCCTGCGGCCGCTCGCGGGCGCCGCCGTGACGTCAGGGACCCTCTGGGGCGAGAGCGGGCGCGCGGCAAATTCGAACGCGAGCGCGGGCCGGGCGCGAGCGCGGCGGCGGAAGGGGCGACGGTTATTTCCGTTGCGTCCGTTACCGGCTGGCGCGAGCGCGGCGCGCGCGTCTCCTCAGCTCCATGGCGACTCCCCCGAAGCGCGGGCGGCTGGAGGGCAGGGTGAAGAAGGTCGCTGTCGAGGGCAACATCGGTGAGTGAGGAGTGAGGGCTGAGGGGAGCGGGGAGGTGGCTCGGCGGGGCTCCTCCGCCATCGCGGCGCGTGCCCGGCCCGGCGGGCGGGTTCGGTCAAGATGGGGAGCGTGAGGCGGGCGGGTGAGCTGACGCGATGGCGTGAGGAGCCGGGCGCTGGCACCGTGAGGATTAATGCTGAAAAAATCGCGACTTTTTGAAGAAAAAAGCGAAGATTCCTGTTATGTTTTTTTTTTTTTTTTTTAATTTATTCGTGCCTCTGAGGGTTTATATAAGGCTTGGGTATGGCTTCTCCAGGTGCCTCTCGAGGTTTGTGACGTGCAACAACCCGTGTAAATGCGGACCGTCGGGTCAAACCCGAAGCGCTCGGTGCCTCTCTCAGTGAACAGGAGGAACCCGTTCAGCTCGTGTGAAGTTACCGCTTTCACACGGCGCTGCTCTCCTTCCAGGAGGCTGCCCTTAACACCGCGGTGGGAGGGCTGCCAGCCGGTGCTTGGCCTCGCCGGTGTGAGCATCTCTCCTTCACATCTTCTGAGCATTCTTCCAGCCGGGGGCAGGCCGGTGGCTTCTCTGCCGTGTTTTCATTTGAGAAGCCATTACTTCTGCTTTGGTTTTTTTTTTTTTTTTTTTTTTTTTTTTTACCNTTTTTTGGGTTTTTTTTTTTTTTGGTCTAAAATAGTGACTGCAATCACTTTGTGCCCTGAGAGTGGACCACTCATCAAGTGTAACTTTTTAGATCGTAGAATCACAGAACTATAGAATCTCAGAATGGTTTGGGTTGGGAGGGACCTTAGGACCTTAAAGCCCACCCAGTTCCAACCCCCTGCCATGGGCTGGTTGCCACCCACCAGATCAGGCTGTGCAGGGCCCAACCAACCTGGCCTTGAGCACCTCCAGGGATGGGGCACCCACAGCTTCTCTGGGCAGCTGTGCCAGGGCCTCACCTCCCTCTGAGTAAACAATTTCCCCCTGACATCTAACTTAAATCTGCCCCCTTTCAGTTTAAAGCCATTCCTCTTTGTCCTATCACTGTCTGCTTGTGTAAAAAGTCATTTTCCCTTCTGTTTGCAAGTTCCCTAGATAATTAATATAGCAATCATTAACTGATTTGATATGGATGTTATAAGGATTAACAGAACAAAAAGAAAAAGGTTTTAATTCGTTGATGATTTGTGATGCACTGTGGTCTCTGAATCGTGTTTGTCATGAAACCAAACGTATGTGGGTGTGGGACACTCATTTATACTACTTGAAACCAGTTGTCTAGCTACTAAAGGATGATAATATCGGTATTTTCTGATGCTGTTCTTCCTGAGTGTGGGTTTTTTTTTCCTACAGCTGCAGGGAAATCAACATTTGTGAATATTCTCAAACAAGCTGATGAGGAATGGGAAGTTGTTCCTGAGCCTGTAGCTAGATGGTGCAATGTTCAACAAAACTCTGAGGAGGATTGTGAGGTATGGTAAAAGAAACTGAGCTGAAACTTCTTTTTAAAGGCTGGTTTACCGTTTTTCTAATAGCAGACTTAGCGATCTCCTGGAAAAACAGGCATTTTAGAAAATCCGTGTAGTAACATCTTTTTCACTGATTATTATGGTATCATTTGGGTTCTTTTTGTATCTCTTCGTGCTGATTTAGGCGAGTTAGGGGTTGTGGTCTTCAGATGGTTTGTTGTCAGACCTTCTAGTTCACCTGGTGTACTATGGGATCAGTGGCGTTCAGCATCAGGGTGTAGGCTGTAAAAGCGATAAAAGCCTGTTCTCCTTTACAGACAAAAACAAGAGATGGAAAAAAGTTATGCGGGAGCTTCATCCTTGAAAACAGTTGATCACAAATGTGTACGTACTGCCAAAAAGCGATGACTTGAATAAGGTATAACTGTGACGCAAGGGATGTGTTTTTCTGCTAAGACAGGTCTTACAGAAGCTCAGTAGAGAGAGATCATCAAGTTTTTCTTTGAGTTGAACATCTGATTGCAGCTCCATACATTCCTTTTGAAAATTTGCAGGTAATGTGTTTCCATTGACTGAAAATGGAGTCACAAATGAACCAAAAAATTAATGATTTCTCTGCAATCTTGAAACCTATTCTCAATTCCTTTATCAAAACAGAAAGTAAGGCTGCATATTTTTCACTGTTCACAGGACTGTGTTTCGGCAATGTCTCAAAATGTGTAAAATTATTTGTTATAACATGATACTGCACCGTGCTCCCCCACTGTGTCCTAGCTGCAGCTCAGGCAGTGCTCGTTGCCAAGTGATGGGTGCAGGCCCATCATTACCCCTGAAGTTGGACCTAAAAATTGCTCTTTTCTGCAGTGCAGATGGTTTAAAGAAACATCACATTATATATATGACTCCTAAAGTTAGTCAGGAAGTACTTTAAGAAAAGAAACATTCTAAAGACGAGATACTGTGCGTGTTAAGCTGTTTGTGCGTGTGTCTGTGGATAGCTCTTAGTCTCGTGTGTGTTGTCAGTCGTTTGTCATATTCTCCTTGCTGTCTGATTCATGCAGTAGCAGCAGCTGCTGCTGTAGAACAGCAGTGCTGAATACCGGTTACGATCCTATTAAGGTAGGTGTTGTCCCGTGTAAACAGTAGGCTTTTTCTTGTGTTTATTTTTTTTTCTCCTTTTTCCTTACCTTTTCTGAAAATAATCATCAGCATTCAGGATCTTGAATGCTTTTTTAATATGCTTTAATACAAGAAAATATAGCTTCACTTCTTCATCTTTATTAAAGTTTGTTGTCCTTCCACTGTCCCAAGAAAAGCCCAGAATTGGTGAGTTCATCTTTGCTCATGTTTACAGAAAGAGGTATGTTTTATTGCTTTTGTAGTTATTAGTTCTCAAGAAAGCCACATTGTGACTTGAAATACTGATGACTCAGTTCTACATTTCTTAATATGGTGTTTTCCAAGGATTTTGAAATCTTTTCCAGAATGTAGGTCTTTCACTTCTTACTGGTGAAATTGATATGTAAGGGCCTCATGATTTGTGAAAGGTCGCTGTAGCTGCAGCTACTCTGGTTGGTTAGAGTGTGAGGGTATGTCTTGGGCAGCAGAGCCAGGCTGTTGTCCCAAGCAGACTTCAGCCCTGTGCTGGGTAGGTCTCTCCAAGCAGTCCCTGGGCATGGTTCAGGCAGTAGGATAGCCTTGGGTCTGTGCCAAGAGGGCACTGAATGTAGATAGCTCCTTCTCCAGGCTTAGAAGGTTTAGTGTAGTTGATACTGATTGTGTCACATGGTCTCGTCGTCAGGGGGTGGTGCTAGGCACGTTTAATTTACTAGTGTAGGTATGGTTGCAGGACATTAGTGATGAGGATAAAGCGTGAAATTGAATTTACCTGCTGTCTGTTAAGACTTGACCTCTAACACCAAGTCCAAATATTGAGATTTTTTCAAACATCTGGGGATAGTGTAGCAAAAAGATTCGGTCAGAAGCAATCATCTTTGATAGATAATGTTGTCAGGTAAAGGTGAAGCATGCAGCTTTCACTTTCGATAACTGAGTGGCTGCCTCGAGGTGTTTGAGCAGCATTCTGTGGGCTGAGGGATATCTTTGGCCTGGAGGTTGTTCTGAACCTCCCAAGTAAGATGAGAACATCTTAAGATGCTGCATCAGCAGCTGTTATCATACTTGCACTGTAATTATTGAACTGTAATACATGGGAAAACAAAAATAGCTCAACTTCAGAATTAAACTTATACTGGTCAGAATGAACGGAGTGGGGATTTTTCCACAATGTCATTGACTTTTTGTACTGATATGTTCTTGTTCCTTTGTTAATGATTTTAAATAATGATCAAAGTGTTGGTGTTTTTGTTTGTTTGTTGTTTTTGTTTCTTGTACTTGAGCATTTTAACACTCTACATTGCAGAATGTTCAGTTTGATGCAGCAGGGGAAGTAACGTTACTGTTATTTATGCTTTGGATGCAAATAGGGTTAAGAGGTAAATGATGCAATTATAAACCTGAAATAAAGGCTGAATGGAGTTAGACGCAGTTTAATGTAGTAGAGCAATTGTGTTTTAGCTTAATATTGTAGCTTCCCAACTTCTAAAGGGTTACTGTATTTGTTTAAAAACAGGAGCTGACTACGTCCCAGAAGAGTGGTGGAAATGTGCTTCAGATGATGTATGAGAAACCAGAGAGGTGGTCTTTCACTTTCCAGATGTATGCCTGCCTCAGCAGGATTCGAGCTCAGCTCAAATCCCTTGATGGCAAACTCAGAGAGGCTGAAAATCCTGTGGTGTTCTTTGAGAGATCTGTCTACAGTGACAGGTATGTTGGAGTTAAGTCCTTCAAGTGAAGAGCAAAAGCTTCCTAAATAAAACATAGAAATAAATAAAAAGTTGAGCAGGCCTGAGTTTTGTCATTGCTTTCATCTTAATTTTGATGCAGGTGAATCACAAGAATATCATTAAGTGGCGTGTTAGCATTCTCTTGTTCATTTTTGACAATGAAGTAATTTTACTGATTTGAGGATTATCATAGGTTGCCCTGAAAGTAATACCTCCTATTTATTTCTGTGGAAACTACCACGCGTACAGAGAGCACAATAACACTGTTGGATAGAGCACATTCTCAGCTGCAAAATGCTCTTTTTTTATCACAGTCACCACCAGTAGCTGTGCATTTTTGCCAGGAATGAAGAAGAGCCTACATGCTGCACTCACAACAATCTGTAACAGCAGAGATGCCCCACTGTTGCTACTGCTGAAATGCACCACCACCCCTCACTGTGCTCACATCCACTGTTTGGTCTCCAGAAACATTCAGCAAGTGTTGATAAATGTCAATGGGTGCCATTTTTTCGTCATGAAGGAATTCAGTTCCACACCTTTGCTTTTTATGCGCTTCCATGTCAGACGCCATTTTGTCAGACTGCCCCTCTGCTGCCATCTGTCGCATGGCCACAAAATAGATTGGAATATTGGTGGGAAGGTTCAGCCTCTGCTGCCATACCACCAACATCTGCCTCTGACATCGTGGGCCAATACAATAAAATAGGAGGCATTATTTCCAGAGCAGCCCTCATATAACCTTGTTGTATAACCTCAATTAACTATTTCTTATTCTTTCTGGGTAGGTCTTTTATGGTTTGTGCATGCACATTTTATTTTAAAGAAAAGAGAGGAACAGGCATCAAGAAGAGCCAAGAGCAATTTCTTTGGTTTGTTTTTGCTTGCTTTTGTTTTCTTTGATGCGTCATGAACAAGATGGGGCTGTTTCATGTTGCCGTACCTCTCAGTTTCTCGTTTCAGAAGGCTAGATTCGATCGCTGAACTCTATCATGTAATCCTTAAGGGTTTACTGTGTTATGATTTATTGCAACTACAACAGTGTTTCAGTGACTTGTGAATTATTGCTGAACAGGTACCTGAGCTGCAAATGTTCCTGCTCTTTGTGGACGCTGCGGTGGACAGCTGCAATGGACAGAGTTACAGGATGAGGAAACCAGCTGTTTATTTCCAGTCCAAGTGTACATAAAAGTTACAAAATTACTGTGTTCAGCTTACCTAGTCACTGCCTCATGCTTCAGGCAAGGTGATAACTGTATTCAAGCTTAGTTTTGTTTACAGAAATATTTTGTGTTCACAGATACATCTTTGCAGCTAATTTATACGAGTCCGATTGCATGAATGAAACTGAATGGACTATTTACCAAGACTGGCATGACTGGCTGAATAAGCAGTTTGGTCAAAGCCTTGCACTGGATGGCATTATTTATCTCAGAGCCACTCCTGAGGTAAGGAATAAAAATTTATGACTGTAGAGGGAGTACACATTCTATTCCTTGCCGGTGAAATGTGGTCTTTGTTTATGCCCCCACAGTATTTTACTTTTTCCCTTTGGAAAAGTAAAAGTTTTAACTATGATTCTAAGATTTTTTTTTTTAACAACTAAGGAGCAATATCCTTGTAAGCAATTCTGGTAAGATCATAGTTCTGTGTTATAGAATCTCACTGTATCTTTGTTTTAGGGATTGCTTTCAGTGTCTAAGACAAACAGTTGAGCAGTTCACCTTGAAATTTCATTTTTTTCAATATATTGAGCTACACTTAACTTTCACTGTGAGAATCACAGAATTGCAGGGATTGGAAGGGACCTCTAGAGGTCATCAAATCCTGATGGTTAGAGTTCAAGTCAGATTGTAGTAGTCTCCTGGAAAATGTAATACTTAAATTATTTCTAATAAAGTCAGGAAATAATAAGTGTTCTTAGAAGTCTGTATATTTATAAATAAAATGTGATGATAATGGTTTAATTATAAAAGTAGGATGTTTATGTGATGAAGAAGCCAGAAAGTACCATTGGTAATAAAATGGATGAAAAGTACAACATTACCTATAGGAAATTCACTGTGACTGAATAATTTGTAGTCAGTTCCCTAGCAGGTGTGGGGTGTGTGTTTGTGAAGCCCATTGATCAGGAGCAATGGAGCTAGGCTAGGTGAGTGCATTTGCTTGATGTGATGCTTCAGTACAATGCTTTTGGTGTTTGGGTGTCTAAAAGGTAACTTTTAGAAGGTAATTTTAAAAGAAGGTAACATAATAAATGCAGGTCTTGAGTATGAAACTTGCACAAGAGGAGAAAAAATGTGTTTAAAAAAGCTCTAATTGCATTGACTAACTTACAGGTCACTTCCATACTTCTTATCTTCCAACTTTCATGCTTTCAATTTTTGTTGTTGTGATAAACAACTCTAATGTAACATGCTAGAGTTCCTGTGAAGGCTTTTTTCCTAGCCCTCACTGTTGAGGCCTTTCTTTTTTTCCCCTTTGGTTCAAGAATGTATATTTTCTTTACAAAATAGTTCAAAAGAATTTTTGTCGTCTTGGTATGGAGGCTTTGCGTGTATTCAGGTCAGAAATGAGGTATTGCATTCAAAAACTGAGTTCTTTAGTGCCAGAAATACATCATGAGACTTTGGAATGCCATTCTGTAATGCCATATGGATATTTGTCTTATTTTTCCATGCAATACGCTGGTCTTCTTCCTTCTTTCAATAAAAGCTTATTTGAGACATTTCTTGTAGTGGAGAAAAAATGCAGTACATCTCCTTGGCTCCTTCTTTCATTTTGAATGTAGTCAGTGGGCTCCATCAGCTGAGCATGGAGCAATGTTTCTATGCCTCTAAGGTATTTGTAGCAAATTGAATATTCACTTTTGGTACATTTAGCACAGTAGGAAAGTTTGGCAAAAGAAAAAAAAACAAAAAATTAAAACCCAGCAAACTAGACTTCGTCTGCATGTCTGCAAAAACAACCAATCCTTTCTCTTTTTAATTTTGTGTTTAGAAATGCTTAAATAGAATTTACTTGCGTGGAAGAGACGAAGAACAAGAAATTCCCATTGAATATCTGGAGAAGCTTCACTACAAGCATGAAAGCTGGCTTCAGCATAGGACACTGCGGTAGGATTTGTTTAACAAGTGCTTTAGGATGGATAACTCTTTTTAAGGATGTCCCATAATGCTTTTTCTGCCCATGAAACTTCAGCTTGCCCTTAGGTACATAAAGTTAAACCCCATGAATATTTCTATGTACATTTCCCTAGTGGCATTGTCTTTATGACATGTTAATTATTGCTGGGACATGCAATGTGCCTTCAGTTCTTATCATGTAGACTTCTGAATAGCTGATGATTCAGCTGAATTTGTTCTAATACCTGATTTAATTGATCTTGAGGTGCTGGGGAAACAGCCTGTTCAGGGATCAATAATGTATAGTGTAGCTCCTAGGACACGTTTAAGCTTCTTTCTTAATATTCAGAAATCATAGCTGTAATTTAAATGTGCAGTTCTTTTTTGTGTATTCTTAACAATAAAAATTGGTAGAGTTGCATAATGCATACTTTTTTGCAGTAAGTAATATTTTCTGTGTTCCTATTCCAATACAGAACGAATTTTGAATATCTACAGGAAATACCTATTTTAACATTAGATGTTAACGAAGACTTCAAAGGCAAAAAGGACAGATATGATCACATGACTGAAAAGGTAAAAATCTGATGAAACAGAACACACTGATTACTTACGTCACTTGCAAACCTGTCAAAATGAATTCAGGATACTTATTCATTAAAAAGTTTGTGGTGTTCTTTGAAGTCAGACTGGTCTTCAAACTTCTGTTTCTCTGTGTAATTTCCAACATAAGTTTTCCATTTGGAAAAAAAGAAAAAAAAATCCAGGCTTATTTGAGAAAACTTTGACAGGTGGCTTTGCTCGCAAATATAATGCCTGCTTTACATAGCACCCAACTATTTAAACGAACTGTCACTTGCAACACCCTGCTTATAACACTGTGCAAGTATCCTGAGAAACATCATAGAGGTGGGAGAGGATGGAAGCGGGTAGCTGCTGAGAGAGAAAGCAAACTACGCGTCTAAGTCAGACATCTAGGGTAAAGTCTTCCCTGTGTTATGTGTAAGCACGTCTAACCTGGAGTGTTATGGAGTGCTGGTCAGTGGAAGAATTTTGGTTCCAGGTACTGTGAGAATACAATACAAAACTATTAAAACAGAAAAGGGAAGGATAAATTTACTGAACTTGGACCCAAGTTTTGATGCAAAGCAGTGAGTCGATGGAAAAATATTTTAGGTTTTGTATATTTTTCTAGCTAAATGAAAATGAGTATAGGCTATCCTTCTGTCTCCTGATAAGTCTCATAATAAGGGACTGTACAACTAATGCAATGAGAGGCATTCTTTGCTCTGAAAATAATATCTTTCACTGTAAAATCATCCTTTAAAATATTTAAGGCATGGGGTTATGTTCAATTCGGATAATGAACAGCCTTCTGTCTTGCTGCAATACTGCTTAGTTCTGCTCTTGTCTGTTAAATTGGCAGTACCGTTAAAGCTTTTCCTTTCAGTTGTATTTTTTAGTGTTATTCAAAACCCTCTCAAGAGCAGTGATCTGAAAATTCAGAGAGCAGTTTTCAAATATGACTTACTTTATTTCGGAACTAATGCAGAATCTAAATCGAAATTACTTTTTAATTTTATTTGAAGGCATATAGAAAAGAACCTCTGTCTACTTAGTAAGAAAGGAATTTGAATTGAGATTTCTCTTTGCCTGAAGAAGATCTAATACACAAATACATTTTGAAGTTAGGCCAAACCATCATGCTGTCTCTGCATTTGAACAGCTCAGGTGTCTGATAGTTGAATCATGATGAGATTCAGCTGAGGACAACTTGATGTATTTGAGTAGTTGCAGTGAGTTACAGCCCTTTGCAATGGTAAGTGCACATTTTTCCATTCTTTGGCAGTAACTACTTTATATCACAGAAAAGCAACTTTGTCCTTTGATCTCAGTTTATCCAGCAAGAAGTAGAACTGTTCACCTGATTAAAACTAGCCTTTATCATATTTGCTCTTTTAAAGCTTGTTAATTGATGCAATGACTGATCATCCCAGCTGTGGAGTTGAACTTTCCATCTGCACCAAGAATCAAGGCCAGGCTCAGGCAACTAAGTAGGGATTTCAGAGGAGTTTAGTCCTAGTCCTGTGAGGCTGTTAGGTTATCTGGGAACAGCCTCCACTGGCCTTGTTTGGGTTTTTTTATTTTTTTTTTTGGTATTTCCCAGGCATTATCCCACAACTGCTACACTCCCCCTGAAGCTGGGTGCTTTGGCCTCTAATGTATGCTTATGGGTTTTGGGTGCCCACTGGACATGTGTTTCCTGCTCTTCTCTTCTGCAATGCTCACTTTCAAAGACCAGTCTCAAAGCAGAGCCTACTGTGCAAATCATTCGATAAGGTTCCTCATGCAGCATTACTGCTGCTACTATCTAAAATAGAGGATGGCGATCTCATGATAGCCTTCTAGTTAGAATTTTGGCACAAATTTGTTCTATCCCCTTTGCTACATGAAAGGATTTGACCTCTTTTTCTACCTCAAGCCCTGAAGTAGGAAAGGAACGGTCACAACTGTAGAATGTGATCCAAGATCTGTTTCCATTTCACATCAGGAATTTGGACAACATATTAGGACAAAACGTTTACAGATGTGCTCCATGTATGAACACTTCTGCCGATAGAGTAATACCATGTTCTCTAGTGAATTATTGATTCTTCTTTATACAGTAGTCTCGTTTGAGTGGATGGAGAGGAAAATGCTCCTAGTTCTAGCTGTATCACAGTGTAGTTGCTACCATGTTCTAGAATCTCTTGAGAGATGAAAGTTTTGTCCGTAGACACTGGATTCCTTGAGTCCTGTAATGTCTGTTTGTTACATTTTAAAAAAGGTTGCCTGGCCTTCACTGCTACCTCTTACATCTCTGCTTTATCTTGGGGGTGAGGGGTGGTGCCTGCGCAATAAAAAGGCATGCAAACCTGTCATAAGAGTGCTCTCAGTACACTGTCTTCCTGCAGCCTTTGCTAGTGACCTGAATTTAGGTTGTCGTTGTCTGAAATGCACTTCTAGGCATGCTGCTAGCCTGCTGCTTGGCCTGCCGCCTGCTTTTGATCCAGTTCTTGTGCAATTGTATGGATTATTTGAGGTGCTGTACTGGATCTTGATACTCTGAATAGAATCCATAGGCCTGCGACCCATGGTTCTACATGCTATCTTGTGGGCCAGAGCTTCAGTATTGATTTTTAGATAACTGTAGCCATTTGATCCATTTTTCAACACATGACATCGAATTTAACATTAGCAGGAATATTGATGGTATTGTTCTACAGTATCACATCTTTTTGAGGGATGGTTTTGCTAGGTATTGTTTCATTATTTATTTGCCAACCTCAAACTCTGAGGAATGTATTGACTGGATGCACTGGGTTCTTCATTGGCATAAAATACAAACAGTGTTGTGGTAGTGGGTGTGATTTTACGTTTACCAAATGATGAATTTTTTTAAACTGGTCATTATCTCCCTCATGGCTAGGTTAGACCTGCTTTTAAAGTAAGTAATTTGTGATGGAGGGTTGTAGTTTAGGAGCACAGGAGGAACGAGCATTGTTCCAATGCGTCGCTCTTTGCACCTGCTAAATTACAGACACGGTGGCCGGTAGAGTTCTTAATGGACAAGAAATGGCAGGGACAATTCTAGGTTTAATTTTCTCAGTTCCTGTTCCTGTGTCCTGTAGTACAGCATAAAGCAACGGAGAGGTAAATGTAGTTGCTGTGTGTTTGTGTTGATAAATTCTTTTCTTGGTTGACAGTATGTTTCTTTTTGCAGGTGAAAGAATTTTTGAGCACGTTATAATCCTCTTTGAAGCACAGACGGAGGCAAACTGTTCCAAACCATCTGTGTGATCAAAGTCTGAAGTACAGCTTCTGCTTTTATAGAACGCCTCTGGAGAGGCAGGACTCAACCCTTTTGATTTAATTGAGATGAACAAGCAAACTTTGTGCATAGAGAAATTATTAAATAAATCAGTAGATCTGTTTAGTATTATACAAAGTAGTATGGACAGATTGTGAAGATATTAGAAACCCGAGAGTTCCTGAATATTCTGCCTGGTCTTATTAAGTTCTTCTGAAGTACTTTGGTGTATTTTTTTAATTTATTTTGTCCCCAATAGCTATTTAATTTTCAAGAAAACTGTTTTTTTTTTTTTTCAATCTCTTGTGAAGTATTTTAATGGACTTGACTTGTTTCTGATGTCTTATTGTTCTGAGGAAGAAAACATAAAAACATTATTGCTGGTGAGGGAATTTTAATATAACCAGTTTTATATTACAAGGTATACAAGAAGTCATCCTGCAGTTTAGATAGGTGAAATTGTTTGCAGAATATGCTGAACTGAAACAAATCCAAATGTCTGTAGATATGAAATTTAGTTTTTAATCTGTTTTCATTGTGCAACTCGAGATAGGATATCAAGAGGCTTTCAATTCTCTAGCATGTGTTGTTTTTCCCTCAACTCTTCATAATACTGAGTTTTTGGTTGTTTGAAAGTCCTCTTTTCCTGTAGAGGAGTGTGATTCTCATACTGTAAAGGGAAGAAGAAAATCTTGTGAATGATGATCAGCTCTAAATGATGTGTTTCTAAATGTTTACTTTACCACATTTTGAATGTCAGCAGTGGCTTCCTGCTTTTGTTATAGCTTCTCCATTTGTTCACTGAGCTTTCTGGGTGTTTATATGTAATACTGCAATATTTGGAATAGGCTGTCCTTACCCATCATCCTGTAGTAAGAAGAGAACTTTGTGGAGTAACTGTTGTTCTAGTGCATTTTGTTTCATTAACTGAGTCATTTTTGTTTCAGGTGCAGAAAATATAAACTGTACAGGGTGCACATCTTTAAGTAGTGTTGTATATGCTACTTTCTGCAGCTTTAAACACTTCTGAATAATTGCACAGTTGGCTTTTGAATGCAAAACTTTGCTTGTACAGCATTTTATTGTCTATTGCAGAGCCTGTGGAACTTGCATATTTAAGAAGAATTTTCTCCATTTGTCATTGGAATTGTTAGCGTTTTCCAGCTGTTGGCTGAAAAATAAAAAAATGGTTGGAAAGACTTTTTCGGTGCTTAACTTTGTTAGCTCTCTTGTCTCATGAGACAACGTAGGTTGTTGGTTTGTGCTGCTGGTACAGTGGATGTATTCAAGATGATGTATGCTTGGAGTGTTTGGAGTACAAGTTAACTGATCTTTCTGATGCACTGTGACTGGCTTCAGGTTTTTTCTTATGTAGGAGTTATGGGATAGAGGAGCAGGATTATATGAAATGTGTCATATGTATAAATTGCTGATTGGTGGGAGTGGTTTCTGTAATACATTCCTGGTAGCAGAATATAGCAATAGTATGGTAGCAATACTGTTTTGGACTTCCAGATTGCCTACTAAAGAAGAAAGATTAATGGAGTGAGGTGGATGAAGATTCAGTTGAGACTAACTTTGAAACACAGCATTTTAAAGCATTCTTGGCAAGAATCTGAAGAGTAACAAATTATTTAAACTAACAGTGCAATTATTCCTACTGTTTCAGCTGTCAAAATCATGGACTTAATTACAGGAATTGGAATGACAGTGCTCGTTTCAGGGCGTAAACAAGTCTGAGTTCTTATAAAGACTTCTTTTCAAACCCATCACAGAGTGCACAACGCTCTGTGGCAGGTTAACTGCATCCCGTTCCAGAAAGCTTTACGTAATCTCCGACTGCCAAGCTTAAGTTTGAAGGAGCAAAGTCACGACCAATTACTAGCACATTTTTAATTGCTGTGAACAAAATTTAAAGAAACATGAAAAAAGCCCAACAGCATTGAAGTGGATCGAAGTGTGAGAAGCTTCAGTTATTTGTATGTAGGACAGATGCAGCATAAGCAAAAGGGGCAACGTGCTTCCTCTGTTCTTCGGCTTAAAACTCACAGCTCTAACAGTACCTCAGACTTTTAAATTTGTCAGGATTCTTTTCTTTCCTTAAATCCATCACAAGCCTACCACAAAACAGGATTGATGTGTTGATTTTTTGCCTGCTAGACCTATCAAAGGTTTTTGAACTGATACCTACTGTTTGACGGTCATGTTTTTTTCAGTGTTTGAGTGCTGTCTCCTTTTCTGCTGGGTAAGAGATATCTGGCTAGAAGTGCTTGCTTGCTTTAACTGAGTGTCGTCACGACTAGGAAACAAAATTGGTATGCGGGTTTTATTGTTACGTTTTTTTCCAGTTAAGATACAAATTCAAATATTGGTGGGCAGTGTTATAATTGCTCTGCAAGTATGCTTATGACTAACGGACGTAGCATTGCCCCATTTTATTTTTAGTCCTTGCAGTCATTTTCTGTGTAGTGGATTCTAGATTCTCTTAATATGAATGCTGCTTAGCACAGGAGCCAGTTTTGTAGGTAAAAATAGTTATTTATAATTATGTGCCAGTTAACTATTTCTACTGATTTTTGTTTACTTAACCAAGTTTCATCATAATGGTTTATGGTTTATATGGTTTATACACTAATATATAAAATATTAGTGTAGAGATGATTATGTTCTTTTTCTAGCAAGTAAAGACTCCAGAAATCTATTTGTGAAATGGAAATGACAAAGGAGAACCTTACCATAAACTCTTAAGGATAGACTGGGAAAGAATGTATGGAGAAGGTGTGTGTCATACCTGGGGGGGGAGGGGGTGAAAATGGGGAGTGCCTTTGCTATTTCCAGGTTGTTTCTGAAAAGATGGGTATAGAGACTCCAAGGCTGTTTTCCAAGCTCCCTTTTAGACTCACTGCATGACATAGAGTAAATCACTCTACCTCAGTCTTTTCATCTTTAAAATATTGATATCTCCCTGTCTCTTAGGAAGGCTGGGAGGATTAGAGGATTAGTTAATATTGATGCCCTGCTTTGTATGTCTAAAGTGCTCTGTTAAATAATCAAGAATGAACATGGGCCTATTTTAAGATTTTTCAGCGGGATGTTTTTACGCCCTCGTAAAAGGGGCCAGTGGCCCAGGTTCATGACTCGTAGAAAGTGGTTTAAATCATGTGAAAAGCCATCAGTGCAATGTCACTTACGTTGAAGTCGGTTCACTAAAAAATATGGCCACCGAATGCTGGCACTATACGGAAAGGAAACTGTTAGTACAAATTTAATCTTGAAATAAAAATAGCTGGCCAAATCTGTGCTGTGGTTCCTGTAGCTAGCGGTAATGGTGAAACAATTGTGCAGTTATGTGCAGAATTTGCCACATGAGGTCATTGTGTTCTCAGATCTCTCTTGCTGAGCTGGCTGCAGGGAGAGCATTGGTGTTTTAACATTGAGTGGCTTTGGAAAAGTTAAAGAAGGAAGAGACGAATTCCTTGCTTGGCCAGAGCTAAACCATTAAACTGATTAATAAATACTCTACTGAATAAGATAAATCCTGATCTCTCTAGGGAGGGGGGAATAGAGCAAACCTCTGTTGGATTAAGTAAAAGACTCCAAAAGGCTGAGCTAATGGGAAGGGGTTTGACATGAGAAGGTCTTACATTCAGCCACCAGCTGTTTCTGTTCTGTGAATGAATATTAGTGCATGGGTAACACTAATCCTGGTGTGCCAGAGCGATAACATCTTCTGGTGCTCAACTGTCAGGCCCAAGTGCAGACAGTGAGCAATACTAGTTAGTGCTGTTAGTGTGCTGGGGAAAATAAAGCAACTGAGGATTTTGCTGAAGCTTTATGTAGTACGTAGTGTACTAAATACAAGCCTGCAGGTGGGTATGTCTGCTCTGAAATTCTGTCTGAAATCAAGTAGTGACAGTGAGTGTAGACTGTGCACTGAACATAAGTGGTCAAGTTATTTTACCTTCGGTCAGTATTCAGCTAGGGTGTGCAGTCAGTGTAATGTACAGAGGCCAAAATCTAGGCTGCTGGGTGTAGGTGACTTGTTCTTAGGTCAAGGTTTCAATCCATGGGTAGAAGCAGTGTGACAGCAGCTATGCCAGCTTTTACCATGTGTGTTTGCTGGCTACTAATGCTGACAGACTGTGGAAAAGGCACTTGGTTTCTGAGAGCTATTTACAAAGATGTTCCCACTGCAGTTCATTCAGAATACATTCCTAGCCTTTTCCACATTTTTCCTTCCTGCATTTTATGCTTCTCTTTCCATTTTTGTTATAAGCTGTTGGGACTTGTCTTTTAATAACTACCGAAGACGTTATCTTGTAAAAGCTTTAAAAGACTTGTTAAATTTCACTAGTATGCAGCTTACTTGTGGATGTGGCTTTGCTGCTTTTCCAGTTCTTAGGTATCCTATTCCTTTCTCTGAGTAATTCTCCTGTTAACACAGCTGGTTGCTGGGGCTCCCAGTACTTCTTCATGGTTTCAGCCCTGCCTATGGATGTGTACTGACGCTGTGCCGATTTTTTTCTCCATAATTATCTTCAAATTTTACTCCACTAATTTCTTCAAACAATAGCTATTGCCTTCTGATAAGTTTCCACTGCACCTTTGGCTTTGTCCTCTCTGTGGCTTTTACCCTGACCCTCTCAGCTTTGTACAGTGGCCTCAGGTCATTGACTTATTTCATTGCAGCAGGCCGCTGGTCTGCATTGGCCGCCTGTGTCCTGTCTATGCTGCACCTCGGAAGGAGCAGAAGGAGAAGACCTGCTGTAACAGAGCGAGGTTTACATCTTAGGTATCTGTTCCTGATCTGCTTCAGTGCTTGTTTCATGAGGGTTTGTTGCAATGGTCCGGCGTAGTCAGGTAGGTATTTCATGTGTGCTCGTCTGTGTCAACAGCTGCTTTGCTGTCTCTGCTTTATTGTTTGGAGGAAGACACCATGTCCTCTGACTTCCAGCTTGTTTCGACTGCAGTTTCTCTCGCAGTGTACTATGGCCACAGTCTACCAATAGCGTTTTGGGATTCTGAATGATAGGCTTGCTGTCCATTTTGGCAAAGGGTCATAGCTCTGTTCTGTGGAATTGAGCAGTTTTAGGTCTTGGAGAGTTAACTGAGATTCTTTTGAGGCTGTGAGTTTTCCTTTTCTTGGGCAGTCTCTATTTTCAGTGTGCCTCATGCTATTGTGCATACACTTACAACTGGGTGTCCATAGCTAATGCGTGCTCCTACTATGCTTACACACTCAGGGGTGAAGTACACATTAATCTCAGTTTCAGCTCTTACCAGCTGTGGTGTACTTACTCTCTGTCCTCTCTGAAGTTAATCACAGTTTAGGCACAAGTGTTGACTTTTCCTCAGAGAGGACAGCTAAGATGCTACGGCGTGGTATTGTATCTGCCAGGTACTATGGCTTTATCACACACTTAGACTTGTGTGATACAGCTAGAACCTCAATCATGTTTGTAGTTATTTAGCTCCTTGATGTAATGGCTTCTTGTGATATCTTTTAATGACATAATCAGTGTATGCATCTAGTGGGGCTGATAGAATTTGTCTGTGCCAGAGATGAGTCACTAACTTCCTGTCCAAATGTTTCCTTTTTTTTCCAGGGTTGTTCACCCATGATAGACTCAAAGTAGTAGTGCATCTTCGTTTGATGTTTTATTGACAGTCTGCAGTTGCTCGTTGCTCTCAGATGAGGACATCTCTAGCATCTAGTTGTACTTTTGGCATTAAATACTGCTGTTAGCATTGCTTCTGGGATTGCCTTTACAATCCAACTGGAATCATGTTGGCAGTAGGTCAGAAAGCATTGCTGAAACTGTGGAAATTCTCTGTCAGCTTTCTGTGGAGCTCAGACTGAAGGTCTGCAGACATGCTGAAGTCCCTCTGCAGACCCTTCCTTTTTGTCGCTTTTTGTCAGGAGTGTTTTCAGTCTCTGCATGTGTTGCTCTGGCTTTGAGTTGTTTTTTTTGTTGTTGCTTGCTTGTTTTCCTGCTATGCTTATCTCTAGTACTGGAATATAACCTGATTCTCTTTCTTGTATATCACACTGCTACCTATGGACGGAATCCTTTGCATTTCATTTACCTAAAACAGCATATACACTGGATGGTGATACTGCGCTTCTCTGGCACTTTACCTCCTAAGCTTTTGCACTTTGAGCCTGTATACCTAGGGTTAACTACTAGCTATTACCATATTGATCCTTGTTGTGGACAGCTGTAACTGCTTTCGATCTTGGAAAGTGTATCTGTAAGGGACTCAACCTGTTCCTACAGCATTTCTCACTGGCTGGAATACATCCGCTGAATGATCGTCTTCATTAGGAAATATTTAAGGTCTTGAAATTGCATTCAGGTACAGAATTTTCAGCCTCTTAATGTAAGTACTGGTTTCTGCTAGTGCTTCTTCATGTGTGCTTTCATGTTACGTGGTTGTTTTTTGTGGGGTGAGGTGTTGGTATGTTTTCCTCATCTTCACAGTGTGTTTTAAGGAGAGTACTGTATTCATCTAAAAGCTAAGGCAAGTCATTTGAGTGTTTCATGCAGTACTCCATGCAGAAGTGTCTTTTTTTTTTTCTTCTTCCTCTATACTTTTGTGATAGAAGGCTTTATTTCTTGAATTTAATCTCCTGTGGCCAACCTGGTGTACATGCTGGCATGTAATGTCCCTAGCAGGGTCTTTTCCTAACATCCTGCCTTTCTGATACATTTCTAGAAGTTGGTTGTTGTGAATCCCATAAATGTGATGAGCTGCCAGTATATCTCGCGTGTTGTACACTTGAATCACATGAAAGGGCTCCATATAAAATGCAGTTGGCTCTCCTTATTTACTGAAGAACTGCAGCTGTGATTTAGTTTCCTAGATATGCGCATACAAATTAAAATACTGTGATTTAGATTCTCTGTATCTACCCTACAGCCTTCCTCAAGAACAACACCAGCAGGGGAGCTGCTGTTGTGGGAGCTGGTGCGACCCACAGTGTTGTCAGTGTAATGTTCGTCCTTGTTTTTCAGTGCTGCCTTTGAGCTGTTATGACTATGTTGTGGTGCTTTTCTTAAGGAAACTGTGAGCTCTGTAAAGAATTAATGTTAATCTGAAATAACAACATAAAAGGTTAGTTGTCAAAAGTTCTTGGTTTTGGTTGTGGCTCTGTTGCTGAGGGTGTGTGGTCTTGGATAGGTCCCTTTTTGGAGAAGGAGTCATTGGTAGCACCTGTGCTCCTGATAGCAATGAGAGCCTTATGTTTTGCTTTGTATTTTTAACCTTTTAATTGCTGTATGAATGGTTGGGGAGGGTGGAAGGAGCTAGAGGGAAGTTCTTGATTGCTCTTTAAAACAGCTAATGAGCTGAGACAGATGTTAAGGAAAAGAAATTTTGTTATGAGCCTTGACGTAATGAATGCACAGATACACCTGAAATGAAGACCAATATGTAAACAGATAATGAGTAGAATGTAGCTTTTTACCTGGGTAAGATGTGATGCTAGCAGGAACCAAGGTGTCATCTCTGTAGACAATGCTTGATGCTGGAAAGAATATGTAATCTGGTAAATATGAAAGGTGGAAGTACTTGAATACTTGCATGCAAGTTGTCAAATAATATTTTTCTATGTTAAAGGAGACTGCGCTTAAAAGTTCTACTGACATGGTTTCTGCAAACTTTAATCTATAGCAGTGGAGACAGAAATCTAAGAACCTTGGAAGATAAGAAAGTGCTTCAAAAAAGCGGCGCAGTCAGCCAGCCCCTGTAGCAGGGGTTCAGATAGCAACACCTGGGTGCTCTACAGCTGTGCTTAGGAAGAACAGTGTCTGGGAGATGTTTGCTGCTGATGCATGGTTGATGATCTCTGTCCCTCACAAAAAAGGGGAGGATGAACAATGTATGAGTTGACAAGTAACTTTAGGTTTAAGAGTTTTGATGCATAAACAGGATGGATAATATAAAGACTGATAACCATTTAACTGGAAAAATGGAGTGAGAGAATGATGATTGCAAGGAAGAAGCAAACAATGCCTTTAGTCTGCAGTATTGACTGTTGATTGCTAAGGATAAATTGGAAAATGATATATGTATGTATATACCTATTTATATATAGGTATATGTATGTATAGGCTTCTTTTATAGAAAATCTGTAGGCCTAGAGATAGAAGTGGTTTCCCTGATGTCACAGGGACTGAAACAAATTATTGCAGAGGGGACAATACTGCTGAAAGTGCTCCTGCTTGATCCCACAGGCTGGAGAGGCAGACAGATGTTGGGAAGGGAGATAGACGTACGGTAGAGCTGATTCTCATCTCTTTGATATGGCTTTTATAGTTTTGCTTGTTTGGCAGTAATTGAAAGGTAAGAATGAGAAGCCCCAGACTAAATCTTTGGCTCATACTCAGCCTCATTTTAAAATAGTTTCACAAAAATCAACAAAGAAACAGAGACCATAAATAGAGGTGGAGAAAATTTCTGTCCTTACAGGAAATAACTGCTCTAATCCAGGGTGAGATTGAGGTATTTGCAGGCTAGCTTTGAAGAATATTGCTAGAAGATGGAAGCCGTTAAGATCTCTGTAGCATGCAAAATGCATCTAGATTCTTAGGAAATAATACTTGAGTTGCACACATTAGTTGGGGCTAGTGGGGCTATGCTGTCAGTAGTAAAACGAGTATGATTTCTGCTTTAATGGTAGTCTGTATGCTATGAAAATTCTTTTTGTTGAACAACAATGTTTCATCAACTTGCTTCTATTTTCCAAAAGTGCTGACAGGAGAAAATGGCATCCACAGGATCTTAGTTTCCTGTCCTTCATTGGCCAAAAGGAGGGCTCATAGTTTTTTTGAGGCCCACGATGTCTGGCAGGCTTTAAGTTTGTGGACTAGCAGTTAGCAGTGGCTTGCACTGTGTAAAACTTACAGGTGTGATATTATGTCTGTATGGAATGAATATGAGTGTCCTGACAGAAGACTTGCTTTGTCTCTAGCCTTTTGCAGATCCTTTAAAAACAGTTCCTTAGGAGTATGCAGCCCACAAATGGGAGTTACTGTTGCAGACAGCTGTGACTAGTTTGGCTGTTAGGGGCGGAGGGGAACTGAGTAGGAAGTGATGGAATTAGCAGTCATTTTTACTGTGCGTGTGTAAGATTTTATGACCCTTAAACTGGATATGGGGCAAGGAACATCTTATTTTAATGCCCCAAAGGAGTTCTAAGGAGAAGTGAAACGATACAGTCTTAAGTAAGCCAAGTGTAGCATATATATGCTACCTATATGTATTACCAATTAAACTTGCGTTATACTAGCTTGAAGATTTCATATATTTGCAAAGGGAGCATGGTAGTTTGTTACAGTAACAAAACTGAGCTAGAAAAATGGTCTTGAAACCTTTATCAAGGTTTTTTTGAAACCTACGGGAAGGCTCTGACTGTCACTGTCACATGACTGGACATGGCCAATAGAAGTAGTATTGTCCTCCTTTTGGAGAGGACTAAATTGAGGCAGTGTGGAGATTGTTCATTTCTTGTGTGACCATGGACACCAGAGAAGGGAACAAAATCTGTTTTGGGCTTGGGCTTTTGCTGTAGACTATACTGTGTCCCTCACTGAACCAAGTGAGCAAGGAATGGGAATGGGCAATGACCTGAATAAAATAGAACACATCAAGTAACATGCTGAGTGAATGAGTCCAGCAGAGACTAGACCAAGTGGGTTTATAGATGTTAGAAGGAAATTGATCTGTGGAATTTTACTTCCAGGTTCAGAAGTGCAACAGTAAGAAGTTTGTTCAATTGTTTTATTTCTGTTGTTGATAAAGAAGAATAAAAATTGACTTGCTTTTCTGTAAAAGACAACTGTCCAAACAAGTGCAAAGTGCCTCTAAAGATGTGCTGGCAGAGCTATCACAATGTATCAAGATTACATCCTGTACCTCCTGGAAGGGAACAGGGACAGGTTGCAGGTTAAGGTAATCCCAGTGCTGCTACCACTGGAGTGATCTATGCCATTAACCTGTATTACCTTGAGCAATTGGTAAAGCTTTGGCGTCTCTCTCCGTGTCTCTCTCTGTGTCTCTCTCACATTTGTTATGCCGTGGGCCACCTACAAGGACAAGTGTCCTGTATTTTGCTTCTTGTAGATGGTGATTGATGGAGCTAAGGAGACATGCTGCAAACCTGCTGTGACTAGAAAGTCAGTCCTGCTCTGCTACATCAGTTCCATATCTAGACACAGGAGATAGCAGGACAATGCTGACACAATAGTAAGAAGAAGTAGTTTTCAAGGGGTTAGATGCTGCAGTGGCAGGAGTAGGGTCATTTATGCTCCTCATATAGGTAGCGATTAAGAGCTGCTTTTAGGGAGTTCTGTTGTATTTTTATTCTGCCAAATATAAGTTAAAGAGCGGAGGAGGCTTTCACAAATCTGGCAAGATTTTTGTCTTATATCTTCTGCTCTCATAATTGCTTTAGTCAAAAAGTTATTTCTGTCAGTGCAGGTTTAGTCTGGGGAGGCTGGGGTAAGTTCTAGCAAAAATATTTTGTTCCACGAAAGGCTATACTTGCCTTATAAGCCTGTTGCTGGCAAAAAGCAAGGTATAGCTGTACTGACAGCTCACAGCGTAGATTTGGCCTCAGTGTAAAGGTCTGGGCAAAGCTCTTTATTTGAACTAGGACTTAGTTACAGAACATGTTGTAAGAGAATGAGGATTTCTCCCCCCCCAGCCCTGGCATGTAGCATATTGCCCAAGAAGAACCCGTCAGGCTAGTACTCATTTTTTTTTTACTAGCATCTCCGAATTAGGAGAATGTGCTTGAAAGTAAACAGTCATTTTCAGTCCCAGACTTCACAGTCGTTTGAGACTCTTATCTAAGTTTCGCTTCTCTCTTTAGGGAGATGAGGGAGAAAGCAATATCCAATCCAGTTAAACACACCTGATTCCAAGCTTGGGTTTGTTTGCTTGAAATTCAGCTATGCAGACAAGCTCTCTGTAAATATTTAATTAAAGTGGTTACGGTGGTGTTTTACTCTGACACTCCTACAATTTGAAGTACTTGTGCTTGGCATATGACCTTGCTTTATTTTTTCTTCATATTTTAATTCTGCTGGGTTTCAGAATAAGTGTTCAGTTTAAAAGCCACTAATGGGAGATGGAGGAGTGAGACGTTTAATGTGCAGTGTTTAGAAGAGAGCATGTGTCTAAGCTTTTGTTTTGTGAGAAAGTCAATTCTTTCCAAAGTGGCCTCTTTTCCAGCAGAAGTGACGTCGCAAGGGGTGGAACAGTGCTGACGTCCTGCTTTTGAAAATCTTTCTTTAGAAATCTAGAACCATTATTTTTAAGGTACAAAGATAAAAATACTACAATTGTAAATAATATGGAGACAACAGCCTTTGTTTCTGAAATACGCATTGCTATAGTATTCAGATGTCTCATACTAGAGCTGAGTTTGCTTTTCTTCTGTCTGTAAGCAATTGGTCATAGTTAAATGCTACTAAGGAAGGAAAAGGGTGTTATGACTTCTCTGTAATTAATGGATTTATATCTAATTTGCATACAGTGGGGAATCTATTTAGATATTAGGGAAAATCTACACCCCACCCTGCCCCCATTTGGGATTTCTTCTCTTGTTCTAGCTGCTGTTGCAAATTGCTTACCACAGCATGGTGCTGGCTGCCCAGGCTTAACGTTGCAGAACCCCCATCTCCAGTGATTTGCAGCAAATGTTCTAATTAATTTGTTTGTCAGTGCTCATCTATCTGTTTGTTTAAAGCTGAGTGTTGTATGAGTTAGATAAATGTCTTTCAAGTGGGTGAAAGAACAAGTTCAGAGGCAATGGACAGTCATTAAAAGCTAATTTAAGACCTTACAAGTAGCTCTGCTGAACTGTGATTTTTTTTTTTTTTTTTAGTTATTATTTTTAGTGGAAGAGGCTCCATTGACGCAGTCACTAATAGTATTATGGCCTAATGAAGATTGGCTTGGGTGAACTAGTTTCTCATGTACTTCTAGCACAGAATTTCCTATTTGCAAAGAGTTGTATTTGTTAAGAGGCTGAATTTTTCCATCTTTTTCATTATGAAGGCATCCTGCAGCCTTTGAATCTTTCTGGAACTTCCACCTCCTGAGCCTTTCAACATTTTCTTGGTTTTTTCTTGACTTTGCTTCTTTGCTCAAAATCTTTATGGAATTTGGCCTTCTGGAATTAAAGTGATTATGCCTGAAAATTTGATGGTCTTAAGTGAGGATTCTGCTGAGAGACCGACCTTTCTGAGCCCTTTCTCTCAAGAGTTTTTTCTTTTATTTGTCACAGGTAACTCAGGTAACCCTCTAACAACTCTACTAGATGACTGGGTATCTAATAATTAGGGGTGTAGTGAAAACAGCTTCCTTCTTCTCATCAAGTTTTCCATATCATTTGAGATTTGTTGGGGAGCTCGTATTTTCATATGCCTTATTGTGGCTTTGTTGTTCGTTGTGCTAACTGGAGGGTGATAGTTGTGCCCTTTGCAACTGCCTTGCCCTGCTGCTTGGGCTACAAATTTCTTCATTCACTTGCTATGTGAATAGATTGGCAAGCTTTGGAGCTGAGCTACTCAAAGCTGAGGAGGCTGGATCTGCATGTTCCTGTTTGGTCAGTCCTAACTTAAGGCATAAATCTTGTGCTTATTTGAATGCCAGAGTGTTTGCTGCTAGTTTCCATGGTAGTGCTGCCATACACTTTCCATTTTTAGTCACTGGTGAGCTACAATGCCATGTGGTATCTTTTTGGTTTAGAAAGGGCATTCTGAAAGAGTGGTTATATGCTCACATCCTCATTTTACCCCTTGTGTATGCTGCAAGGCTTCAGGCACAGAACAAGAAATAAGGGAGAAGGCAAGGTAGCTGTAGCCTACCGAGCAACCCTCCTTGGGTGTTGTGTATTGCGGGCAGGAGTAGAGAAGTTCAGCTTTAGAAGAGAAGGTTTGACTAAGGCAGTAAGATTGGGAAGCCCAGCACTAACTCCAAGCCAGAAGATCACTTATGATTTTGGCTGGTGTTCCCTCCGTAAGCAAACATTTGAGACACCCAGCAAAATGAGTCCTGCAGACAAATCCTGTTTGTGTGGTGAGGCTGCTAGAGGTGGGTGACAGGATATTCTTGCTCTCTATAGTCTTGGAGAGCTGGACTATGTGTGGAAGGACTGTCATAGTGTGCTCTGTGTGGAAGGAGGCTAGCTCCTGAAAATCATTCCCGTACTGATCCTTCTGAAGATTGTCCTTGGTGCTCAGTTCCTGATTTTCCCAGATCTGGCTGCAGGTTACAGTTCTCTAGTGTGTGGTTGGGGTTTTTTTTTTTTTTTTCCTCCCCCTCCCTACTAATTGGTTACTGTGATCCTACGACTTGGGTGCTGATTTTTATTTCCCAATTTCTCCAGTGAGCTTGGCTTAGTAACAGAGTGGTTAATCCAATGCATTAATAAGGGTTAATGACTGCCATAATAGCCCGTGTCTCTCCTGAAGTTATAGCATCACAGACTGCCTTATTTCGTCCGTCTCCTTGAGAATCCATTGCCCTTTTCTTTCTGAAGAAAGAGGGGATGTTTTCTGTATAGGCATGGGTAGGTAGAAGCCCAGTGCTTGTGATACAGCAGCAACCTGACTGCCTTCATTAAGTCCCACAGCTGCTTGTCTTGGCCACAGAGAGAAAAAAGCTTCTTGTTGCTCCACGTTAAACTTGTCTGGTGTCCTGATGAGAATCCACCTTCAGCAGAGCCCCAAGGCCTGCTGACTGTTTCACCTGGCAACTGTTAGTCCCGTTCTGTTGCAGTTTGGCCTCAGGGTCTTTCAGAGGCCTCTGGGCAAAAGATAAATCATCTCTTTCATTTGTCCTAGGTTGCCTTTGCAACTCCTGGTATGGCTGGCAACGTCTGAGGCCCTTGCAGTCCTCCAATGCATGCTGCTGTAAAGCTGAAAAGTGACTTACTCGAGTTATACAAAGAAGGAGCAGAAATGCATCAAAGGTAAAAGAAGTCCACAGCTATGGTTGTGGTCGTTGCTTTCTGACCAGTCTATAACCATTGTATGCTTCAGCTGTACATATGACTTAATTGTTGGTTGGGCACTTCTGGCTTGTGGTTATGTGATGGAAAGAGAGGAAGAACATCAGCTGGTTCTCTAGTGTTAAGTTAAACTGATTTCCAGTGTGTTTGAGACAGCGAGTGTGGGCTGAGCAAGTGTGTTCTGAGGAAAGTGTCTTGTGGGAAGCATCTCTGTAGACCAATGCCCTGAAGAAACTAGGATTAGACTTTTGGGTTGTGCCATGCCTACGTAATGCCACAGAAGAAACGGAAAACTAGTCTCTGTGGAGTTTAAAGCCTAGTGTTAACACTGGGATACTGTGTCCATGCTACTGCTGCATAAGGCTCAGACATCTGTCAGTGTTTAATTACAGTTGACTTTTAAAATAGTCTTTTTGTAGGTAAGAGAATATTTTGTTATTAAACCTGCACTTACCTTCACAGACTTGGGAATTTTGAATGTTTGAATTGATTGCAGAGACAATTAAGCACTTAAATCCCTTTTGAGATGAGGTCATGCCAGTTCTTTTCATAACAAGAGTGTACAATGTTTATCCCTGGTTTTCATAGAACTGCCATTTACTTTTTTTTTTTTAATATTGTCCTTTGGCTTAGATAACTAAAGCTAATGTCTCTTGTTTTATTGCTACAGCACTGTGACTTGCCTTACAATTATAAGGCACCTGGGAGGAATTTAGTCTTCCTTCAACATGTTGTTACGTCACCCATGAAAAGATCAGGGAGATAACCCTTTGCCCTAGGGAAATTATAGAAAGTAGAACAGCCTAAGCAAGCTGAAGTTACTATTTTGCAAAAACAGTGTGTGGAAAGAGGACTGGATGACCTCAAAGGAAGCTTAACTCTTGGAAAAAGGAGATGAACCACTGATTTAGTCCAGGTGTTGGAAAAAAAATGTCCCAGAGAACTCGGGCTGATTCTGCTTAAGTATAGGCGACCTCCTGAGATCATGTAGTGAGGTAGAACTGTGATAGCTCCAAAAGTCATGCTATTTACAGTGTCCTTTCCCACTACAGTTTCAGGAAACAGCTAAGATGAGCTGTTAATGCTAGTTGTGTTCTAAGTAACTGTAGAATGACCAGAGCTTGGATAAAGCCAATTAGATTCTTGGTTCCAGCTGCCAAGCAATTGAGTAGTTCCACTCTTTAAAAAAACAAAAAAAAAAAAACAAAACAGTTTATACCACAGACATTAGGATTGTGATCTGAAAATTAGTGTGTTTTTCTGTCTGTCTTTGGAAGAGATTGGTTAAGATATTATGTGGTCTGAATCCCTTTGGGATTGGAAATTCCAGATTTGAAGCTTCCTATAACTTTGAACCAATGTGGAAATCCTCTTGGTCCCCAACAGGTGTCATACCAGTGGCATTCAGTGATGACAGGAGCAGTCCACACCTCAGGACTGTTGGAAGCCATCTGATCTGCTGTTTTCTTAACTGTGGTTCTGGTCATTATGAATGTACTTTTTAATGTGGGCTTAGTTTCTTTGTTAGCCTGAGCTGGATTCCACAAAAAAAAATTGACAACTATGAAATTATGATGTAGAAGATGCCTGATGATTTTTTTTTAAACACAAACATATATTGAAGTGTAGTTCCACTTAGATGATAGTCTTTCTTCCTGGAACTTTTTGTTTTCACATTATTTAACAACATCTAATACTGATGTGCAGCTCCACTACTGATTACAAGTGACTTACAAACATTCAGCTGCGTGGACTCATTACTCCTGGTATTTTTCACAATGAACATGGAACACCATAATCACAGTTTCGTATGTGGTTCTCTCTTCAAAACTCTTGGCTGGAGGCTGTCCCTCCTCTTAGGTATAGCAGCTTTTTGCTAGAATGACCTCTATTAAGTAATGTTTTCAATGTGTAAGCAACAGGAGAATACACCTGGGATATCTGCAGCAAGCAATCTTGATGCTTTCTGAAAACCAGAGGCTTCTAAGATTCCTGAAATAGCTATAATCTGTGGTTATCTGTCCTATTAGGGATTGCTCCCTTTAGAAATCAAGTCCGCTTTCTGTAAGAAATTACCTGTGCGATCGAAACAGAGTGAATTCAAGTACCTTTTCATTTCTGAGAGAACTCTAAACTCATAATTCATGGTTCTTCAAAATGTTGACTGAAGAAAGGGCCACTGGGTGGTGCTGTTGTCTTGTGGTTGGGCAGCATAAAAACCCTGGTTCTCAGAGAAAGGACCTAAAACGTTAAGGACTTCCACTAGGAAACCAGTCTTTTTATCAGATAGAGATCTGGAATTCAAGCATGGTGGTGATGGTCCCATTTTATGAGCAATTTGTGTCACCTGGGCAAGTAGGGAAAGTTAAAGTAGCTTGACTTACCTGGAGCATCTAGGAGGCTGTATTTGTCATGCTATGGAAAGGTGGGCAAACAAAAAGCAGCACCGCCAATCTGGATGGAAACCCCAAACCTGAAAGGCAACAGGTAAGGATTTGGTCTAAACAAATGTTGTTGAGTTTGATGAAGATTTTTTGAATAAGGTGCTCACCTGAAAATCCAAAAAACAATGAAGAGTTAAAAAGGAATGAGAAGTCAGAAGTTATTTTAGGAATGCCATTTATCCCAGACAACATGAACGAGCAAGTGTGTGTGCACCATATATGCATGCATGTGTGTATGTCTACACACAGACTTTTCCAGAAGTGAGAAGTCTAATATCAAGCTATATGTATATACAGTTTATGTAGTTTCTAAGGCAGAAACAGAAGCATTTTGGAGAAACATAGTGCTGTGCACTATGAAGACTTGTATGATCTGATTTAATTCCTGTTTGTTGCCCTGAATGAGAAGAATTGCCAAGTTTGAGCCTCAGATTTGCTGAGCTGAATAGGGATTACAAAGTAAGATCATGGAATTGAATTTGGACGTAGATGATGGTTTGAAGCCTTGTCCCGAAAGAGAATGGTTTCGAGCAAGAAGTTTTGAAAACTTAGTTTGCTCTCATACTGTGACAAAGATGTTAGTCAGGATGCTTTCTTTCTAAAGACATTTGGTTCTATTGAATACCATTGCTTTTTGGTGTATAACCTCAGGTGTCTTTTTCTTCCCTTCTAGAAGTGAAGAAGGCGAAGGCACTCCTTTAAAATCTACTGCTTTTTTAAAACAAAAGTGTGCATGGGGAGGGGGAGCACAAGTTAAGTGTGTCATTTGACTTTACTTAAAGGCTTTCTTGAGCATTAACATCTGCCTTTTACCATCTCCTTAAAATGGGGCCTTTCCTAATTACCTGTTTGTTTAGGAGGTTAAAAGGAAAAGTTAAATAGTGTTCATGACATACTGCTTAAGGCATGGAATTTTGTCAGAGGAAGAGATTGGAACTGGACTGCTTCCCTGTTTTAATGAACTGTGTGCGACTTCAGAAAGGAATAGTTTCTTGACTTTGTTACTGCTCTCATTATTATTATTAGAGTATACATCTGTATACATAAGCATACATACACAGACATGGATGTTTTGTCACCACTTCCTGAAAAGTTTTAGGATGCTGAACCCTGTCACCTCTGGGTTATAAAAATCAAGTAGCAGAATGAAGAAATGTAAGGACTGGCTTGCCTTCTGTTTCTTTTTTTTTCTTCTTCTTTTATTTACTTTTTTTTTTTTTTTAATCCATCAGTTTGAGTTAACTATCTACAATGACTTCATTCCAAAGAGTGTTTGTGAAAGCTGAGAATACAGGGTGTTAAGTGTTTTTACTTCGTCATTTCATGGCTAGCTCATTCTCTGGGATAGAGTGCTTCAGATGCAGTCGTGCTTCCAGTGCTTTTTCTCAGCAAACTGTTGAGGGTGTCATTTGTGGCTGTTTTCCACCCTGGCATTCAGGGAAGAGCTAGCTTCTCCTCTTCAGCTCACAGTCATGGCATTTCTGATGAAAAATTCCTGATTCAAATTACTCAAAGCTTACCTCGTTCATGTCTTTGCAGAGATTTGAAAGTTTTTACATGCTACCCATAGCCAGAGGGCTGACAATGTGGCTGAAACTAAATGCTTATGCCACGCCTTGGATGGTACAAGGTGTCACTTTTTACTGCTAGTTATGGAGTACTGCCAGCTACTTTGCCTGCTTGGTGCTATTTGGACCAAACATGGCTTTATTTCGCTTCAAGAGGAAAGATTTTTTGTACAAGCAGCATAAACTGATTTTGGTTTCTCAAATGAGAAACTTTGTCTATCTGTGTTCTTGTCACTATGTCTTCTGTGATTTTGCAGAGGAAGTCAGCATATTTACCTACAAGAGTGCCTTAGAGTTGCTGGGAGCAAGCTTGGACATGGTGTGTTCAGAGTGGCATTGGGATAACAAAGGCTACTTGGCCAAGCAGAAATGCTGATTTCACTTTAGGGTGGGTTTAAATATTAACTGAGCTCACTGTAGCATCTATTGGCAGAATTTCAAATTGTATCACATTTAGTTAAGTTTGAATTTGATGCATGCAAAAAGCAGCACTGAGAAAGTAAACATGCTTTTCTTGCCTCGCTCCTTTCCCCTTCTCAGCTAGAATGCACATTTCTATCGCTCCGTCCCAGCAGGGGGGGTATCTGTGCCATACCATGCGGTTCCCAAAGGTTCTTGGGTTGCTGGCTAGAGGGAGCTGTGTGGGTGAAGTGCTGCTACTGGAGGAAGGAATTAAAAGAGGATGTAGGTCACATTTTGTATTTTTTTTTTTTTTTTTTACTCTTTATCATATATGGGTTATGGCACAATGCCACTGAAAAGGTAGATAGCGTTTCAAGTTTAGTCATGCCTTGTGCTTATTATAGTTCTGCTATGGGATTCCAACACCTTGCCAAACACGGGTGCTTGTCATTAGACAGTCATCCCAGCAGCAAAGCAATCTGCCTGGTGAGTGGGAAGAGCCCCTGACAGCTGCCCCTGAGACACCAAGGTGGGGAGAGCCGATGCACAAATGACATGCTGATCTTGAGTGGGCAAGGGGTGAGGTGCCGGCCATGCAGAACGGGGATTGTCACCAGACCTGGTGGCTACCCAGAACTGGCATTCCTCTACTTCTGCAAGTGCTGACCTTGCTCTCCCAAGTTAGTAAGTGCCTGGGCAGAACATGAATAGCAATGATGTAGGTAGGAAAGTAATTCTGCTAAGCTTGGGTTCATATGAGTGTAGGCTGGGAGGTTAATTCAGGTGCTTCTGCAATGTCAGCTGCATATGGGAAAATTCTGCTGCCCAAAGTTGCTGCTTGCTTGCTGAGCTTTGACTGGAAGACTAGCTGATAATTCAGAGAGAAAGTTAGAAAACTCTTCAGGGAATGAGCGGTAGGATGGACTAGGAAAGGCAAAGCACTATGCTGGAGGCTGCTTTTCAACAGGCAGTATCATCTAATCTGAAATTACAGCACAGTATTTAGACAAACAATATAACAATACAGTTGCAAAGGTGACTTGAAGTGGTGACGGCTAGTTTTGCTTTCTGGTTTTCACTTAGCTCTGAGTTAACTTTGAATGTACTTAAGGGATGAAGACATCATAACTGCAACGTGGTTCAGAATGAGGCTTGTCTTTCAATACAAACTTAAGTTTATTTACGTAAGCATCATACAGAGTATTCTCATCGCACTGTTAGAATTTCCTGGTAATTGTTTTGGTTAATTTATGGCCAGCTGCATTTAAGAATGACCTCTAAAGAGCTCTTTCTAAAATGCTGTTTAGTAAGTTTAATTTCTTTTCTATTGTGTTAGTAAATAAACTCCCAGGTTTAGCAATATGAAAAGTGGCCTCCTTGCGCAATAACCTAAAATCTCATTAAAACTGGAAGAAGCCTGTAACTTAATTGATTTATTAACTTGGAGTAGTTATAAACTCTTCCCATCTGGATGCTAATAATGTTTTTCATTAAGTGGAGATGTTGGTACATATATTCAGGAGGCCTAGGATCTGTAATAATTACAAAGCCTGTAAATACTACAGGCCTATCACATCCAAGTCAACCTGTAGAACATCCTTTAGTACTGTTAAACTGGAAATAACATAGAACAGATCTAGGAAAATGGCATAAAACAAATCTGGGGAACTGTCACTTCCAAGGTGGAAATGAGTTTTTAAGGTGATACTAACCATCTTGGTGTTTACTAAAACTTTTTACCAGTAGATGCTTCAGGCAGGAGCACGTTTACTGCCACCAGAAAAGCCTTAGCTCTGCCCTCTCTTCAGCTTCTGGCTCAGTTGAGACCCACTCCCGAAGGCCTCCAAGCTGACTGGCAGCAGGAAGGAGGCTGCTTCAGCCGGGTCTCTGGCGCTGGCCTTGGTGCTGAAGGGCAGAGGTAGGCACTGGGAGCAGCTGCCAGCAACCCCCATGTACGGTTGACTGAGGCAGCCTTCTCCTGCTGTGGGAGAATGGTAGGGCAGATGGGCTATCTGGTGATGGGCATCTGGGGCACAGCTGTCTCCCTTTCTTTCTGGTGTGAGGAGTGTTTGCCAAGCTGATGGCAAATCCTTGTACAGGAGCGTCAAATGGAGTGTGGNTCTGTCCTTCTGTGTGAGGAGTGTTTGCCAAGCTGATGGCAAATCCTTGTACAGGAGCGTCAAATGGAGTGTGGTTTATCAAAAAGGGCTGTGTTCCTGCTGGGTCTCATTTAAACCTGCTGAATGTTTGGAAGACAGTTGGCATTTATTCTCAAAGCATAGAAAAATTGGTACCTAAACGAACTTCTGAGCAGATGTGCAATTGCTTGCTTGCTCAGAAATTGTGTCTCTTCTAAGGATTGCTTTGGAACTCTGGAATTAAGTATTCTAATAGGAGAGATGATGTAACCCATGTAACCTTAGCGCTGGAACTGAATTTCTGTGCTAAAGGTTTTTACCTGTGTACAGTGGAGAAAAAAAAATCTTCCCTTGTGCTCATTGGTTTGGAAAACTGAATGTGTTCAGTAATTACTTAATTACTTAAGAGGATCACTGACATGTTCAGAGCACGTTTTTCCAGGACTTAGGTTTCTACAACTGTAGGCTATGGGGTACAGGTTTAGCTAGTAGTACTAACAGCAGTGTTTTCACGTTGTTTGTCTTTTGTCTTCTTCCAGTAAGTCAGCTTCTGTTTCTGTGTGAAAAGTCAGAACATGAAACACCTTGCAAGGGCTGATCCCTGCAACAATAAACAATTAAAAGTAAAAACCAAATCTTCGTTCCAAGAGAAAAGTGAAGTCAGAGATTGAGCTTCCAGGGAGCTCTGGCTTGATGTCCTTGATAACAGTAATAACAATAAAGGTCAAGATAGTTCTGTCATCCTGAGTCGTGCTGTTGCTTGCTTTGGATAGTGAACCCTGCTGAGACTTGCATCAGAGACTTCTGATAAAGGGGACAGAACCAACTTGTTTATTTTCAGAATGTGTCAGAGAGCCTGTTTCTGGTCCTTGCACTTCTATAAAAGGTGATTTTATTTACATGGTCTGAGGGAAGTTAATGTGTTAGAACTGTTACTACCTTTCCTTCCCCTTCTATGTGCTGATGGCATGAGATCTTAGTAAAGAATGTTGAGGGAATTCGATGTTCCTGATCTAAGATTATACTCTTGCCAAAAAGAGAAGTTTCACCCTGACCCTAATTGCATGTTCCTGCCCCCTTCCACGCTGTGCTGATGTGTGGGAGTAGCAGGGTAAGTTGAAATTAAGCCCCTTCCTGCTCCCAGCATAGTTTAGAGGTTATTTTCCCTTAGTAGGTGACTGAATTCGAGATCCAGTACATCGATGGATATATTAGAGAGCCTTAGAGACCAATTGGTTACCTTCCAAGGAATAAAATTGTAAATCCTAGTGTTTTTAAGTATTATTTTGTGAAGATATTGCTTATTGTAAAATATTTTGATGATGAAATGGGAATAGAAATTTGACAAATTATTTTTAAAAAGTCAGAAGTACGTTTTTGCTTTGCATGCTAGTCTACACTGAAGAAAACAAGAGAAACCAAGAATCTTATTGATAGCCTTACACCGAGAGGAGCAAGCTCAAGGAGTTTAAATGGATAAGCATGGGTCTGTGACTGGTATTTTGTATCTTTGAGCTCTTCTGTTTTAAAATATTTGCAGCTAATTTGGAAATGCATTGAGAACAGTACATTTTGCTTTGAAATACAGACAATGTATATTAGAAATCATTGAGCTATTCAAGCAAGTAAAACTAAGTAACAGCAGGAAATCTGAATATACTAATATAAGCTGTTGCAAAACCATTACATCTCCAGTAATAAGAAAATAGAAATAAGTACTAATGATGCATAAATTGTGAAAGATCTTTATTTTAGAAATCTGATTTTAGATTCTGTTGATGGTTGTTGTTTGGCCTTTTTTGTTTTAACACAAAACTGTCTGCGCAGACAGAAATTTATAATACAGATTTTGTTACCTCTGTCCTCAGTGGGCTTGTGCAAGGTGGCACAACGTGAATGCAATAAAACTCTTTTCTGCTAATTAAGTTAGTGCTTCTGTAGAAGAAGTATAGCTGAATATTAGCTGAGGGTAATGATGGATTCTTGGTTGTTATCACCAATGCCACGATTGTCAGATTTTTGGTCATTGCAGCTATCCCTTCTGCAGTACCACTCTGTATAGCAAGGTGATAAATGCTGTAGGTCAAATATTGGTAGTCTGCACACTGTCCATTTGGTACCCTGTATGAGTTGGGCACCAGTCTGTAACTGAAGCAAGTTCTTGCTGCGCTGATGCCATTTCCACTGTCCCTTTTTATAGTAGCCACAGCATAACAGCTTTCTTGTCTGCAGCTGTTAAATGAGAGAGATAGCATAACTGTGAATGTGGATAAATGTATCCTCTTTCTCAAGGTATTTAGTGTGCAAATGTTGCATATTCACCGAGAAAGGCCAAATGGACTTTTTAAGAGCCAGTACAGGAATGGATGAGCAACTTGTGTTTCTCTATCTCCTATAATGCAGATATTATTATTATTATTACTATTATTTAGGATACTGAGGCAGAAAAAGTAAAGCCTACTTTTTCATGTCCCAAGTTGCATGAGTTTTCAGTCTGATTTCAGACCCTGCAAACAATACTCAAACTTGGTGTGCACGGTGATGGTAGAAGCTTTAAAGCACTCATGGGTGGAAGAGAAGTTAGTTGGTTAGGACTGGAACCTGTTTTTCTCTTCCTGTCTCCTCCATTAAGGCACCATTCATTTTTTACTTGGGAGAGGAAAGGTAGATATGATGTTCACTGAAGAGGCTGCATCAGATGCTATGCTGCGTATCGCTTTTAGTTCATTGTTAGATTTTCTCATCTGATGCTGCGTGCATGTTGACTGTTACGTTGTGATGACTGATTGAATAGGAGAGACATGTCATCAAGTGTGAAAGGTAGCATTGCCTTAGGGAGGAGTTCAAGATCAGGTGAGCAGGACAGGCAAACAGAGCAGAACATTGCAGGAGACAAGATGTGGTAGATTAGCTTGTGTTTCTGTAGTTCTGGAGTTCAATGGTTTGGCCAGGTGAAGGCAGATTGGAAAAGGTTAAACCCTGAATAGAATAATGAGCTTTTCCTTCCAGAACACGCTTGTCCAGTGTAGGCAGAGGAGAAGCAAAAAACAAGAGGCAGGTGTAAGTGGGCCCTTACAGAAAAGGGAAAGCATGAGACCATGAAGCCAAACCTTGAAATCTGTCTTAGAGTCTGCAGGAGAGATACTGGGGCTACTTCTGTAAGCAGGGACTCTTGCAAGCATTATGGAAAACATGGTTTAATTGGCAAGTGAGCAGGATTATGCTGCCTAGTAGATTAGGGGATTTTACCAACAAAGATTAGAAAACAGTGCAAGATCTGAATGCTCTTGTAGTTTTAGGCACTTCTTAAAGCAGCCTGTCTTAGCTCTAAATAAAGACTTCTAAGAATGCTTGTCACAAAATAAATGTGGATGCTAAACATTTCTTAAGTATTATGTCTTCCTTGCTGCTTTGGTAAGAAATGCCTGAATTGTTCTACTTACCACTAGAATGCAGCCTATTCTGAGAGACAAAAAGCTCAGTCAGCAGCAATGAAAACTGCAGCAGTTTGGGACTTAACTGGAGGAATTTATACAGCTGCAGCGCAGTCCTCTGTATCAGATTGTCAATCTGGTGTTATGCCATTGTACGTAATACAAGATGTGTTAAATTCATGGGAACTATGTTGAATGCTATTTCCTAACACAGCACCTTCAGCAAGAAAAGAAGAGACCGTGTTTCAGTGGTGATCAAACTACCTTTAGGCAAACACAGCTATCTGAGGGCTGTATCAAGACTGACCTAAACTTTGACTTTAGCTGATGACACTAAGCATGTTCAGAGTGACTCAAAGGAAAACAGGGCTGTCATGTTGTAAAACTTGCTTCTTGTTTTTCCTTAATATTTTGAGAACTCCTTCCCCAAACTTAACTAAAACCTTCTTCTTTTGTAAGTTGATGGATAGTTAGTATAGTGTAAGAAATGATTGTGCAGAAGGGTGATGGGAATGAAAGAGGTGTCCAGAATTACTTTCCATTTCAAAAAAGTCTGGTAAGGTTCAGGTGACTTTATAAATTATGAGAGTTGATATCTGTAGCTCTTGAACCTGCAGGACCAGTAACCTCTAAAATGTTTGGGATCATTGTTGCGAGCTCACAGGACAGTTTTAGTCCTCCTATTGTAGAACAACACAACATCATCAAATGACTATGACCAAGTGACTAAGAAGCGAGAGCCAACCCACCCTGCTCCACCAAAATTAAGTTCCCTTTGATTGAAAAAGATGTATAAATATGAAGAATAGGAAAGAGTAGTTATATTTTCCTCTAGTAGTTTGGGGGGTCTTTGAAACTTGCTTTTCTTAAAGGTCATACAGACTCAAGGAAATTCTCCTAAATTCATATCTAAAGGTTTTAATTCTTCCTTTTACAAATATATTTAGGCTAAAGAATGTGGTCAGCACATTTACATTTTACTGTGTGCAGTTGCCACGTAAGTTTTTGTTCTGACCACTCAGAGTTGCAAGCAGTATTCATTGAATGTCACAGATGAAATTCTATGTGTTGCAATGGTTGTTAACACATTCTTGCTGCTTCCTGGTATTCAGTAAAACCAGTGGACTTTAAATAAATAATGTTAAACTGCTCTAATTTTAGCATAAAAACAAGATAACTTGTTGACTTAGCATTATTGTTCCAAAGAGTGTAACATTACCAAAGAAACCAGCACGGCTTATAGATGTGTTTTGTTGGAGAGGCTTCACACAATATTCTCTCTAAATTGTTGTCTGTTGCTATGATACAATCAGAGAAGATCAAATGTTGAATAAACACTGCGCAAGTCATCAAAGAGATCAAGTAATGTATATAGCTAAGGGATGGAAATAATTGTGGGATTGGTAGAGACCAGGGGAGGGAGGCTCTTGATTTGAAGAACAGTCTCAGAAATGCTGTTTGCTAGACAGCAAAACGGTGGTGGATAAAGAACCTTGACAGTGGAGGAGGAAAGAGGATGACAGCCTTAAAGCGGTGCAGGCAGGAAGGAATAGGCATCCTAGTAAAAATGCTGGTAAAAGTTCTTGTAGGAATCTCTACAGTGTTGTTGTTGTCTGTGGTGTTTTAGAAGGATTCCTCCTTCTTTCCATACTGCGTAGTGTAGAGAGCTTCTTCAGGACACATTCCTACATAAATAGTGATGGTAGATATTTTTAAAACTTCGAATTTTTTTTTTTTTTGCTTTATTCTCTCTTGTTGATTAGTTAGATGCTTCTTCATCTTAAAAAGATGACTACTGCCTTTGTAATGAGTGCTTTTAATAATGTGAATTTTTTATTGCAGCAGAGCAGCCAGGTAAAAAGAGTTGTCTTAGTTTCCCAAATAATCTCAGATTCCTGCCAGCAGTTTGCTTCTTTCAGGTATTTATGCGGATTTATGATGTCCATTCTTGTCTTCTCTTAGCCTGAGAGATGAAACAGAAGATAAACCACTCATGCCTGCAGCAGCACTCCCTAGTTGCCTAACTGCCTATTCTTCTTCCAGACGCACCTTACTCCATCCCACACTGGGGGAAGTGCTTTAGTGAATAGTCTAGCTTCGTACCAATGTTCTCAGGGTCAACAAATAGAGCCTGGCATGTTGACAGAGCAGGGAGAATTTTCCAGCCAGCCACTGAATCACCACTGAAAATGCCTTGCTATTCAAATAATGGAAAGTAATCTAAACTCTCTGGTTGATATGTTTTTTTTTTCTTTTTTAAATAAAAATTGACAGGTTTTTCCAGACAGTTGTGCTTGTCTGAGAAGCAAAGAATTTCAGGTGATGTCAGGATTTCAGGTGAAGTGAATTGCAGGACTGAAACTAGCAGCGGTCAAGTTCCCTGGTTTCAGAAAAATGAAACCTGTTTTCAGAAGCTGAGCTACTTCATCCGGTGATGTTTGTGGCATGTGACATTTTATGGCATCCCAATGACAAGTCTACAAATGTGACAACTAGGTGTCAGCTTGGAGTGGAAGCAGGCTTTCTTATGTCTTTGCATCGTATAAATTCGCTCGCATTTTGAGTTTGGCGTCTTCAGTTGATTACTCATACTTAAGTGTGAGAAGAAATACTACATAGCTAATTATAATCACTTTTAGTTGGATCTTGCAGCAACTCCAGCAATAAGTTTTAAGAATGTGAAAAGATATCATAACAGCAAGGATACAGTGAAACTTCCTACATCTAATTGGAAGAGAAGAGAAAATGAAGATGGAAAAAAGTAATACTTGGATGTTGAGCACCACAGGAATTTGATATGAATGGTATGCTCAGAAGACAGGAGACGAGCTAATAATTTGCAACTTCTTCTGCCCAGCCTTTCCTGCAGAATCACAGATGTGCCCTGCTTAATAATGAGGAGCATATCAATGCAAGACATCTACAGTCTGACCAGCTTTAAAGTTTCCATCCGTTCCCTGGAGATGAGGACTGAATGGGCCAAATCACTGACATGGGAAAGAGTGGGGAGGCCTGCAGCTTTCAGAATTGAATTCTTTTACATTGAGCTGAAAAGGAAAGTCATCCCTTGCAGATTATTTTCAGGATTGTGCTCTTCTTCCTCCTACCCCTCCATATGCAGTGCTAATGCCCTTTTAACAAATGCTTTTTACCAGATCCCCTGGGTAGTCTGACAGACTCTTTCTGCTCCTACCTTTGCAGTGAGGCCGTAAGAACTAGAAAGAGAGGAATTTCTTGCCAGGAAATGGACAGGATTTAGGCTTCCTTTTTATCCAGCTTCTGTGCCAGCAGCTGAGAGGTCAGAACAAAATGTGGTTCAAGCAGTGATCGTGTCCTTTTGTGGTGGAAGGCAGATGATAGGGGATAGGTGACACTAGTGGGAAGGTACCAATAGCTTAGTGAAAAAAAAAAAAAAATCTTGATGTGTGGGTGTTTTTTTTTTTTCCCATCCATATTTGAAAGTAAAGATCTACTGAACCAGGGAGATGGATTGACAGCTATTTAAATAGCATTTGGATGTGCTGAGATTTTTCCAGGACTAAAAGGTTTAGTTAATGTAGATAATTTCTCTATCATTCAAGTATATGGTGCATGCGGTCTTTGAGTTTGGTGCTGTTTTGCAAATGAAATACAAAATGAAATACAAAACCACACGCCTTGGTAGTAGGGAGCATGTGGATACAGTGCTTAAACCATAATGCCCTGTAAGCTATGCACAAAGAAGTGTTGAAGTACATAAGCCTGTAAACATTCTGCTAATATTTGAGAATCTGGAAAAGTAGCTACCAAAACACAGGAAAGATCTCACAAGATTATCTGACACCTGTAGTGTTAGCAACAGGAGTGAGTGATGTTATCCCATGAAAGGCAGGTCTTGGGCATTTACAGCTGAGCATGTTCTGATATGTAGTCTCCTGTGTTTTTTCTGTCTGTGATTCTCATTATCATGGAGAAAATGACTAAAAATTCCTCCTGTAAGTATGAAAGTGAATGATGTATCTCTGTTATTGGTGAAGGTGCATTGTAATCCACAGTTTGCCAAGTGTCAAAAGAGTGATGAGCAAAAGATAAATAATAGAAATCCCAGAAGAGTGAAAGAAATTCCTAAGAGCTTTCAGGAGGCAAAAGAATTTTCTGGGATGCTTGGTGACGTGGTCTGTTGGACAGAGTGCTGGCTGAAATAAAATTAGGGACTCTGATCTTTTTGGAACAGTTAAGCTCCTATACATGGGAAAAGGACATGTTGCTTTATTCCTCCTTTGTCATTGTTTCCTTTCCTATCATTTCTCTGTTGAGACTTAATTTGTCTATAAGCTCCTCAATTCTACTACAAAAGGCACAACAGGACTAAGAGTTTCAAGTGTGGCAGTCCTATGACAGTCCAACAAATGACGATAACACATTTATAGCCTCCCTGGCACCCAAAACCCTGTGTCTGCACAGCTAGTTTATTTAAACCAGTGCCTTCCTCTTCCTCTTGAAAAAACAAGCCCAAAGATTTTCAAAACTCAAGTTTTAATATCTTTAACTTGATGCTTTAGGTTTGTTAAATTGTGTTTATTTGCTGTTCACTGTAGCTTGTTTAAAATCTGAGACAATAATACGCTGACAAATATAATGCTTTTTGCTTTTGACTTTGGAGAAAAAAATTAGTTTTTTTTTTTTTTTTTTACTACTCAGTGCCTCAGACTCTAAGTTTTCTAAAAAACAAGCAAACAAACAAAAAAAACAGAAAAAAACCTTAAAGGGTTCATTAAGAAATCCTTGAGCTTGTAAATTTATCGATAACTTCAAACATTCCAGAAAATAAATCTGTGCTTTGAAGGATATGCCCCACTTTTATTTTAGAATGGCTGAAACTCATGGAATACTCTCCCTTCACTTCAGGATCTTTGCATTTTTTTTTGTTCATTTATTCTCAGACTCTTCTGAGAAGGCAGTTATACTTGCTGTTTGTACAATGGAAATTCAGGCACAGAGAAGTTAAAGAAACTTTGCCAGCATTTCTGGGCAATTCAGCAGTGTTTTCTGAAATTCAAGTCAGGGCCTCCGAGTGAAATCCTAGTCCCACTTGCAAAACAACTGAGAGGGACAAGCTTCTGCACTTTTTTTCTGTTAATGCAAATAAATTAATTTCTTTCTTCTGTGGTTCTCAGAATGTGTTAGAAAAGGAGTCAAGCATCTGTATCCCAGTTTAACTGTTAGGGACACTCAGGCTGCATGCAAAAAACCGGCATTGTTCAGGTCACTTTAGCAGGATGGTGACATCCTCAGGAATAAAATGCACGTTCTCTGTGTTCCAGCTACGTGCCCTAACCACTAGGCGCCTCTGCCATCCCCTGCTGCACAACACTCAAGCAGGCAGCTTGCCATCTCCAGATGGGATTTGAGAGGAATACATGGAGCGCTGGTAGCATGCTAGCTGGGCAAGTGTCGTTTTCCTCTGTGCAA
Source organism: Penelope pileata (assembly GCA_013396635.1). NCBI lineage: Eukaryota > Metazoa > Chordata > Aves > Galliformes > Cracidae > Penelope > Penelope pileata. Next base: position 1,081,055 of record WBMW01004452.1, on the reverse strand, counting down.
TCACGTTGCACTGCCCGCATGTAATCTGAGGTAATGGAAGTGGAGGGAAGCAATGCTTGCAATATGATACAAGCGCCAGCATGGTGAGGACAACGCTTCTCTATAAATATGAGCTGCTGGAGCAATCTAGGTAGTGCAACACCTATTGCTACGAGGGGATTTTTTTGTTTGTTTTTGAAAAGCTGGGACAAATAACCTCCTTTAGCAAGCAGAAGCTATGACTTCTTATATAGATGTTCCTCTTCTGTCTGTTTCCTTCAATACTATTTTTCCTTCTTTTCCTCAGCAGTATTAATTTGGGGCCATCTACATCCCTGCTTTCTCTCCTGCCTATTGTTTTCTTTGTATCCTCTTCACTGCTGTGGTGGAACTCAGTGGGGGCTCTAAGTAATCTCTACAGGTCTAAGTCTGAACCCTTCAAGGTCATTTTAAGTTAACTATTTCTGATCCAACTGGAATGGTGATGGGCCCTCTTCTAGGGCTTTCGACAGTCCTTCCCCTAGTCATGCTAGTTGTCTCGTATCACCTCCCTCTCTTCCACGTGCCTTAGCATAGCTTCCAGGAGGATCTCCTCCATGATCTTCCCTGGCACAGAGGTGAGGCTGACAAGGTAGGTAGTTCCCTGGGTCATCCTTTCTACCCTTCTTAAACGTGGGTGTAACATTGCCTTTTCTCCAGTCACCAGGGTGTTCACCTGACTGCCATGGCTTTTCAAATGTCATTGAGAGTGGCTTAGCAACTACATCAGCCAATTCCTCAGGACTCTGGGATGCATATAAACTAGTAGTTGTATAACCTGCAGATGTAATGATGCTTTTTGAGAGATTCATACTGCTACCTGCACCACAGGCAAAACAGTATTATTATTATTACTTTTAAACAGCTCAGAACAAATGTTTTTGGGACTGAACTGAGACTTTTCCAAGAGAGTGTGCTGCTTTTAGTAGAGATTCAGAAGGCATGCAGCCAAACCTAGTAGAATGGGATGGTGCCAGCCTGAGCAGTGATCTCACTGCAGCCTTCCATCCCTGCAAGGTCCCAAACCATCTAGTAGGAAGCCCAGAGGTTTGTCAGGGAGGGCTGGTGCAAACAGCTTTCTTTTCTCTGCCTAAAGAGGGCCTTGCAGAAAGGAGAGAGAGCTGACCACGGAGCACAGATTAGGGTTTAACACTGCTGGATCTCTAGGGACTCGGGGGATGTGACCTGGGTCCATCTCCAGTTCTCTGGCATCTCTGTAGTGGGAGTGATGAATCTCTAGTGTTGAAAGGAACAGAAATAAAGTGATTTTCAAAGGCAAATAACCAAGAGAGAGGCTGAGGACTGCTTTTCCTGATGTCTGCTGTGACTGAACACAGGCAGCTGTGATGGGGAAGGCTTACCTGTCTGTCTTGAAAAAGGAATGCCTGGTACTTCTCACTTCTAGAGAGGACAGCAAAACTGGTAGCAATGTCTTGAATCTACATAATTCAATTGCTATGCAAGCAGCTCTACTTTGGCTTTCAAACATCTTTTCATGATTAGCTGCCACATCCGGAGTGCATTCCTGCCTCGGCTTTACACCAATTTCCTGACACTTGCTGTGTTCCTTTCCTCAACAGTGGCAGGTTTTGTATGTCCTGTGCTGCAGAGCAGGCTCTCAAGAGATGGAATTGGCTTTCACTTAACCTTTGTACGTTGTTCTGAGATTTATCTTTAAAGATGCATCCTGAGCGCGCAATGCCACAATGTGCTTCAGTATGCACTATTATTTGTCTGAAAGTTGTTCTAGCTGTAGCAACCAGAAATGTACATTTTAATACGCAGTTAAAAATAGCTTTGTTTGGTTTAAAGAACCCTCCCCTACCTGGTATTAATTTCCATGGAGCTGAAGCATTAGAAATTCGCTTGTTTTTTATGATGGCTGCAGACTGAATTTGGAATAGTACCTCTTCTTCCAAGCAGTTTTAATGACATCAGCAGTAAGTTTCTTCCAATATACCAAAATCTTTATAATGTTATGCCTTAAAGGAGAGATAAATAATGAATACTCTTCAGTGTTCTTCTCTCTTTTTTTCAGTCTTTCCCTCCTTCCTTTTACATTTGAGTTGAATACAATTCAATTCTTTATTAGGTGTTCTTGGACTGGTAGCAGTGTTGCTTTGGCTTTCTTCCTAAGTAGATGTTAATATAAGAGTGCCATTCCAGCTTTGCAAAGGAGGGGGGGACTAACAACAGAATAACCATGACAGGCTAGTTATCAGGCTATGGTTACATATTCAGGTGTATCAGACTTGTTATCAGATAGTTTAGCAGTAGCAACTTCTTTTGGACCAGTCATGAAAACAGTTATGTTTCTATTTCATAAATCAGAGTACATCAGAGCACTTGGTGACTGAGCTGGCTGCAGGAGAACAGATGTTATCTAGTCAGTCTTGAACATTGTTCCATAAAATGCTGAAAATCTTGTGTTGGTAGGGTAAACTTGTGCAGCCTGGCGCTTTTATTTTATTTATTTTTTTCCCCCCCTAAACACATGATTTTGCAGTTCTTAGTTCTTATTCTGCTGCAGTGCTCCCCAAAACCAGTCTTGACATTTTCTAGTACTACAACTTCTTATCCTCATTTATCTAATGTTGGTTATTTTGGCAGGTTACTTGGAGAGCTTCAAGTGGTAAGATGTAGCAATTAGAGTTAGGAGAAACCTTGTTGAAGGCATTGCACCTTAAGAGCTCCACTGCAGTTGGGATGCACATAGGGACCCTGGTAAACTTTGTTTCATGGGTAGGCTTTCGGACATTAGAAATACTTTTGGGAGGCTAGAGCTATGCATCTGGAGTTGAAAGGGGGTTGGAATGGCTCAGAACATATATGGTGACAGCTTAAGAAATTGCAGAAATGAGGCATTAGGCAGGTTGGGGCTGTCTGCAGATGAGAGACAGCGAAAGTACCACGGTAACAAAGAGAGAAAGCAGATGGAAGACGATAGGCTTGGAGATAGATAAGGTGGTCCTGTGAGTTTGAAAGAAACGCTCTTCTGTGTTACATACAGGCTGAAAGGCACTTGAAGCTGCAAGTACAAAAGCTGTTTTCTTTTGTTTGATTCCACCACTGCTTAGTGGAACAATGTGTTGAGTAGCTTTGTAAAGAAAAGGCCAGGTTCAAACCTGTTGGATTTTTTTCTACCTATGGAAACTATACATCGATTAACTTCTGGGGTCAAAAACCAAACAATGTTTTCTGCATTACACGACTATTTTGTTGATCTGAATGTTATTTCTGTTACTTATTACCATTCTTCAAACTGCAGCTCTTAGATTTTAAATCTTGTTTCCCCTACTTTGCAAAATTTCTAGCAAAATGGTAGCAAGAAAAACTAAGCATTGTAAAGAGTTAAAATGTATGGAAAATCTCCAAGCCTTAACTGGAAGCTAACAATGAGTTTCCATTGCCTGGAAGTGTGTTGGGGATGTACTACAGAGGAAATTGGGTGAGACACGAGTGGGGCTAAACCTGGCTTTGTTCCATCTATGCTGCAGATGAATAAGTCAATGCCTCTTCGTACCTCTATCTGTAAATCATGGATGATAACACCTCCTTTGCATGCCTGGTCCGCTCAGAATACTAAACATTTTGGAGCAAAGGCTGTCTCTAAGTCTTTGTACAGCACAGCAGGGTCTCAGAGCAGGGTGCTGGCAAGCTCTGTGCAATAATATCCAAATGCTATAGTCAAAGCTGTCGTAACTACAGCAACCTAAAAAAAAAAAAAAAGTACTTCAGCCATACATTATCTGGGCTGATTCATGCTGGAAGTGAAACTGTTTCCATAAGACTTACTTGCAGTGCCCAAGATGGAGAGGAGACTGGATTTCTTTGGGAACAGCTTTCAGGCTTTGTATTTTATCTCATACACTGGATTGAAAAGGAAAGCAACTGTGCTGTGTTTGCCTGTCTACACAGAGAAGTCACTGCAAAGTAAGGTACGTGATGGATTCAGGTAGAAGTGGAAGTGAGGTGTACTTCATGTTCAGAGAGAGCTGTCTGGTGGGGAGGTAATGTATTTAGTCTTATCTCTCTGAGTGTGATACAATTTTTGTGTGGGCACATTTTACTCTTTGAGACAGTAGTCAGGTACTTGCTTTTGTGTACAGAACCAGGATGAAGGCAGGTATAGATGCTGTGCAGAGCAGGCAGAGAGTTGTAAAACTTTACACACCAAACAGGGAGAAGCACTATGGAATTCATCGCTGTACCCAGAAGTTGCAGATGTCTTCAATGCTTATAGACATCAAGAAAATAGGAAGGCTCTGTTCTCTGCTGTTTAAACTGTCTGTGCTGACTCTGAGGAGGCAGCCTGGTGCCATACCCTACCATACAGAGAGGAGGGCCAGAGGTGGAATGGTGGCTTCTGATGGCAGAATGGCCTCCAAGTCAATTCTTCGTCCCTCGGGAACAGAGCTAGTGAGCTCCACTCTCTGGCTGTCCATCCCTGCTCTGTTGCTTTCTCTTTATTTCATTTTGGTGGCAGATGTGATCTGGGCATCTTCTGGAGCTGGACTCAGCTCTCCATCCTTAGCACACAACATTCATTATCATTTATGCTTCTTGGCAGCCTGAAGCTGACTCTGATCTTGTTGGTGTCCATATGCAGATGTGGGCATGCAGCAGTAAGATGGTGGAGTCCCAAGCCAGGGGTAGAGGGAGGGCTCAGATAGAAGCAAATTTAGCTGGTTTATATGTGTTTCCAGGAACAATACGTGAGGGAAGGGATTAAGTGAAGTGTGTGGGGTGGAAGGTCAGGTGGCTGGAGAAAGCCTCCCAGAGGCAGGAGAGAAAGCTGGACCAGCCTGTCAGCCCCAAGATTTGTTTGGACCACGGACAGATAGCTGACACGTATTAGTTTCAATGTCACTAGGTGAAGGGCTCAGCTTACATGTAAGGGATATACATGGCAAACTGTAGTAGTGGGATATTTGTATTTGTTCTGGACCCCATGCCTTCTTTCCTGGCAGCAGAAAAAGTAGGTTTTTGTAGCATTGCCCCTACTTTTTGGGCTTACCCTAATGCTGGCTGGCGTTGCTGCTCTTGCCTGGTTCTTGGTGGCTTTAACAGAGACTCTCCCACAGTTGATTGGTCAAACGAAGCAAAATGTCACAGGGGGTGACTATTTTGATCACTTTCATTGGGGGGGCAGAGGGGAGGGAAGCAGGGGGGCAGAATAAATGCTGTAACTGACCTGAAGTTTAGAAAGTGTTCCTCTGAACATAGACAATGCTTGCTGGGCTCTGACTCCCTTTGAGCTGGAGTGAATGTGGAAGGTGAGCCACTGTGAACAACTGTTTCTCCTCCTGCTAAAGGAACCCAATGGAACAGCCAGAAGTGTGGATGGACTGGAGGTAGGTCTGGGCAGCCTTGCTTGGGACTGTATGCTGAGAAGCAGGATCCCTCAGGAAGGATGCAGTGACTTTCAGTTCAGAACTCCCAATGCTTCCTTTTCCCTCTGTGGCAGACTTTGTATTTCAGTCTCCCTTGCTGATATAGGATATGAGCAGCGCAAGACTATCAGATGCAAGCTCTCTTGCACTACGCTCTGTTATTTTAATGCAGGAGAGCTTTGACAGTCTCAGGAGCTAAAGAATCCTCTGAAGGCAAGCTTTTGGGTCTTCTTAAGTGACAGCTAAACCTTTGTAACACATTTAAAAGAGTACAAACATCCAGTGGAAACTTGTCCATTTTGTCTTGTGTTACTGCTTGCTTATTAGATGCTATGTTGATGATTACAGAGTGATTTCAAGAACATTCATTTTTATTCTACGTATGATCTGTCTAGCCTGTGCTAGCATATTGCAGTTACTTCTTGGATAACATCAGTGTTGCGGTTTGTTGTCAGTGGCAAATGCTTTTGCTGAGCCAACTTTTTGATCTGTTTAAATCATTAAGATAAGTGGCATAACATCTCCCTGGAATGTTTTGATAGCAAGATAATGTGTTCAGCATTAGGAAAAGAAGGGTTGTATGTCTGTCTGTACCCCACAGAAACTGTTGAATGTTCTTAGGCCTTAATCTGCAGTCATAAGTACCTGACTTTAACCTGCAATTATTAATTGGGAGCAGAGCCAGCAAACACTGCAGTGTTGGAATTGATGTTCCAAGAATTATGGAAAAAAAGATGGGGAGCAGAGCAGCAAAGGGAATTGGTTTGTGATAACTGCATGTACAGGACACATTTAATGGACTGTTTCTCAGAGAGACCTAGTCAGAAAGATACGGAGTAAATATATCTTTGAGTCATTCTCCTTTCCATACTTGAAAGCCGCCTAAACATTTCGTCACAAACCATCTACGTGCTGAAGATGTGCAATTTGATAAGGTAAGATAGGTTGTGCTGTAAGTGTGACAATATGGGCATGTCTAAACACACAGCAAATATTTTTCTTCTCCTGTGGAAAATGTTTACACATGAATGCAGAGTTTAGGTTTTGTCAGCCAAAGGAGGAGATGATGACACCAAAAGCAGATTACTGTAGTAAAGGTGATTTTTAATAAGTAGATGAATCTGTGCAAACTTTTGGATGAGAGGAAGAATGCAGTGAGTCCATTTGTATTTCTGCAAAAAGAATGTAATATGCCAGTACAAGAAGGTGAGTGACTTTTCAAAATGCCAGGCACTGAGAAATGAGGTCACATAGGAAGTGGTCAATGGTTAGTTTCAATATGAGAAAGCCCATTTTCCACTTGCTGTTTGGGACCAGTGAATATTTTTCAGTGGAGTGGGTTAACCTGAGTATAAGGACATGTTGTTCCCACCACAGAAAAGGAAAAGATGTGGATGTCAGACCAGGGAAGAGCTCTGGAGATCTGAGCTGGCTGCTCCTGCTGGACACACAGGGGCAGCAAATGTGGCTTGCTGAGAAAACCTAGCTTGACCTCTGCGGGAACTGCTGCCTTGGTCTCTGGACCTTTCCCTGATTGCCAGATGCGTGTTGTGCCTGCTGGCATTCTCCAGCATGGGTGTGAGTCCAGGAGGTGGCTGGGATCTGGCCACAAAACATTGCATTAGGACAAAACATTCTCTCTCCTGATGCCCGTGCTGTGAAACAACTCATGAGAGCACTCAGGGCTGCTCTACGCTGCAGCACAGGTGAGAATGCAAGAAGCATAAAGCTGGCTTACAGCCAATGGTATTTCTTCTCACCGTTCTTCCTCCATATATTTTCTTTCTCTACCCTGAAGCATGGGAATGTAGTAATTGAATTTTAACCCACTTTCCAAATTTACTGTAACATAGCCACTGAAGAGGAAAAAAAAAAAAAACAGAAAACAAAAAACTTGAGAATGAAAAACAGCCATTAGCTAGTACCAGTGGGGCAAGAATGTCAGCATGCTGTTGGAAGTATGCACTAACAGGCTTGTAAAACAACTGTTATCCTGCACATTTTTATGAAAAAAAAGTATTTGCATTTACATTTTTTGATATTTGATCTGTGTTATGCAAACCTTATAAAACTGAGTTCAGGTTGACTTCAGATGAATTACTCTAAGCATAGATGCTTGTGTAAAGTGCCTGGATTTTCAAAACTTGGCTGGAGATTCCATGGAAGCCTTTCTTGTGGTTATTTCTGGCACCTCTGGCTGCCAGTTGGAATGCAGGACTCTAGATATGTGTGGAAGTGGAAAGGCATGGGTGTGAGCACTTGTGTGGAGTAGGAGCCTTTTAATAGAAGCTGGCTTGATTTAGGATGGGTATTTTTAAATGATCAAAGATTTGGGGAGCAGATGTAAGTATGAAATCCAAACCAATTTCCTCATTCCAGCTATTAATACAAGAGGGGGGGAAAAAGGTCCTTTGAAGTAATTTCAAACAACAACATCCGTTGGAATCTCCCCATCAGCTCTGTAAGTCTTGATAGGAGGAAGTCAGAGCTTAACCTCACAAAGTGAGATAGGCAGGAAAGGAGAAGGTCAGATGACATTGTTCTGAGTGCTAGGATTGCCATTTTCCTTCCTTTCTGGTGCAGCCATGTCTTCACTGCCTCTGATGCTGTCCTGGATCAGTAGGCTGCTTTGGCCTGGCCTAAGTGACAGTGCCTTTTCCTTTTGGGCCAGAGATTCACAAAATACTCAGCGAGGTACAACAGAAGGCAGCTGTGCACTGATAGGAGAGGTTAATCATAAATTTCCTGATGATGTTTCTTTGGGAGCCTCTTTGTGCAGGCTATGATCCCTTGCTTTCCTTGTTGAACCCAGTGATGGGCTCACAACCTGGTGTCGTTTTGGCTCTCAATTCTGTTGTGTTTTACCCCGACTTTGGCTGGGCTGCCTGTGAGCTGCTGGGGTGGCCTATTTTGACAATTTTTCCTACCAAAACCAAGACTGAAAATGAAGAAAAAATTCACACCCTGAAAGGCAGCTTGTTGTTGCTCCACTGCAGTCATGGGTTCTGTAAGAAAACAGTCTAGTCTCAGAGGAGCAAGGAGGGGCATTGAGGATGCCCTCTCCTCTCATGGGGATGAGACCGAGCTGCGAAATGGGACCAAGGCAGTGTGGGGAAACACAGGCGAAAAGTTCAAGGCTCTGAGAGATGAAGATAATCTTCATATGTTTATATTAATAAAATGATGTGTGAAATTCTCCAAAGGAAATATTTTATTCTGGTGTTTTATAAGCATAAAATGAAAGCTTGCCCTTTGACAGCACTACTATTTTCTTAAAATGCTCCACCAGAACATCTTGTCCCTTCATGTCTGTCAATACTCTGTCATGCCCTGAGTTCCATAAAGTACACAGAACAGAATGTTGTTGCAAGACAGTTGTCTCCTATTGCTCCATAAATGTTGAGGTGAAGCCTAAGTTTATTAGTTTTTAAGGCAGAAGATATTGTTTCTGCACATTTTTACTGGATACAGTGCCTTAACTTCTGTTAGTCTTAGGACAAAATGCCTTGAATTTATTTTGCTTACTGGAAGGCCATAGGCATTGAAGCCAATTGCATACTTCATCTCTAATTTGTATGTGGCAGCCAGGCCACGCAAGTGGTTCTTGCAGATGAGTGGTTTCTGAGGTGCTTCTCAGCCACGTGCCGTTGCCAGCCCTGGCTGTTGTGTGCAGAGCACCAGGCAGTCCTTGCCCTTAGCTTCCACCTGACAAATTACCTCCTTCCCCTGGAGAGGAGATAGGTTTTGCTCTCATGTGGCTTGCTCACTTCAGCCTTCTTTAGGGACTGCTGCCAGAGGTACAACAAGAGGTATTTAAGCTGCTGCATTCAGCAATGGGGCTTGTGGGTGGATTTCTCCCTACTGCAGTACCTCTGAACTCTCACTGGGTTTGCTTTTCATTAAGCACAGAGCTCTGCCATTGCTCCTCTCGGGCCTTGACTTGGGAGCAACAGTCAGAATTTATGGCAGATTTGAGCAGAGGAGCCTTCTATATCCCAAGGTATCTTACTGTGTGACTCTGGTCTTTGGGTGGAGTGTGTTGCCTGGAGGGGATTTCAGCTCATGTTACTTCTTTGTGATGAGTCTCTAAGGTTTGGGGCTACGCTCTCCTAAGTCTCCTTTCTCTCCCCATCTGCACAAGCTTGCAGAAGCTGCTGGAGCAGGAGGATGCAGGGCTGGCATGAATACTGGATGAGCAGCTGACTCTCAGTGGTACTTCCCTTGAAGGTGTGTGGCTTTTGAGCAGTAATCCTACAGGCAGCATTGTTTTCTGCTACTCCCTTTCCTTGTCCTTGCATTTCTTAGTCCATTAGGATATGAGAAGGGCTCCAAAAGCAATCCTGCTCCCTCAGGAAACATTATGATGAGAAGGGGACAGCTGTTGGTAGTGGCTTTTGCCAGGAACTTTCCATTGCAAAGATAGTTGCTTAGCACCTGAAACTTCTTCTATGAATGCTGTCTGCAACAAAGCAGTAGCAAAGGTATCTCCGTGGCTGCTGGGATGCTGCATTTGCTTACCAGCGAGGGAGAGAGCAAACCCTTTGTTAATAAAACTTACAATTGCTTCTGTTGTGATTGCATGTGATCTCTGAGCAAAAAGGAGTAAAAGCTCTTTATGCTGGGTTTGATTTTTGCCTTGCTTTAGCTTGAACACCACAAATACAGTTGCACTTTTACTCTGTGTTTTTTTCCTAGGACACTTCGCTCTTCAGGCTCTCTTGGAGGGGCAAAGAGCTTTGGGAGTTGCACAGGCTGCTGAGAAATTGTTTGCTTTAAAGTATTCTGTTTCTATCTGAATTACCAAACAAAACATGTAAAAAGCATTATGTCCTTAAAGCTTTATTTATACAACATATATTTCTGGCTAAGTTTGACCTGGAAATGTTTGCTTTAAGTGTTTTGTTTAGGATATGTTTGTATAGGAGAGTAAAGAAAGAGCAGGAGATGTGAAAATACAAAATAGCAAATGATAATGCTGTTATTTAATTATTTGAAAAGCAAAGTGAACTTTTCTGATGACTCAGACAATGGGGTAACACATTGAAACCCTTTTCAAAGGGGGAAAAAGAACCCCAACAACCAACTACCACCTTCAGTATGTAGCATTATGAATTATCTGGCATCAAAAATGACCAGGAGTTCAGAAATGAAATGACAGAAGGGAAAATATGATAAAGTTACTTTGAAGGTTGGCTTTATTGTATGGGCCGCTCCTGTGTAGCCTTTCCGTCTGTATCAAACGAGGGCACCCAGGGGGAAAATAGGCAAGACTTTAAAGGCTCATCAATGGAAACACTGTTGTTCACTGGGAACAGTGTTGTTACAACAGAAAAAAATGTTCAAGTCAAAGAGCTGAGTTGAACTGAGATGGTGATGAGGAGGAAACATTTGGATGAATATCTCTTTTTAAATCAGCCGAGTGCGGGAAAAACAGTGTTCTAAGTACATTAACCCAAACAGTTCTGGAAATCAATTGGTAAGTAATTGTCTGGAGCTAAGTATTACAGATCTTCATGGTCTGTAGTCACGTAATTTCCTGTTGTGATAGTTTCATAGCTTTTTTGCAAATCTCTGTCACAAGATATCACTTGAGAAGGTTACTCAAGTGTATGTATGGCTGTATTATATGGAGAATCTTGTAGTTTATCAATACAGTGCCTGTGTTGGTGATGCTGCCGTTAGAAAAAGAGGGAGCCACCTGCATCCTTACTCCCTCATTGTGGAAGATGACAAGTGTGTCTGTCCAAGGCATTTCCTATAAATGTTCACTTTTTGGATTATTCTGACAAAAAAAAGTTTGTTCCATCTTTCAGTTGCAGTGGCATAGCTCTGGATGGGTTTGTCTTGTGAAGAGCAAGCCTTCCCTAGAAAGTAGGTTTTCATAAGGAAGTTGTTTTTTACTGTGGTGTGCTGCATTTCTGGTTTTCTGCTGCTGCTGTTCGGCATCTCCAAAACCCTGGGGGGGAGAAGGGGGAGTGTGGTGTCTGGAAAATATTTAATCTTGCTGGAGGCTTAGCTGTAGGACACCTTTTGAAAAAGTCTGCAATATGTGATGTTGGGTGTTACCAGCTGGAAAGCTGTTAGATGTGAATTCCATAACTAAGCCTAGAGCTACCCTGTGTGTGTCTTGTCAACAACTGCATTGGAAGGAAAGCTCTCTGTTTCAGTGTCATCTTACCATGTTCCACCTTTCAGGGCTTGGCACTGTTGTGTATCCAGCTGGGACTTTTTTTGCTATCAGAAAGGAGGCTAACAGTGAGCTGGCATTCCAGTTACTCTCTGCTACAGGATATTCAGTGCTCAGGACCAGATGCTCTCAGTGCAGGAGAGGCGAGGATTACATTTTAGAGCAGCAGATGAGTTTGTTTCACTGATGCACACCATTCCCTGACACTGCCTGTCCCCACGTGCTTGTTGGAAGGTGTCTTCAGCCAGAGTACAAGAAAGCTGGTGGAGAGGGGCCCCGATTTCTGAGAGGATTTGCAAGCTCTGTCTATGCTAGCCACACTGGGCTTGGCCTTGCACTGAGAGCAGGTAAGCTTCCTCCATGTTCTTCCAGTTAGTGATAAAATATAAGAAACTTTCCTAAGCTGGTGCCCAGTGAGAAGGGTTCTGCTGAAGGTGATGGTCACCATTTTGTAGGGAATTGGTGATCAGGAGTCGATCAGGAGCACGGTGCAGGTGCCACACAGAAGTACTGGAGGACTGGAAGCATGCTGCAGAGCTTTTGTGCTTTTGACCCAGGATGGCAACAGCTGAGGATTGAGGAAGAGAAGGAAATTCTTCTAAGTGAAGGCCAGGGAAAAGACTGGGAAAAGACTAAATCCTCCTGACATAAATGCTGTCCTCTCATCAGCAACCCACCTGTTTCTCTCATACAGCGCAGAAATGCTTCTAGTTCTGTTTCCTGTTTCCATGGTGTAATTAGCCCTGGGCTAATGGGGGGTTGCTTTGCCCCCAAGATTTCTCTTCTTTTTGAGATGTGAAAAAACCTGCCCCTTCCACCCTGAGGCGATGTGCTAACTGCCCTCCCTGATTTCACTTGTTCTGGGAGGGGGGGAGAGAATATTTGTTGTTTCAATATCCCACTGGTTGTAGGCAGCGGAAGTGTGCACTTCACCATCCCGTGCTCTGGTGGTTTCTGTGGGTGTACGAACAAACACACTTTCTTTATTTTAACAAAGCCCTGTGTCTTCGGCTCGAGTTGGCTCGGCGCCCTCCAGCCTTGAGCAGGATAAAGCTGGAAGCCTAGGAGAGCAGCTGGCCCCGCGGAGCAAGCCCTCAGAGGGAGAGAAGAGGAGCCGGAGCCGTGCCCGTGCTCTGCCCTCGGCCCGCTCCCGGCGGCAGCCCGCTGGGCCCGGGGCGGGGCAGCCTGCCGGCAGAGGGCCCCAGCGCCGCGCCGCCGGGCCGTGGTCTCGGGGCTGCCTGCGGTCTGCTGCCCCGAGCTGGGCCATGGAAGAGTGAGGCAGTCTGTGCCGGGAGAGCGGCCTAGGAGCAGGAGAGAGTGGAAGGTCTTGCTTACTTGCTCACCTTGATCACCTTCTGCTCTTCGTGCAGAACCAAACTCCCTAGCTGAGAACAACACAACACTTGCTTTCATACGTCCTAGTCTCCAAGTGTTAAACCCTGCAACCTGAATAGATCTCTAACCCATTGAGGCATAGACGGTAATGCTATCAGGAGTTACCAGGAGATTTGGAAGGCACCAGAAGCAATTGAGCTGGATGATATCCCCCTAGCATTTGTCTCCTTTTGGCATGAATGAAGAGACTGTTGTGGCATATATGGCTATCGAAGCGATAGGACTGCTTGTTTCTCTCAAGCAGATATGATGTATAATTAATTATGAATGCATCAAGTACACATAGCAAAAAACATAAGCATCCAGCATTCGCTTCTGTTTTACTTCATCTGAATGTTTTCCATTGCACCCTGTTTCTGCCTCCTTTGAAAGATGAAGGTGTGATCCTATGAAGGGGAAGTCAGCAGGAACTAGACCATTTGCTGCATTGGCTTTGTCCGTAGTTTCACAGGGAGTGGGCAGAAGCACAGTCAGGATGCTGAATTGGGATTCTTACGGAGACTGAAGAGTCAGCTCCCCGTTGAATGTTGTTTTCACAGCTAACTGGGGCAGGACTATCAGAAAATGCAGAACCTGCTAATCAAGTTTCAAAAGTGAGTAGGTTTACTTGCTTTATACCTCTAATAACCAGATATCAAGCAATCTGTGCTGAGGTGTTGTGGGCTATCTAGATTTCCTGGGAAGTGGTTTGGTGACTTGTCCAGGAAAAGGGAATACAAATGTGGGAGCCACAGAGCTGTTTTTCGTGGTTGCCCTTAGAAATCAGTGGTATTGGACTAATTCATCTCTACTACTCAGTTCGTTGTGTAATGGAGGAATTTGTTCGGTAGAGTTCAAGAGCTTGAGTGAGCTGCATACCTGTATCTTTTTAAAAAACAAAGAAACAAACAAAAAACCAAACCCCCAACATCCTTAGGAATAGTGATGATCAAAGAATGAGTCCTAAAAACATGCATGACTGATACTGCTGATGTAAAGAGGATTGTTTGCAAGCACAAGTGTTAGCAGGGTTGAGCCTGCTTTTGCAAATGATGACTTGGCACTGACCATTTGTCAACAAATTTAAAAATATACAGGAAGTCTCTTGGACAAGTATAACTGCGGTGTCTCTGCACCTAGTTCTTTCTACTGAAATGGTTTTATCCTCTGAAAATCCTTGACTTGCACTGAATTACTCCTGACTTAATCCAATGCAAATATTTTATCACACAGTAGTCTCCACAAAACCGTGGAAATACGAGAGCTGCCAGTTTCCATCTAGTTCAGCATTCTCTCTGGCAGTGCTGTGGTCAGCATGAGTGGCTTCTGAGGAATCTACCAGAAATTCTGCAAGATATATTTGTGGAATAACCTGCTCACAGGGAAAGCTTTACTCTCACAATTCCACTAAACCTGTGCATTTATGCATTTTACTGTCGTAACTTTGGCTGTTCTCATTATAGATACAAATGTCAAACACTGTCATTGACAAATGTTATGTTGTCAGACTTCTCAGAAAATTTGAATGCTGCACAGGAAGGCAGAAGAATAATTCCTGCGTATCAATGGGCATTTAGAGGCGTGTGGCATCCTGCCCTGTGCAATTGATTACAAAGCAGGCTGTGTTGCCTTTGTGGTGAGCAGGAGCTTTGCTTTAGCGACAGCCTGGTTCAGGAAGGCCATTGGGCATCTTTTCTTCACCGTGTCTTTGTGTGCAAGGCTGAAGCCAGCAGCCTAAAAAGCATGTTTAAACAGACAGCCAAAGCTTTTACAAATAACTGCTTCTGTAGTGCCCACTCTGCGAATGGGAAGTTAGCAGGCTGTAGTCCTGAGTGATGAGCTTATCTAAGTTTATTAAATCAAACAAAAAACCCACTGGAAATTACTGGATAATTTTTTAAGATGGAATATGTGGTCCGAAGTGTGCAAGTCATGTCAAAATGTACGTACATGGTTTGTTGTACAGGCTGGGTCCTGCTGATGGCTGTTGATTTTGTCAGTCACGATGACAGGTGGGACTATGGGGTCCCTTCCTTTCGGTGTTTGTGTACATAAGAGTGCATTCACTTTCAGACTTGGCTTAGATAACTGCTTTGGCTCTTGATTTAAGGAGTCTGGAAACAGTTTTGGTAGGTTTTTAGATCGTTGCATGTAGTGATGGTGTATTTAAAGACTGACTTAGTCATGCCAAAACATTTTTTTTTTTCATTCAGAAAACTAAATGCAGAGATGTAAGATGCCAGTGTTTTAAGCTATAACAAGTTGTGATGAAATGAGATGGCTATGGGAATTACTTGGATTTGTTACTGAAACAGTGAGCTGAGAGCCACCTGCTGAGGGTGGCCTCACAGATGCTTTCACTTTCCCAACACTTTTTCTCTTTTCCAGCTGCTCGGTGTTGGGGGGAGGAATGAGTTGTCTAGCAGCAAGAAGCAACAGCAGTCTTCTGCAATAGCTGATGTTGATTTTTTGGGGACCTTCTCAGTTCATTTCTAAATAGAAGGGAAGTGGAAAGTGTACAGAGTAAGTGGAATATCATTAGAAAGTTGAACTATAGAGAGAGCAGTCCTTGGTTCTGTGCTGTTGTGTACGCCTTTGGAAGAGGGCAAGATGGATGGATAGCTCTTTGATTTAGGACTGAACTTAGGGAAGGCTTCTAAATTGATGTAGTGCTTTTCTTTTGTTAACGTGGGGGCTGTCATTAGTTTACATGGAGCAGTTCATGAAGACTTTCATCTCGGGGCCAGCCAGAAGCCTTCCCCATGCTGCCAGTGACCCCTTGATTGCTTCGAGGCAGGTACTGAGGGAACTCGGTTTGCTGAAGGGGCAGAGGAGCCCGAGTCCTGACCAATTCACCTGCAGACCCGAGGTCAGAGATCTTTCATGAACAGTCAAAGGGAGCGAGGGGATGGTACCTTAGAGACAGCTGTTTAGAGAGGCTGGGGAAAGCAGCAGAGGGAGAGCAGAACTTGGCTGTGTTTCCACTCCAGACTGTGAGCACTGTGGCTCCCGTCGCTGCTGCTCCTTTGCCTGCACAATGGATTGCGTGTTGTTCCCTAACACGGGGTTTGGACAGGTGACAGGAGTAGGGCTCGGTGGCTCAGGTGCAGCTGAAGAGGCGGTGGCCATGTGGTAACCCTAAACCTTGCTGGAGAAGTGAAGTTTTTCACTCCAGCGCTACAATAGTCCCCTTTGTTCCCCGGAGTGCCCGTGTCCTTTCTGCCCATGGATCGCTGCTCCGCCGTGTCTTCTGCGCGCCGTTTGCGGAGCCGCGTTCTTTCCGAACACCCCACGGACCTTGTCACCTCGGCTCGGACGGCAGAGCGGAGCCCAGGAAGCAGCGGCGAGGGGGGCCCGAGCCCGCAGGTACGCGCCCGGGACGCCGAG